>CM045988.1:1045004-1357877 GCA_025175895.1 Wurfbainia villosa | reverse complement strand
GACTATAAAGTCGATCATTGGGTATGCATTGAATTATATGGAGAGATGTGAGTGATGTAGATGGGATCAATCTCTTCAATATGACATAAGTGATATCTGTGGGCCCCTTGATAAAGTAGGACTACTAAAATGTATGGTCATGCTCAAATAAGTCAATATGAGATATTTAGCTCATTTGATTGGGGTAGTCTTCTTGGGGATCAAGAAACACAAAGATTGATAAGAGGATAACACGAGTTATGCCTCATTGATCAATCTAGATATCAAGGATAGAAGGATTGAGTAATACAAGATAATAGTCATAGAAAGGTGATGTCGGATCTCGACATTCTCGTCACTTGGGTAGCAATGATGCATTGCTAAAAGCCACTCATTGCTTATGTTTCTAAAAGGGGTTTTAGAGACATTGCCAACGTTACAAGAACCTATCGGGTCACACACTAAGAACATGTTGTTTTGGAGATGGGGTTCATTTTAGTTTGACTAAATGAACCATTAGGTTATTGAATTGGATTCATTGAGTTAGACTCATTGATTGGGCTAAAACTTGAGTTAGACTTAAGCTGGATTAATTTGAGTTAGACTCAAATCAAATCAATTGAAGAAGATGAAGGGTTATGGATTCATCATCAATTCATCATGCATGACTAATGTGAATTAATCATGCATGGAAGAGGAAAACCAAAGGTTGGAAGAAACCTTTTATCATGTATGATTAATGTGGATTAATCATCCATTGAAGAGGGAATAAAAAAGAATGTAAAAAAAACTTTCATATTCATAGGATGAATATAAAAAGGGAGCTTTGGATCATGATGCTTGGTGGATATTTCCTTTTGCTATTCTTCTTCCTCTTCTTCTTGGCTGAAAGCTATTGCTCATGTTTTTGGGAAAAGCTTGTGTGGGTTGCTAGCACAACTCTTTTCTCCAAAAGATTGTGTTCATGTGGATACCATAGAGGTGTGACCATCCTAATCGCGCTAAGATCCTTCAAAGAAAAGTTGCTATCGGGATTGCGAATGGCTACGCATCAAGGGTAATCTCTCAACTAGATGTAGTTGTAAGACCGATTAATTTTATGTATACACATGGATCTCTCGTGGGATCCAATTTTTTCGCTGCATTTTGTGATTATTTTTTTGCACCAGATCCCTACAGCTAGTATAATAGATAGGTTGTTGGGTGCCTTTCTGAGGACGACACAAATTGACCGCCCCTTCTAACATAGCTAGGTACGCACACAAGGGTTCCCCTGGGATAGGCTTGGCTAGGATGGGTAGTTGAGACAAAATACTCTACCAATTCCTGAAAAGCCTTCTTGCACGCAATCTCCCATCTGAACTGAGTCACCTTCCTAAGGATCTTGAAGAATGGTAGCCCCCTGTCGGTAGACCGGGAGATGAATTGGGACAATGCCACTATCGGCCTTATGAGCCTCTGGGTTGTATTACTTGGAGACTTCATGTTGCACAATGCTTCTTTCTCATGATTATCCTGGATTCCTTTCTATAGCCAAGGAACTTACACCCTTATACCCTAAACAAACATTTCTTCAGATTCAACTTCATATTATAGCACCTTAAGGTGGTGAAGGTCTCCTCCAAGTCTAGGATTAAGTCTTTAATGAGTCATGATTTGACCAAAATATCATCAACGTATAATTCCATATTCCTCCCTTTCAGGGCAGCAAATATCTTATCAATGAGACACTAGTAAGTGACCCCTGCATTTTACAATCCAAATGGTATCACTACATATGCATAGAGGCCTCCAGAGGTAAAAAAAACTGACCTTACTCTGGTCCTCTCGAGCTAAAGGAATTTGATGATATTCCTGATAGGCATCCATGAGCGATACCACCTCATGTCCCACGATGGAATCAACTAACTGATCAATGCGAGTCCAGGGGTAACAGTCTTTAGGACATGCTTTATTTAGATTGTAAAAATCAATACACATGTGTCATTGCCTCGATGACCTGGGAACTAAAACAATATTTGACACCCATTCAGGGAATTATATCTCCCTTACATTCCCTACTAGCAACAACTTGCCAAATTCCTCAGTTATCACCTTATCTTTATCATACCCGAAATGCCACTTCTTTTGCTTAATGGTGCGGGTCTGTTGTATGCAAATCATATAGGGTTTTAGGAGTAGTTTTAGCACACTTCTAGTTACATTTCGTACTTGTTTCATGCATATTTTCTTTACTTTGCACCTATTTACTATTTTCTAGTTCAGAGATCTACATTTGTTATTGTTATGTGTAGGATGATATTTTTGGAGCAAAAATGAAGCATTTTATAGAGCATGAACTTAAGGGAACACACTCTGGTCGTGTCCCAACACACGGGCATGTTCTCAAAGTGAAACGGAACAAAACAGAGACTCTAGAGTGACACACGATCAGTTGTGTGAATTTCACATGGTCGTGTGTTTTTTCATCCCGATTTTCAGCCTAAATTTTAGTAGTTTTCAGCCTTGCACACATCCAACCATATGAATTTCATAAGGTCATGTGGAGGTGTCGTGATTTCGAGATATTAGTGATTTTGAGCATTTATTGAAAGCTGGAGCCGCCTCTACATATAGGAAACTCATCCAAGATGCAAGGGGATAGACAGGAGCCGCCCTAGGGCTCCTAAACCTTAGGGGAGGTCCGACGGCTGGGATAGCAAAGAGGTGCCCTAAAAGAACTGAAGGCTTGCAATGGGGAGAAGGAAAAGCGCCTCAAGCGTGGGATTGCACTCCAACACAAAAGAATGTGGCCACGACATCTCCAGAAAGCAATCAGGGTGTAAATTTTATTGTTTAATTTCTATTTGAATTATAATGCTTAAGGATTCAATGTATTGTGAGTGTCTTGTCCTATCTATAGAGTAGATCTTTCGATTCTAGAATTAGGGAGTAACTTGTGTAAGTTGGACATCCTAGTTCAAATATATTTCTACTTTACTTGGTTATATTTGTAGTTTATGATATCTTAGTTTAATGATAATTCCATTTCGGTTTTATTCCTACTGTGCTTAGCCAATATAGAGGACAAAAGCCTCTATATCAAAACCTAGGAGAATCAAGGAGGAACCTCCTGGTCATCCACCCTCCCAAAATCGTAGGAAATAGGTCATGAAAGAGTAGGACATAAAATATGGTTCACCTATTCATGGAGATACATAAGACATCATAGAGTTCTACTAATCTATTTTAACAGAAGGCCCAAAGTAGGAGAAATCAACTCTAGAAGGGCTATGAGACCCCATTGATAGGGAGCTTCCCAAGGATAGCAACCCCCTATGCTCTGACGATCTGAAAGGGAAACTTGGTTAAGAATAGGCAATTCCTGATAGAAGCAAAAGTTCATCGGTATTACATATGATGATCCTCCCGCAAGATCGCAATTAGAGAACCTAGGAGCATTAACTTAATAGCATATTTGGCAATGCACAAGTTAAATTGAAATCCTAGAATTCCTTTACCAACCCTTGAGTAAACCCCTTAATTCTTTCTCCAAGTTACACCATACTAGAGCCAACTCACAACCAACCACCTTAACATAGGAAGTGATTCACTCCAAACAACATACGTTCACTGGACACCCAATATTCGAAATTAGTCTTTGTAGAATTGATACATAATTTATTACTTGACGATAATCTTGGACTTGCGGGTGTTCAACACAAGGGTGCACTTCAAGTCCTTGGCGATCTCAGTCGAAGATTTAAGGTCATGTGCTTGCGCACGGTCATGGCCCCTCGAGTGATGTTCAAGTGGTGCTCCATGAGTCTTGGATTGATGCCTGTTAGGTCATGGACATCAATGGTGAAGACATCTGAGTTCCTCTACAACCAAGCAATTAGATCTATTGCCCCATTCCAGTCTTATCGCTACTCGAGTCACCTTTCCTTTGGTAATTTCAATGAGCTCTCCTTCTTCTAGAGTGCTCTATGTTGGGGACCGTTTGGTGCGCTAGAGGGGGTGAATAGCATCATTCGATTTCTCTTGATACATTCTTTGTCGTGCTTGCCTACAATTGTTAGTAATACGCAATAGAAAAAAATAAAGCATAAACAAGATACAAATGAAACACAAGGCACACCAATAAGATTTTACGTAGTTCGGAACCCTAGTTCCTACTCCATGATCGTGCTCTAGTGTTCTACCCTCACTAAGAACTTCTCCTTCTTGGTATGACACCGGAGGTGGAGAAACCTCTTACAATGGTGAGCTTACAACCAAATAACAAGATTTAAATGAAATACAAGACAAAGAACAAAAACACTTTACAAGAATTGAGCTTTGTTTGAGGGATTGTTTGATTTATTTTGATGCCTTTGCAGACGTAAAATACAGCAGCACTTCGCCTCAAAATCACCCTAGAACTGCTAGAGGAAGAGCTCCTCGCATCCTCCATTTAAAGCTCTACACAGGCTGGATTTTCGCCTGGCAGTCGACTACCCACTTATCCGTTGTCTCACAATGGACTAATCCACGTCAGATTATACTCAACCAATTGACTGGTCTTACCTAAAAGTTGATAGTCATGTCCACCAATCGACTGCCATGAGCCAACAGTCAACTATGAATCCTTCTATGCCCTATCCACGTATGACAAGTCGACTGCTTATCCCAAGTAGGCAACTGGCAATGGACAATTGATGGCTCAACCCTAACAGTCGAATGTCATAGCCACAGGTCAGCAGTCAAGCCTCAGTCGACTACTAGACGATTTGATTGGGTCATAACTCTAGTTGACAGCTCGAGTCAACTAGGCCTTTCAAGTGTTGTGCACTTGATCAGTATATTGGTCAATACCATCAGTCGATTGGTAAACCCCAAACATGAGGTTTAACCCAAGTATGATCCTCTCATACTTGATGGGTATAAAATATATAGGATTTTGGGAGTAGTTTTAGCACACATATCATTGCATTTCATACTTATTTAATGCACCTTTTTCCATGTTTTGCATTCACTTTCTATTTTTTAGTTTGGAGATCTTCTCTTGTTGTTTTTATGTGTAGGACGGTGTTTTTGGAGATAAAATGACACATTATGGAAGGCCAAGGAAGGAAAGCATGCTCTGGCCATGTTCCCCTAAAACACGAGAATGCTTTAGACCCAAAAGATGACGTTCACATGATGATTCAGAGGAAGGCACTACCGGGCCATGTGAATATCACTACCTAACCCAAGAAGATTCATGGCAAGAGTTACAACATGCCACACTGCGGTCGTCGTGTGGATTCCACACTGATGCGTGTGGCGTTCATAATTTGATGTCGAATAAAGTTTTGCAGGGATTTAAAGTAAGTCAGATCCTCTTCTATAAATATGAAGGCACACCCAAACCCTAGGGAGAGGCCCGATGGCTAGGACATGAAGAAGGTGCCCTAACCAACATTGGAGGCTTGCAATGGGGAGAAAGGAAGTGGCTCAAGGACCAAAATCTGTGCTCCAACACCAAGTAGAATGACCAAGATTACTCCATTTTATTCTTACATACTTTTGCATTGTAATGATTCACTTTATGATTTCTTGTGTTCATTCTCTATCAACTATGGAGTAGATACATAGATTCTAGGATTAGGGAGTAGCTTGTGTACGTCGGACATGCTAGTTTGAATATATATTCTTTGGTATTAAATCTATATTTGCAATTTATGTTGTTTAGATCAATGAGAATTATGATTTTGTTCTATTTCTACTGCACATGTGTCGGTACAAAGGTAGAAAACTTTTGAATCAAAATCTAGGAGAACCGAGGAGGACCCTTGCAGACATCCTCCCTCCAATAACCATAGAAAGTAGAATACGATAGAGTAGGAAATGAAACACGTTCCATCTCCTCATATAGATTACTAGGACATTCTCATACCTTGATAACCTATCTTAGCTAGAAGCGTTGAGGGACCTTAGTGATTGAGGTTTCCCAACTGTATCAACCCCTTGAGCTCTGACGATTCAAAAGATAAAACTTGGTTAGGAATAGGTAGCTCCTGGTAGAAGCAAAAGTTCATCGGGCAATTATATGATGATCCTCCCGCAAGATCATTATTAGAGATCCTTAAAAGCATTAAATTGATATCATGTTCAACAACGCACAAGCAAAACCGAAGTCCTAGAATCCTTTTAGGAATTTGAGACCACCTTCGCTTTCTCTGAGTGACACCGTAACTGAGCTAGGACTACCGTCGACCTCACACACCTTACTCTTAGTAGATTCACTCCAACGTCATCCACTAGATAAATAGTATTCGAATCTCAGTCTGTGGGATCTATATTTGAATTATAACTTGATGACAACCGTGCACTTTTGGGCATTGAGCGCGAGCGCATGCTTCGAATCCTTGGTGATCTTGATCGGAGATTTGAGGTTGTGTTCACGTGCATCAAGTTTTTGGATAGTTTGTATCAGACCTAAGCTAGATTTTCTTTCTTGTTTTATTTCATTTTAGTTTATTCAGTTTTGGTTTTTTCTTATTCATATTCAGTTTAGATTAATTCTAGTAGTCATATTATATCTTGCTTTTGTTCAGTTTTTAGGTTTTCTTCATTTGGCTCTGTACTTTAAGTTATTTGATTTCTTTTTAATAAGTAGTATATATACTCCTGATTCAAAGGCTTGGCTCATCATATGCATGGACGCTTAGGATCAGAAAATCTGCTTCCGATTGATTTAGAAATAAAAAGAACTTACCATTGAAGAAGGGTTTTGTTGGGATGTATACTGAAAGTCTAGTCTCTATATGGACATCTTTATTTTGAAATAAGAATCACATGATCATTGTTTGTATTTTATATTTATTATATGTGTGCATCTTGTCTAATACTTTACATTGTAGATAACATGGTGTGTGGTGTCACATAGAAGATAATGTTATCTGTTCCTTGTAGAGTATAAGTAGAAGCTCATAACAAAGATGGTTTTGGACAAAACATTGGAATGGTTGTAGTGTAATTTGGTATTGATTTATCTTGACTATAGAATTATACTAGTACACTTTGTGTGTATTGAGCAGGAGCAACTTAGAGGTGATTCAATTTATTGCTGACTACATAATTGAATCAGACCTCAGATATTATGGTGTAGATGCTCTTAATCCCGATATAATAATGGACACATGTACTTAATATTTATTTCTTTGATTTACCAATGGATAAGATTTATGGATTAAATTGATAGGCTCGGTAAGTTGGGAAAAAATATTATTTACATGGTGTGCCATTGATTATAGGAGGAAACCGTCTTTTAAATATTAGGATGATGATATCCCCTTGAGGAGCTCATAAGGATCATCATGTAAATCCTACAGGTGGACTTGGTCCAGCATGATGATAAGGTTGAGTGGTACTACTCATGGAGTTAGATGTTAATTAATTAATTGTCAGTAAAATAATTAATTAATGGACATTTGATATCTTAAACATGGGGAGACATTTTTAAAATTAATATATGGAGTGTTGGACTATCCGAGCCACAAAAATCGCTTTTTGCATTGCGAAAACCCCGGAAGTCGGCCACGAATCCATGCAAAGGTAAATAAAACTACATGTACGTGTTTAAAAAGTTTAGATCTACTCTAGATCTATATGTTAAGAGTTTTCCCTCGATGCGACGCCCTTCGCTTATCCTGCTCGTCCAAACGGCTTGCCGGAACTCGAGAGTGTCAAGTGTACACTCCTCTATTGATATCCACACGAGCAATAGGTAGAGAAAAGCAACCTAGAGTGTGCTAGCATCCCTTGGAGGCTCACGGCAAGACGAGGAAGATTAGGGGGAGAGATTGAGGGAAGATCCAAGGAAGAAGATGATGAAGTTACACAAATTAACTTCAACCTAATGCTAACTTAAGTTGTCGGTAATTATTTGGGGGGTTACATGCATGCATGTAACTCCAAGAGCCAATGGCTCTTGGTCTCCCTCATGAGGTGGCACCCCATGATGAGTCCATGATGATGTGGAACATCGTCATTGGTCGGCCCCCATGCCAAGTCACAATGACATGACAATTGGTCAAGTCAAAATTGATCATTCATCTTCCCTCTCAAGTCAAGTCAAACTTGACCTCTTATCTCCCATGCTTTATCAAATCCAACCATTTGATTCAAGTCAATTTTATTTTATAAATCTCTATTCATTATTTTAAATTGACTCAATGAATCAAATCTAAATTAGACTCATTCAACACTTGAATCAAATTGAGTCTAACTTAATTAGTCTAATTTTATTTACCCTTAATCCAATTTGGTTCATCATATGAACCTAATCTCTATCTAATTGCTCTTTGTGTGTGACCCTATATGTCCTTGTAACGTTGGCAATGTTTCTAAACTGATTTAGGAACATAAGCAATGAGTGGTATCTAGCAACACATCATTGCTATCCAAGTTACAAGAATGTTGAGATCCAACATCACCTTTGTGACTACTAATTGTGACTCTCACAATATGTGACAATGTCCCTCTATCCTTGACATCTAGATTGACTAATTGAGGCATAGACCGTGTCATCATTGGTACAATCTATATCTTGAACTCCAAGTAGACTCACTCTAATCAAATGAGCTAAATATCTCATATTGACTCATTTGGGCATGGCCATGCACTTAGTGATCTCACTCTATCAAGAATAACAATGTCACTCCCGTCATATAGGAGGGATAGATCTCATCTAAATCACTCTCATCCCTCTGCATAATTTGTTACATACCCAGTAATCGCCTTTATAGTCCATCGATTTATGGGTGACGTTTGACGAAGCCAAAGTATGCAACTCCTTATATAGGGAACCATGGTGAATTCAGGTCCAAGGACTAATAGTCATACTAATAGTCACATGAGAAAGTATATGACACTCATATAATGATCCATGATACTTTCTCATGGCGGGTCATTCAGTATACATTGTCCAATGCATATCCATGTGTCAACTTGATATCTCATATCCATGACTTGTGAGATCAAGTCATCGAGTTGACCTACATACTAGTCTCTTCGCATCAACATTGTCCTTGAATGTTAGTACTTGACTAGGAATGATTAAGAATAGTGTTCTCTATATCATTTCATTATCGATTCAACCAATCGATTGATATAGATAAGAACCTTCTACTTAAGGACGTTATTATACTTAGTTATTTGGCACAAATACAAGTAAGTATAATATCCATAAAGAAATGCCTTTATAAATAGGAATATGATACAACAAAGTCCATACAACAATCATCACATGATGGGTCTAGGGCTTTCACTAACAATCTCCCACTAGCACTAGCGCCAATCACTATAGTATATAATAACCAATGACCTTGTGTGACCATCATGTTTTTTTTGTGCCAAAGTCTTGGTCAAGGGATCTGCGACGTTAGCCTCTGTGGGTACTCTGCAAATTTCACATCCCCTCTATCGATAATCTCTCGAATGTGATGGAACCGCCGTAGTATGTGTTTGGTCCGCTGGTGTGAGCGAGGTTCCTTAGCCTGCGTAATCGCTCCATTGCTGTCACAATAGAGCTCTATAGGATCTGCTATGCTAGGAACCATTCCAAGCTCAGTAATGAACTTGCGGATCCAAACTGCCTCCTTTGCTGCCTCTGATGCCCAATATACTCGGCCTCTGTTGTAGAATTAGCAACTGTGTCCTACTTCAAACTCTTCCTGCTCACAGCACCACTATTCAAGCAAAACACAAATCCTGATTGTGATCTATAATCATCCTGGTCAGTTTGGAAGATGGCATCTCTGTAACCCTTTACAGCTAGCTCCTCAACTCCACTAAAAATCAAGAAATATTCTTTAGTCCTTCTCAAGTACTTAAGAATATTCTTGACCGCTATCCAGTGACGCTCACATAGATTTGACTAGTATGTGCTTATCATGCTCAAAGCATACTAGGCATCAAGACGAGTAGATAGTATGGCGTACATGATAGATCGTATGGCAGATCCATAAGGGATCTTATCCATGTGGTCTCTCTCCTCTCTAGAAGAGGGACTTTGAGTCTTTGAAAAACTCAGACCATATGACATCGGCAGAAGTCCCTTCTTGGAATTCTGCATGACAAACCGTAGTAATACCGTGTCAATATATGTACTCTGACTTAGGCCAAGTAATCTCTTAGATATATCTCTATAGATCTTGATGCCTAGAATACAGGCTACTTCACCTAAGTCCTTCATTGAGAAGCACGTCCCTAGCCAAGTCTTCACAGACTGTAGCGAAGGGATATCATTCCCAATGAGTAGTATGTCATCCACATACAATACAAGAAAACAACTGTGTTTCCATTAACCCTCTTGTAGACACAGGGTTCATCTTCATTCTTGATGAAATGAAACCTTTTAATCGCATCATCGAATCGAAGATTCCAGCTCCGAGAAGCTTGCTTTTGCCTATAAATGGACCTTTGCAGCTTTCATACTTTCCCAGTATGGTGTGGATCCACAAAATCCTCAGCTTGTGTCATGTACACATCCTCGAGCAAGTTTCCATTTAGAAATGTAATTTTGACATCCATCTGCCAGATCTCATAATCGTAGTATATTGCAATAGCAAGCATGATCCAAATGGACTTAAACATCGCCACTGGAGAAAAGGTTTAATCATAGTCAATACAATGAATTTGCTTGAAACCTTTAGCCACCAATCGGCCCTTATAGGTATGCGTAAGTCCATCCATGTCAGTCTTTCTCTTAAAGACCCACTTACACCCAATGGGTTTGAAGCCTTTAGGTGGATCAACCAAAGTCTATACTTGGTTCGTGTACATGGATTTCATCTTGGATCTCATGACCTCTAGCCATTTCTCAGAATATGGACTCATTATAGCTTCCTGATAGGAGGTAGGCTCATTCTCAATGAGCATAATGTCATCATGGTCAGACAAGAGAAATGAGTATCTCTCAGGCTGACGACGTACCCTATTAAACCTGCAAAGAGGTAGGTCTACCTGAACAGGTTGTTGTTCCACAACTCTTTGTGCAACAATCTCCTCATCCACAACACTTTGTGGTTCCTGTTCAACCTCCATCTCAGCCTCAGTGCTATGGTCCTTATCTTAAATTTCTTCAAGATCGAATGTACTCCCACTAGTTTTTCTAGAAACAATATTCCTTTTTAGAAATACCCCAGTCTTTTCCACAAACACTTTGTGCTGACTGGGAATATAGAAGTAATATCCCTTCGTCTCCTTGAGATATCCAACAAAATTGCACTTATCGAATTTGGGTCCCAGTTTGTCTGAGACTTGACGTTGAACGGAAGCCTCACAACCCCAAATCCTCATGAAAGACATCTTGGGATTTCTCCCTGTCCATATCGTATATGGTGTCTTTATCATATCCTTGGATGATACACGGTTAAGTGTGAAGGTTGTTGTGTCTAGAGCATATCCCCAAAAGGATATAGGATGATTTGTGTGACTCATCATAGATCATACCATATCTAATAGGGTACGATTCCTCCTTTCGGATACACGATTCCACTGTGGTATTCCAAGAAGAGTTAGTTGGGATAGAATCTCACACTCAGCTACATAGTCACGAAACTCATGACTAAGGTATTCACCACCTCGATCTGATCGAAGTATCTTAATATTCTTGCCAAGCTTGTTTTATACTTCATTCTTGAATTCTTTGAACTTTTCAAAAGATTCAGATTTATGTGTCATCAGATACACATAACCATATCTACTGAAGTCATCAGTAAATGTAATGAAGTACCTATAACCACCTCTAGCAGCAACATTGAAAGGGCCACATACATCACTATGTATAAGTCCTAACAATTTTGTTGCTCTTTCACTGTGTCCACTAAAGGGAGTCTTGGTCATCTTACCTAGATGACAAGACTCGCATGTCTCCTATGATTCAAAATCAAATGAGTCCAGCAACCCATCCTTATGGAGCTGGGATAAGCGACTCTCATTTATGTGACCTAAGCGACAATGCCAAAGATAGATTTGGTTCAACTCATTTGACTTGAACCTTTTGGTACTTATGTTATAGATGGGGCTCTCTAAGTCTAGAATGTAGAGTCCGTTCATTAGAGGTGCACTACAATAGAGCATATCATTTAAATAAACTAAACAACATTTGTTCTTTATTATAAACAAAAAGTCTTTCTTGTCCAAACAAGAAACTGAAATTATGTTCTTAGTCAAAGAAGGCACATAACAACATTCATCTAGTTCTAGTACAAGCCCAGAGGGAAGAGATAGAATATAAGTTCCTACCGCAACAACAGCAACCCTTGCTCCATTGCCTACTCGTAAGTCCACCTTTCCCTTTGTCAATGCCTTGCTATTTCTCAGTGCCTGCATATTGGTACAAATGTGAGATGCACATCCGGTATCTAATACCCATGATCAAGAAATAGATAGATTGACTTCTATAACATTTATACCTGAAGTAAAAGTCTCACTTCTCTTCTTCTTAAAATCTTTCAGGTATGCTTTACAGTTACACTTCCAATGTCTAACTTTCTTATAGTGGAAGCAAGTCCCTTCCTTGGCCACCCCTCCTTTCAGTTTCAGTGTCTTGTCTTTGCCCTTGGCTTGGGACTTTCCCTTACCTTTAGGCTTGCCCTTGCCTTTCTTCTTTTGCACCATCAAAATGGAGTCAGGTTTTCCCTTCTTTAGGTTGAGCTCAGCAGTTCTCAACATGCTAAGCATCTCAAGAAGTGGCTTATCAATTTCATTCATGTTGTAATTCATGACAAATTGATTGTAGCTTTGTGGCAAAGATTGCAAGATCAAGTCAGTGGTCAGCTCTTGGCCAAGTGGGAATCCCAACCTCTGTAGGTTTTCTATGTACCTAATCATCTTGAGTACATATGGACCTACGGGAGTCCCATCTTGCATCTTGGACTCAAACAATGCCTTAGAGATCTCATATCTCTCATGCCTTGCTTGTCCTTGATACAGTTGACGAAGATGTTCAACCATATCATAAGAATTCATGAACTCGTGTTGCTTCTAAAGCTTAGAGTTCATGGTCGTGAGCATGAGGCATGAAATATCTAATGCATCATCTTGATGCTTCTTGTAAGCATCTTTGTCATCTCGCAAGGCAGTGACAGGATGTGCCTCCGGAATGGGCTGCTCCAAAACATACAATTTCTTTTCTTGGGTGAGAACGATTCTTAGATTCCTGTGCCAGTCCATGAAATTAGCTCCATTGAGCTTGTCCTTCTCAAGGACAGAACGCAGGGAGAGAGTGTTCGTGTTTGTCAACATGGTAATCTACAACATACACAATGCAAAAAATTAATATCATATTTCATTTATCATTTAATTAGGCTTTTAATCAAATGATGCTCCCACTGAATTATAGGATTTTTGTAGAATCGAGTCATGGATGTGGTCAAACCACATTACTAGATTCATACAAATTTAGCTATAATTCTCGCAGGACAAGATTCACATCATACTATGTCTTGAGTTAGCTTTGGCTAAATCGCCCAAGACTTAGTATGATCGGTAGGTTACAAATTACCAATTACATCTCTATGCAACTCTTGTTTATAGGATCAAGATCCACATTTACAAAAGACCTTGAGTTAGCTTTGGCTAAATCGCCCAAGATTTAGTGTAAATGTGATCTTTTCCTATCTTTCCAACGGTTGGAATATGCCTATAGTTTTACTCGATCCAATTATGTTAACTAGTTTTACTCAATCAAATTGAGCTTATTCTCTCCCAAGCTGTGATAGGCGGGACCAAGATTATCCCTCCACATCCTACCAAGATAATATGTGTTGCTCTACTTTGGCAGATTCAACAACAACAAATGATCGAGGTAGTGATGGGTATCAAAACTTGGTAGGCATTTTTGAGTTGATTCGATTAAGATCTAATCTAATTGTGAATGTGTATCATAAACACATCAAGGCCATTATTACCCTACACTAGCATGCATCACATACATACAAGCAATATACTAGCATACATCATATACATACAAGCAAAATATCCTAGCATGGATCATATACATACAAGCAAAATTTACTAGCATGCATCACAAACATACAAGCAAAATAAATAAATAAATAAATAAATAAATAAATATATATATATATATATATATATATATATATATATATATATATATATATATATATATATATATATATATATATATATATATATATAAATTAATTGTGATGAGCTCATGGCCCTACTACGATCTTCTCAAGCTAATGAGAAGATCGGACGGTCATCCTAGGGTTAGCGACTTCTCCAAGCGCCTCCTTTGACCGCCATGTGTCGTCAGTACCCTCCTCGTAACTCCGTCTACTAGTAGACCTTCCACTACTTCATTTTGTACATTACAAACATGAAACTCGAGTGACATTCGAGTCTAAAACTATTTACAATTGGAATTTTAAAAGAAGAGGCACGACTCGCAGGTCGCATACCCTATACAACATGCACAACCACAAAAACGTCGCGCAAGCCGTATTATGAGTTACAACACATTTATCCAATCAAATTGAAGTTCTTGGGCCATGACCATCATAGAATTATAGATAATTCTAAATTATGTATTTTACAGAAATTTCTATAATATTTCCTTTTTTTTCAATTTTATGAGTCACATCTCCGTAACGGTGCCGCTAAGCGATTTTCGGGCACGATGACGGGACAATGCCCCTTTCGGGGTTAGGGGCAGCGCCCCTACTCACAAAATGAACTTTGCGAGTGTCCCATCTTGATCTTACAACAACTTAAGTCACTGTCCCAAAATTCTAAAGCGAGAATTCGCCGTTCCGGAGAGTTTTTCTCGGTGGTAGAAGCCTACAAGTGTCCCAACACTTGTTGCTTCGACTCTTCGAGAAAAATACCTAAAAAATCTATAAAAATAGGAAATTTACAGAAACTTACAGTTCTATAATTTTTATATCAAATAAAAAACTACAAAATTAATACACATACATGCTTTACACGTGGCTCTGATACCACTATTGGTTTATCCGAGGCAAAAAAACTGCTTTTTGCATTGTGGAAACCCCGAAAGTCAGCCACGGATCCGTGCGAAGGTTAATAAAACTACATGTACATGTTTAAAAACTTTAGATCTACTCTAGATCTACATGTTAAGAGTTTACCCTCGATGCGATCCCTTCACTTATCCCGCTCGTCCAAACGGCTTGCCGGAACTCGAGTGTCAAGTGTACACTCCTCTATTGGTATCGACACAAGCAATAGGTGGAGAAATGCAACCTAGAGTATGTTAGCACCCCTTGGAGGCTCACGGCAAACTGAGGATGATTAGGGAGAGAGGTTGAGGGAAGATCCAAGGAAGAATATGATGAAGTTACACAAATTAACTTCAACCTAATGCTAACTTAAGTGGCTGACCACTATTTGGGGGGTTACATGCATGCATGTAACTCCAAGAGCCAATAGCTCTTGGTATCCCTCATGAGGTGGCACCCCATGATGAGTCCATGATGATGTGGGACATCATCAATTGTCGGCCCCCATGCCAAGTCACCATGACATGGCAATTGGTCAAGTCAAAATTGACCATTCATCTTCCCTCTCAAGTCAAGTCAAACTTGACCTCTTATCTCCCATGGTTGATCAAATACAACCATTTAATTCAAGTCAATTTTATTTAATGAGTCTATATTCATTATTTTAAATTGACTCAATGAATCAAATCTAAATTAGGCTCATTCAGCACTTGAATCTAAATTACCCTTAATCCAATTTGGTTCATCACATGAACCTAATCCTCATGGTTCATCATATGAACCTAATCTTCATCTAATTGCCCTTTGTGTGTGACCCTATAGGTTATTGTAATGTTGGAAATGCTCCTAAACTGATTTAGGAACATAAGCAATGAGCGGTATCCAGCAATACATCATTGCTACCCAAGTTACAAGAATGTTGAGATCCAACATCACCTTCGTGACTACTAATTGTGACTCTCACAATATGTGACAATATCCCTCTATCCTTGACATATAGATTGACCAATTGAGGCATAGACCGTATCATCCTCGGTATAATCTATATCTTGAACTCCAAGTAGACTCACTCTAATCAAATGAGCTCAAAATCTCATATTGACTCATTTGGGGATGGCCATGCACTTAGCGGTCTCACTCTATCAAGAATAACTATGTCACTCTCATCATATAGGAGGGATAGATCCCATCTACATCACTCATATCCCTCCGCATAATTTGTTACATATCGAGTAATCGCCTTTATAGTCCACCCATTTACGGGTGACGTTTGACGAAGCCAAAGTATGCAACTCGTTATGTAGGTAACCATGGTGACTTCAGGTCCAAGGACTAATAGTCATACTAATAGTCACATTAGAAAGTATATGACACTCATATAACGATCCATGATACTTTCTCATGGCGGGTCATTCAGTATACATTCTCCAATGCATATCCATATGTCAACTTGATATCTCATATCCATGACTTGTGAGATCAAGTCATCGAGTTGACCTCTTCGCATTAACATTGTCCCTGAATGTTAATACGTGACTAGGAATGATTAAAAATAGTATTCTCTATATCATCTCATTATCGATTCAACCAATCGATTGATATATATAAGAACCTTCTACTCATGGACATTATTATACTTAGTTATTTGGGTCCAATACAAGTAAGTATAATAATTATAAAGAAATGCCTTTATAAATAGGAATATGATACAACAAAGTCCATACAACAATCATCATATGATTGACTCTTGGCCTTTCACTAACATGGAGCCCATATTTAATTATGGGGGTTGGTGAGGTAGATCAATGATAATCCTCTAGTGGAATGGATTATCATTAATGGATCAGATTTTATGTGGGTTGGATCCATTGGGTGGCCATGATCGAACTCCTCCTCATGGTCCCTATTGTAGCCTATTAAAACTCTCATGAAGCCTAGATCCAACGGACACGATTAAAAGGAGGCTTGGGAGAAATCTATAAATATGCTTCCAAGGGTTGGGCGGTAAGAGTATTCAAGGGATTAGGGTTTGAGTTAAGGTTGGCTTGGGTGGCAAGGAGATATGAGGTGTACTAGGATTTGTCCCTTTTGGCTAGCGGCATAAGAGATTAGGTTTCTTTTCCTTCTTTTCTCTGTTGGTCGGCACAAACTCATCCTCTCCTAGGGCCGGCGGTGCCATCTTCATCCTCTTCCCTTGGCCGACGGTGCCATCTTCATCCTCTTCCCTTGGCCGGCAGCAAAGGTTAGGGTTTGAAACACTTCTCTCAACCTTTGGTCGGCACCCTCTCCTCTCCCTCTCCTAGGGCCAGCGGCAACCCCTTTTTGTGATTTGTGGTCGGCACAAGCAAGGAGAAGAAGTGTTTGGTATTCTTTCCTTTGTTCGAAGCGAGCAAGGAAAGAACGTGATCTAGGAGGCTTCGTTTCTTGGTAGATCGTCGCCCACTCGACGTCCAAGAAGAGGATAGGTCATACGATAGAAGATCAAGAGGTAAACAAGAGGTAAAATTTTAGTTTAAGTTTCTTTCTTGTTCTATGCAATTTGTGTTGGGTTTCTGGCATCGCGGCGAGTGTGTGTTCGAACATGTTTCATAAATATGTACACAGTGGAAGAAATAAAAAAGAAATAAATCAAATTTATTACATCACACACACCACACGCATGCATAGTACAATATGTGTAGACATAACAATAGTTTCAAATTTTGCAATAAAAGGAAATTACTCTATGTATACCTGACGTATCACGTGTAGCGGGAAAGACATCAATCAGAGCGACTCTCGCTAGAATCGCCTCTATCCGTATCAATGCAGAGTATCGTCGGGATGACTTCACAAAGCCACAAGCCTCATTTTCATATGATTCACTAGCCTCGTGTCGAAGATGATGTGATTGAGAGAAGATCACAATCCGAATCAAAATTCGGATTCAAAAATGAGTCCCCAAAACTCGCTTCTCTGGAGAGGTATTCGTCAACCGTTTGACGAATCCTTCATCCTCCACCTATGAGGATTACCGGAGATCGAATCCCCGGCAAGGTAGCCGCTGTCGGAGGTCCAAACGTTGTCCAAACGATGCTCTGACAAGAAGGGAGGAAGCTGTCAAGAATTCTGGATAGATTGGTGGAGGGGTTGCGCCGGCCCAAAGAGGATGGTCGGCCGCTCCTTGGTCACTTGAGCCAAGGGAAGTCACCGGAGGGTCGCCGGAAAGAGCTTGGATGCCGGCAATAACTTGGACAGTGGCACAAGGGCTAGGCGGCAACAAGGTTGGGCGGCAACACAAGAAGAAGAGAGGGAGGGGGCGTCACCAAAAATATGATTAGGTTTTCACAAAACCCTTAAGTCCTATTTTTATAGAGAACATATTCTCCTAACGGTTATTGGTTCATAACCAAAAACTCGTTAACTCCTCCATTAACTTAAGTTAAAATAAACCAAACCGAGTTGGTCTATTTTAAGTTAAAACGAACCGAACCAACTTTGGTTCATTCGTTTAAAACAAATCAAACCCATTTGGTTTATTCTTCACCATTGGATTAGAACCAAACCAATTTTGTTCATCCATCATGTCTTAATAAGACACGGCCCATCAACCCTTCCATTGCGACTGAAATGATTTCATGCTCGATCATTGTTTGGTCCAACCAAACCTAGTTTCTCTCGGTATGAGAATCTCATTCTCAAGCTCATTTTAAATCCTTCGGATTACGCTCATTGTGCGTGTGACCAAATAGGTTCTCGGTTTATATTGGCCGTCTATAATTAACCATTAATGATAGAACGATCATGATTGGCACCTAGTAGTACATCATGATCTCCAATTAACTGAAAAGATCAACGGTTGATCCAGAACTGTTTCTGAAACTCTTCAGCAGCTACAATGAATCGTGCCCCGTTCCCTTCACGCATCTTATACCCATTGGGTTCAGGACATGGTCTATAGTTTCATCCCACTAGGTTGACTACGTCACTCCTAGCCCAAATATCATTTCCTCGTCCTATGGATTCTACTTACTGCACAAGTATCCAAGAGTACCTTACTCTAAACATGTAATGCTTTGGCCAAAGACTTTAGTAACAATCCGACGAGAGGCCATGGGTATACATCTCATCACAAGGAGTGGTGAATCCTTTATAGGCTATTCAAACACCTTCGATAACTTCAACTTATACCCAATCATCCCGGGTCCACATATCCTCAGAGATGCTTGCTTAAGATGTCAAAGCATAAGTCTTCATGACCAAGATGACTTGAATACCGCAAGTCAAAGGAACATCATACTTATGTTGCAGTAAGAACTTCATTGACATATCTATATATGCAGAGAACCATATGAAGTTTTACAGCTAGTCGCTCCAACGAACTAGTTACCATAACTAGAATCCACGATTAACTCTGGACATCACAATGTCTCCAGCCAGTGAGAATCAGCTACTTAGATACACAAAGGAGTATACCTCAGGCTAATCTCGACAGAATTGATGGTGTCCAAATTCATCAATTCAATGACTAGGGATAATTCCAATACATTACAATTACACATGGAGAATGTCTTGGACAACCATATCTTTGATGGGAGGAAACGTCGCTTCCCACTTCAACACGGTCGCTTGTTCATGGTGATCCTTTCTACGTCCCCGGATAAAAAAATTTATCCTTGACAAGGAGGGATTACCCAAGCTACCGTTTCATCATCGTGCTATTCGATTAGAGTGGTCACTTGAACAAACTTATTGTTCAAGCAACCAACCTCTATTCTACAAGTAGCCGCGGAATAGACGATGTACGGATTGCCGGTTTTCGCGTTTGTATTCGGGGTCCAAGTAAATTTAATCACATGCCATTCATACAATATACAAAGAAACAAAAAAGGAAAGCAAAATAAGATTTATACCTCTTGTTTACCTCTAGGTCTTCTATCGTTTGTCCTATCTCCTTTTGGACGTCGTGTGGGCGACGATCTTCCAAAATTCGAAGCCTCCTAGATCACCAATCTTCCTTTCCTTGCTCACTCTGAACAAGAGGAAATATAGAAACAAAACTCTTCTCCTTCCTTAAACCGACCATCAAGCTCCAAGCTTGATGCTTGCCGCCGGCCAAAGAGAGAAATAAGGAGGAAGTGCGCCGGCCAAAAGCTTCAAGGGAAGACCCTAGCTCCGGCTAAGGATAAAGGAAAGAAGGTTGGACGCCGGCAAAAACAAGGAGAGAAGAGGAGACGATGGGCGTCGGCCACCTATGGAAGAAGAAGAAAAAAAACTTTCCATGTTTGTGGCCGCCAAAGCCTCCAAGCCTCCTTGCCGCCCAAAAATCCCTAATCCTCTACAATATGCTTGCTTCCCACCCCCTTAAGCCTTATTTATAGAGTTAGGCTTAAGACTTCTTCAATCTCCACAGTCAGATCTAGAGATTTAATCTCAATCGTCAGATGTAGAGAATTAATCTCAACCGTCGGATCTAAAGATTTAACCTCCACCGTCGGATCTAGAGTTTTATTTTCCACCATCGGATCTAGGCTCCATAAGGTTTTAATAGGCTATAATAGGGACCATGAGGAGGAGTTGGATCTTGGCCACCCAATTGATCAAACCCACATAAAGTCTGATCTATTAATGATAATCCATTCCACTAGAGAATTATCATTGTTCTACCTCACGAACCCCCATAAGTTAATATGGGCTCCATATATTATTTGCACATATTTCTTCCCGTGTTTAAGATCTCGAATGTCTGTCGATTAATTAATTTACTGACAATTAATTAATTAACATCTAACTCCATGAGTAGTACCACTCAACCTTATCATCATGCCGGACCAAGTCCACCTACAGGGTTTACATGATGAACCTTATGTGCTCCTCAAGGGGACATCATCATCCTATTTTATTGGACACGGTTTCCTCCTATAATCAATGACACACCATATAAATAATACCATTTCCCAACTTACCGAGCCTATTGATTTACTCTATAAATCTCGCCCATTAGTAAATCAAAGAAATGAATACTAAGTATATGTGTCCGTTATTATATCGGGATTAAGAGCATGTACAATATAATATCTGAGGTCCGATTCGATTATGTAGTCAGCAATAAATCGAATCACCTCTATGTCAGTCCTGCTCAATACACACAAAGTGTACTAATGTGATTCTATGGTCAAGACAAACCAATTTCCAAATCACACTACAACCATGCCAATGGTTTGTCCAAAACCATATCGGTTGTGAGCCTTTACTTATACTTTACAAGGGACTGATAACATGATCTCACATGTGACACTACACACCATGTTATCTACAATGTAATGTATTTAGACAATATGCATAACCATAAATAACCATAAATATTCAAACAATGATCATGAGATTCTTATTTCAAAACTAAAGATGGCCATACAAAAGATAGACTTTTCAGTATACATCTCAATAATCTCTCACTTATACTAAAAGATTATGCTGTCCTCAAACTGTCATACATCTGATTCTCATTCCCTCCACATGCCTATCAAAAGCTCTCACCGGAAGGTCCTTAGTGAAAGGATCTGCCAGGTTATCCTCCGATGCAATCTTGGACACAACAACTTCTCCTCTCTTTACGATTTCTCGTATCAGGTGATACTTTTGCTCTATGTGTTTACTTGCCTTATGGGCTCGTGGTTCCTTTGAGTTTGCAACTGCACCACTATTATCACAATAAATTGTGATAGTTCTGGGCAAACCAGGAATCACATCTAAGTCCATCATGAAGTTCCTGAGCCACACAACTTCTTTGGCTGCCTTAGAGGCTGCCACATATTCAGCTTCTATGGTGGAGTCAGCCACACATTTCTTCTTGACACTCCTCCATACAATGGCTCCACCTCCCAAAGTAAATTCAAAACCTAAGGTAGACTTACTGTTATCCTTGTCTGATTGGAAGTCAGAATCTGTGTAACCCACAGGGAGTAATTGGTCTGTCTAGTAAACTAGCATATAATCTCTTGTCCTTCTCAGGTACTTCAATATATGCTTTACCACAGTCCAATGTCCCTGTCCTGGATTACTCTGATATCTGCTAACCATGCCCACGACAAAGAAGATATTCGGTCTCGTACATAGCATCGCATACATGAGGCTTCCTACTGCCGAAGCATAAGGAACTGCCTTCATCTCCTCTATCACCTTAGATGTTCTAGGACACATCTCCTTAGATAAAGGAATTCCATGCCTGAAAGATAGAAAAACTTTCTTGGAGTTTTGCATGCTAAAACGATCCATAATTGTGTCTATGTATGAAGCTTGAGATAAGCACAACATCCTTTTCCTACGATCCCTTATAACCTTGATCCCAAGGATGTGTCCCACTTCTCCCAAGTCCTTCATGTCAAACTGTTTGGACAACCATACCCTTACGTCCTATAACACCTTGACATTGTTGCCAATTAACAAAATGTCATCTACATATAGTACAAGAAATACCACTATGTTTCCGTCACATCTCTTGTATACACAAGACTCATCTGGACTTTGAATAAATCTAAATGACTAGATTACCTCATCAAAGCGGATGTTCCAAGACCTCGAAGCTTGCTTCAATCCATAAATGGACCGATTAAGCTTACACACAAGATGCTCTTTGCCCTTTGCAATGAATCCCTCTGGTTGCTTCATATAGATATTTTCCTCAAGACTTCCATTAAGAAAAGTTGTCTTGACATCATTCTGTCATACCTTATAATCCATATGAGCAGCAATACATAAGAGAATCCGGATGGATTTAAGCATGGCTACTGGCAAAAAGGTCTCCACATAATCGATACCCTCTTTTTGAGTATACCCCTTCGCGACAAGCCGCGCTTTGAAGATCTCAACCTTTCCGTCTATTCCTCTCTTTCTTTTGTAGATCCACTTGCATCCAATGGTTTTTACACCATCGGGTGGTTCTACTAACTCCCATACCTGATTTGAATCCATAGATTCAATCTCAACATTCATTGCACTTTGCCAAGATACCACATCTTTATCTTGGATTGCCTCGTCATATGTTAAGGGATCAGGTTCATGTTCTCCAGGGACCAAATCAAAGGATTCTCCCAAGAACATGAATCTATCAGGCTGTCTAATAATCCTCCCACTAGGACGAGGTATTACCTATGTATCCTCTGTGACACGCGGTGTAGTGACTTGTGGTATATCCTCTTGTACCAGTCGTACTGAAGTAGTGACTTCCCCATTCAATTCCTCCAGAAAAATCTTACTCATGGGCTTGTGGTTCATCACATAGTCTTCCTCTAAAAATCTGGCATTCGTGCTAACAATCACCTTCTGATCTCTAGGACTATAAAACAAACGACCTTTCATTCCTCTAGGATAGCCAACGAACATATGCACTTATGTACGAGGTTCCAACTTACCAGTATCTCCCTTCAGCACATGTGCTGGACTCCCCCATATCCGAATATGTCTTAGACTAGGCTTTCGCCCAGTCCACAATTCTGTCGGAGTAAAAGGCATTGATTTAGATGGTTCCAAGTTCAGAATATACACTGTCGTATCTAGAGCATATCCCTAGAACGAATCTGGCAACTCAAAATAACTCATCATCGATCTAACCATCTCCATAAGAGTCCTATTCCTATGCTCTGCTATACCATTCTGCTGGGGTGTGCTAGGTGCAGACAATTGGGATTGAATCCCAGCCTCTGATAAGTAATTCCAAAACTCTCCCAAGAGGTACTCACCACCACGATCTGATCATAGTGTCTTGATACTTTTACCTTGACGTTTCTCCACATCAACCTTGAATTCTTTGAACTTGTCAAAGCATTCAGACTTGCGGCGCATCAAGTAAATGTATCCATATCTTGAATAATCATCTATGAAAGAGATGAAATACTTAAAACAAACTCTAGCCTGGATAGACATAGTACCACACAAATTAGAATGAACCAATTCCAACACATCTTTGGCTCTATACCCCTTGGCCTTAAAAGGCCTCTTGGTCATTTTACCCTCCAAGCAAGATTCATAGGTTGGGAAATCTTCCACCACTAATGAACCCAAAGGTCCATCATCTATCAACCTTTGAATTCTACTTAGGTTAATATGACCAAGTCTTAGATGCCAAAGATATGTTTGGTTCATCTTCGAAGGTTCTTTTCTCTTATTGGAATTAAAAGATGAGTTATTAACTTCTATTTGCTTCGTGGGAGCTTTTGGTTCAAGTGTATACAAATTTTCTATCAATGAACCAGAACAGATAATCTCCCTATTCCTTTTTATAACAACTCTGTCATTAAATGAAATAGAGTATCCATCCATAAATAATTTAGAAACTGAAATTAAATTCTTTCTAAGTAAAGGTACATAAAGGAAATTTTTAAGAACCAAAATTTTATTACTTTCAAAAGACAAATAAACATCTCCCACTGCAACAACTGCCACCTTTGTGGCATCGCTCAAGTATACGGTAATCTCTCCTTCAGACAGTCATCTTGTTTCCTGGAACCCCTGCAAAGTATTGCAGTCATGAATAGTAGCTCCCGTATCTACACACCAGGTGCCGGTAGATAACACCGCTAAATATATTTCAATAACTAGACCAAAAGATATACCTTTGTTCTGCTTGCGGTTGGGGCAGTCTTTCTTCCAGTGTCCAGTCTACTTACAAGTGAAGCACTTGCCTTTCGGCTTCTTCACTCCTCCTTGAGTTCCTTCCACCGCCTTTGCCCCAGCTTGTTTCTTCTTCTTCTTGCCTTTTGGCTTAGAAGTAGAAACCTTTTGGGAAACCATGGCTTGCACCTTAGCACTCTGACGAAAAAGCCTCTCTGCCCCTGGAGTTCTGTCAGAAGTTCCGCCAACGAATACAACCTCTTGTTCATGTTGTAGTTCAGGCAAAACTTCTCAAAACTCTTAGGTAGAAACTAGAGAATTATATCGACCTGGGTTTCCCAATCGATCTCGGCTGTGAGGACTTCCAACTCATTCAAATGAGCCATCATCTTGAGAACATGATCCCTCATGGGTGTTCCCTCGATCATGGTGGTCGTCATCATGTTCCTCATGGCTTCCTGCCTAGCAGCCCGATTCTGGTGTCTGAAAAGCTTTTTGAGATTGAGCATCATGTCATAAGCAGTAGGTATGGCTTGATGCTGATGTTGCAGTACATTTGACATAGAAGCCAAAATGTAACACCGCGCCATCTCATCGGCCTTAATCCACTTCTTATAACTCTCCTTCTCATTTTCCCCAGAATCATCCACAGGCTTAAGAGGGCACTCTTCGAGGAGTACATATTTGTATTCCTCAGTAGTCAAGACAATGTCAAGATTCCGCTTCCAATCAACATAATTGGGTCCAGTAAGTTTATTTTCTTTCAATATCACAGCAAGCGGGTTGAAAGCCATTTTGAAAAAACCTAAGAATCACATAGATCAAAACATTAGATTTCAAAAAATTATTGATTCCTTAAACAGTAAAATTTTAAAATCAACCAACACCTCAAAACACCGAGAATATCGTATTCCACGATAGTGTGGACGTATACGAATTCTACATTTATAAGAAGAGGTTTTACCCATTATTTTTATTATCTTGTCAACCAAACTTTTTGACAAATAAAATTAATAGTTGGTTCCTCTTTGACCCTATAAATAAAAGCAGTGACTCCGATGCGGAGGATACTCATATTTGTATCTAAGTGTTCACCATTACTCGTTTCCAAGATAATTATCTCGGGTTATGTGCCTTCCGATGGGGAAGTGATGTGTTATTTTCCGCAAGTGCACGGTTGTCGTCAAGTAATAAAAATATCGATCCCACAGGGATTGGAACAATTACCGAATGATCGTGATACCAAGTTATCTAGTAAATCAATGTATGGTTTAAGCTAAGAAACTGAGCAGTCAATAACAACGAATGAGAAGAACGAGCTAAAAGTCGATAGTTGAGGAGAATCTCAGGATATGGGTTTCACCACGTCGATGATTTATAAGGTGATTTGATTCTTTCCTACCCCTATTAGAGTTTGTTTTGATGGAACCTATCCTAAGGTAAATCAACGGCCCCTTTCGAGGTCTACGCTGACTGTACCTATCAAATTCAATTTACCTGTCACGGTGTTCGAGCATAGGGGATCATAATCAGCTAAGGGGACCTGTCACGAGACCCCCGCAAACCTCCCTATTCTTACCTCTGTCACTAGGTAGAAACTGGATTTGATAGATCCATTAAGTCCATAAGAGTTCCTCTAGAGTCAAATTTCCTTTTTTCACGGTAGGTTTGCACACGGGACCATAATCAGCTAAGGGGACTTCACGAGACCCCAAGCCCTCGAGATACGCTACCGCTACTTGACAGGAGTTTATCCCTAGTTGGTTCGGGTTTTCGGTAACTTGGGTTCACTGTTAGGTACTTAGACTTAGCTCCTTAGGTTTGTCATTAAGAATCCAACGATAACCATATCAACACAAACAATAATTTAAGTAGTATAGATTATATCATCATCGTAAATCGTCAATGGGCTACTCCCCATCCTAAGATTACAGGACACTACTCCATAGTCGACAAGAGTTGCTAGAGAAAGAAAATACAATCGGATGCCATCTGCGTTCCTCTTGACTCCTTCTCTTTGCTTCCTCTGTTGTCGATCCCTTTGTCTTCTCTCCTCCTTTTTACCATCTGCCGAGTCCTCCCTTTAGGGTTAGAATATCTTCTCTTTTATAGCTTTGGCCTCCTCTTCAATTAAGGCAATAGATTTCGAAGATCACGATTGCTGGTGCGAATCGAGCCAACACGCCTGCGTACATGAGGGCACGTGTGGTTTCCGCAGTATACGGTTTGAATCGGGCGTGTCGAGTGCACTAGGCGTGTCATTCTGGATTCAACGACACAAAGCGTGTTGCGCTGAACTCGGGCGTGTTGTCCGGCTCTAATGACACACAGCGTCGATTCCCAACACGGTGTTGTTTTTGATACGCCTTCTCCTTTGCCCTGTTAACACAAAAACACCCAAAAACAGTCTCTTCTTCCCAAAATATGCTAAACTTAACTGAATCATGATAAAATACATGTCTAGGATATGAAATGAGATAAAATGCACATATATAAAGTAGTGAAAACATAGCATGATTTACCCACATCAAAATCCCCTAGTCTTAAACTTTTGCTTGTCCTCAAGCAAAGACAACTCGAAAGACAACTTATTCGTGGAAATACTAAGCATCATCTAGGGGTATCTGACGATCTTAATCTTTTCAAATCATTCCTAGTTGCCAAGTTGAAAGATCCCTATATAGTGCACGTGAAATGGTGGACTAAAGTCATTGGACACCAATCTGGACTTGACATCCCTTCTATCGTAGAATATTCTTATTTAGGCATAGAGGCACTTACCGCTTTAATGCATGGATCATTCTTACCTATCATCAAAAGGTCTCAAAGGAGCACTTTCCAAGAAGAGAGAAGGTAAGGAATTATAGAGAGCATTTCCCAAGAACTAGTTAGTCTCAAAGGGGCACCTTTAGGTGTTTCCCGAACTACTTGGTCTCAAAGGGTGCTTGAAAACAATTCCCATACGCCTTTTTTTTTTTTTTTTTTTTTAACTTCTAGTGAAAGTGTTTCTCCAAGAACCAAGTTGGTAAGTAAGTCTCCAATGGAAAATCGAGTACTAAATGCGATATGGGGATTTAAATCTTTTCATTGGATACCTCGGACCTATAGACCGTGTTCAAGTGAAATAGGGTTCTTATCAAGTAGGCAAAAGGAATTTCATGATCCGACCAATATTGATTGTATTACATTTGGATGATATATAAAAAATTACCATCATTATGAGATATGAAAAGATGCAAATAAAATAGCAATAACCAAAAAGATCTAAGTAGAAACGGCATAAGCGATAAGGATGTGCATCAAAACTCACAAAATAGTTGAAGGTGGTCAATGGTCATCGTCTTCGCTACTAGCATCCTCCTCTGCCCACCTACACGCTGCTCTGGTAAAACTCCGGGACTCTTGTCGAAATCTATCATTATCTTCCCTCGGCGGACTCGTGATGAAAAATTCATCGACTCTCTGTAAAAATCTTGCCCTATCCAAATCTTGTGTCACCATGCGATGGTGCTCCTCCAGTAGCTTGGGCATACCGATCCCACACACCAATGTGCGAGGTATGCTCGACCCTAAATGCTTCGAATGATGATCTAATCTGAAAAATCAAAAGAAGAGTACCTGAAACATTGTCGAGGGAAACCGTGGGGTTGAGAGTCGAATGTGATGGCTCTGGGGCTATGAGAGATGGCTCCTAGCGGGTGATGGAGCATGGGCGGGGGGTAGGAAAGGGTTCTGAACATCTCTAAAAAGCCAATTGGATGAATTACGTACAGTCATCCGCTCAGGGTTCGGAAGAGGGATTTTAATTCCATTTCTTAACCCCAAACGATATCCCTCGTCACATGCCTCAATCATCTTCATATTTATACAAGCATCCAAATCCAATCTAGGGCTAGCAGGACAATATTCAAGGTCATCCAAATCACATCCTATGGCTACATCAATCCTAGTGATAATACCCCCTATGACTATGACTCCGGATGGGCTATTACTAACCTTAACTAAATGCCTAACCATATGGGCTCCTGAATCAATCTTAACTTCATTTAGCATGGCCCATAGAAATTGTAACTCACTCTGCCTAGCCACCCCTGCACTATCATATCTCCCTGAGATTGTATTAGCCATGAATCTAAGGAGATAACGGAAAGTAGGATTAGGGATGTTAAATGATTTAGATCTAGATGCATCGTGGAGGTCATCAAATTAATCTCCAAAATTGATGATCAATAAAATGTCTATGAATTTGCCTCTCCCCTCCGCTAGAAAAATCAAATATCATATTAAAATCACTCAGAGAAAGGGTAAATTCATGGTTCATTAATCTAAATTTTATTTTTCCTTCCTCACAATCTTTTCCTTGCAGTATTTCAGCGGACAGGGAGCTAAGGAATTCAAGAGTGATACTAGGGTAAGTAAGGTGATGGTGTGTGATAAACTCTGTCCAGCCTATCCTATTTGTTAACCAAGTTATGTCATCTCTTAACCCTAAGGTGGTCAACGTGTAGAAGTCTATAGTTCTCGTAGATACTAACTTCCTCTTTTCAAGCTTACTGAATTTAGTCTTCATAATATCATCCCTAAAAACAATTCCATAAGGATGGCTAGAGGTCGGAGGAGGTTCGTTACCCAAATCCTGAGCTTTTCTTTTCCCCTTGTCCTTTGCCGTAGAGGAAGAAGCTCCTCCTCTTGTCTTCACTCGCTTGCTCATGGCGTTGGAATTGGAGAGACAGCAGGTTTGCTCCTCGCCTGCTTGAGACGGAGACCGGCGGCGGCTGCTTCAACCTTGTATCGCGAGTGGAAGATTAGGGCGTGCTCGGGCTGGTTTTAGAGGGTTATCCGCAGCATAGGCGTGTCGGGCTTGTTCTTACGCAAATACCCGACCCGTTTAGGTGCGACATGGGCGTGTTCCGTCGCTCTCTAGGCGTGTCGCAGTCCGGCCCAGGCGTGCCTAGGTTGAGAAGTGTGCGACACGGGCGTGCTAGTCAGCACGCCCTGCCTATGTTGTCTTCGGGTACCAACAACACGCCTGTGTCATTCGGCACAGGCGGGTCGTGTCAACTTGGCACGCAGTGGCACGTTTAACATGTCGTGTCCTGTAAACCTGAAAAAAAATGTAAAACTCAAAATCAAATAAAATAAAATTACTAAAAAATGAAAATAGCTTGGGTTGCCTCCCAAGAAGCGCTTGTTTAAGGTCGTTAGCTTGACCCTCGCTTATCCCCTAGTTTTGGGGATATGGCTCGAGGAGTGTGCTCTGCCCCTCTTCCTCCTCAACCAGCTCTGTGGTGTTAGGTTGGGGTCGGAAATCTCCAGCTCTTTATCCTCAAAATCCCCTTCGAGCTTATTAAGATAAGTTTGTTCTGATGCTCCTTCTAGTGCTATTGACTGGAAACTATCAATCCTACAACAAACATCAAAAATAGAAGGCTGTTTAACAGCTTTTGAAAGGTCGAATTCAATTTTGTCGTTTCCAAATGCAAGTGAGAGTTTGTGGTTCTTGACATCTATCATTGCCCCTGCAGTAGCCAAGAAAGGTCTCCCCAGAATGAGTGGAATGCATGGGTCTTCATCCATGTCAAGCACTACAAAATCGGCAGGAATAATAAAATTTCCCACCTGCACTGGTACATCTTCTAAGATTCCCAAAGGATATCTAATTGAGCGATCGGCTAACTGCAAGGCCATAGTAGTTAGTTTCATTTCTCCCAAATCCAATTTCTTGCATATGGAAAGAGGTATCAGATTGACACTGGCACCCAAATCGCAAAAAGCCTTATCAAAATTTTGTGAGGGATCGGATGGCCGGCTAGAGGGGGGGTGAATAGCCCTTTTTGTTGGATGGCGGTATTTTGCTCGTCTACAAAACGTTAGCGCAAGCGGAATATACAAATATAAATAAAGACAAGCAAAATAGAAACAAGCAATACAAACACCAAGATATAACGTGGTTCACGGCTACGCCGCTAATCCACGGTCCGATTCGTCCACGGTGAATCACTCCGCCAAAACCAATCACTATCGGTCTCTCCTTTGCACAAAGCTAGGTGGAGGTAACCTTTACAACCAAGATCACTCTTCTTACAAATAGAATGGAGTAAAAGCGAGTAAGAAGAGTTTAGAGCTTGTGGGGCACTAGGAAGATTGTTTGGAACTTAAGCATTAGCCTTTGAGGCTCACACCTCTCTTTTATAGAGAGGGCTAACTTCTTCCGTTAGCGCCATCGATCACGCCCATGGCGGCATGCCAATCTAGCGGCCTCCGAACACGCGTCGGATGCCGCCGTTGTTGTCCAATCCGGAACTCTTGGCGATCATTCTGGACCTCACCGATCGGCCCGATGACCCCGTAGTCGACGCCGCGATCGGCTACGGCGGTTCTGGCCAAAACCCTATTGACTACCGATCATTCGCCTTCAGCGATAGTCTTGGCGATCGGCCCTTCGCTAACGATAGCGATCACGCCACAAACCGGCGATCGTATACGGTCGAGCTACACTGAGAGCGATCATTCGCCATGACATGGCAATCGGATCGGTGTCGAAAACCCATCCGACTCTTGGCCAAATGGCGATTTCACCTAAGAGCTACCCTTCCCGGGTTACAATCGCTCACTCTCATTTCTCGGAGTCCTCGCCGGTTCTCTTCGTTCTCGGCCACGTCCTCGGCAGCATCAGGCGCACGGCTCTGCAATGCTCCTTCGCGTCTCTTGCCTCGAAGTCTACTTCCTCCGGCTTCACTCCAAGCTTCTCGTCCGGCGGTCCCTCGGATGCTCCAAGCGCACGGCTTCAGCAAAGCTATCCTTCACCGACTCAAGGCACGAGTCATGAGATGTGAAACTCGCCACGGCTCCATGTGCGAATTACTAAGTCCTGCACGACTTCAACGCACATATCAAATCAACATAACACACTAACTTAAACCCTTTGCCACACCATCAAAACCATATCACGGCAAGAGATTGCCCTAACAATCTCCCCCTTTTTGATGTGTGGCAATCCGTTTAAGTTAGGTAAAAACATTTGATATAAATTCTAAGGTAAGAAAGCATGTAAAGATAAACATGATATAACAACATGCAACTCCCCCTTAATCCATGAAACTCTCCATATTAATTTTCTCCCCTTATCATATATTTCTCCCCCTACAATATATTTCTCCCTAATGTGATTAACTTAAACATACTTATTTCTCCCCCTTTGACACCATCAAAAAGATTAACACTAAGTTATAAGCTCATGGCATCAAGTATAATGGAGGAAAAATATGTCAAGTTAATTTAAAAACTGTAGGAGGCATCAAGTATATTTCTACCACTTGTAGGAGGTTTTATAAACTGAATTCGGCCTTCAATATTCTGATTTATAGCCACCATTATTGCTATCGATGGCAATGATCGGGCACAAAGGAAGCCGAATTTATGATTTTTGGATGAAATTGAAATGCATTAAAAATTCGAGAAAATTCTAAAATCATGAAATTCGAGGAACATATTTCTCTTAAGTATATCTATCAAGGAAAAATAGTTTTTCATGAAAAATCATTATATTTTACAAGATTTGCCAAAAATCCAAACACTTGAAAAACCACTAGTTTTTGAGCATGTTAGTATCAAGTTAGCTACCTAGTTTTGCATCCAATTGTTTCAAAACATGAATACATGTATTTTAAGGTAAGAAATTGTTTTGAAAACATTAGAAATATCCAACCATGATCTTTGGGCAATATGTCTATTAATTAAATATAAGCCTTCCCCATGATTGGTCTATTATTGATATTTTGATACTTTAAATGACCATCTAAATGCCATAGGCATTAGTGGACATTTGTATCATCCTAACATCTCACCCATGCTAAGTTTGCAATCAAGTTAGCCTATAGTGAGTGTGAGATGCATCCTAGGGGGGGTATTTGTATATATATACTTAACCAATATATTCAAGCAATTCTATCATGGTTAAGTATCAACCTAACAACCTACATGATCATAATGATATATATGATTTAATTTCACATTATGATCATGAAATACATGTTTTCATCAAATTATAACCATGCATTAGGCATTATATGATGATAATAAGTAAAGTGTCACCTAAAGCATGATTTAAACCTATTTCTCATGATGATGTGCCCAATATCAAAATCATAAACCATGATTACACATATGCATAGAAATTACATTAATCATCATGATTTAAGCATTATTACCTTTTATGGGCACGTTATCATCACCCAACACTATCTAAAAATGTTGTCCGTCATCCTAAGTCAACCAAAATATGATATAGGTCAAGTTCATATGGTTGACTACCCTAGGGGTTTTCTAACCCTTAAGGATGGATTTTGGAACCCAAAATAGATTTTTACCTATGGGGTTCACTAGAAATTCCTTGGGGATCCATTTCTTAGCTATTACTTTGTTTTTGTCTTGTCCCTAGCTATTAGGCATCTATAGGCCTTCTCATTTTTCTTCTCTTTATATCCTAGGCCTTTCTTGTTAAAACTTGCCCTTTGGCTCCCTATGATCATATTCAAGGTGTTGGAGCCAATTGTGAATTTTCCTAGGGCTTTGGTTAAATAATCTACCTTTTCCCTTAATGCCCTATTTTCTTCTATGCATGCATCACTAACATCTAAAGGCACATAATTATCATGTGAGCATGCATCATCATGGCAAGAAGAAGTATCATTATTATTTAAGCATGCATTTTCTAGCTTATTTTCTAATGCCTTAATTTGATCTAGCATGCATTTATTTTTCTTCTTTGCTCTAAACAAATCCCTAGTTAAACTAGAAATCATAGAAACTATTTTACTAGGAGGCTTTCGTTACCATAGTTTCCATGTCCTCTTCTTCTTCTTGGATGATGAGGAGGATGATGATGTGGAGGAGGCTCCCCTTCACTTGAGCTCTCTCCTCTTGTGCTTGATCCTTCATTTTTGGAGGAGGAGCAATCCAAATCAAAAGGCCATCAAGGCCAAATTGGCGACAAAGGCATTCTCCTCATCCGATGATGAGGAGGAGGATGAGGAAGGATCATCCCATGTCTTGGCCTTGAATGCTTTGGCCTTCCCCTTTTCTTTTGTCTTCTTCTCCTCTTCCTTCTTTTTCTTGCTCCCCTTTTTCTTCTTCTTTTCTTCTTTCTTTTCTTCTCTTCCTTGCTTTTGTTTAGAGAGGACAATTGTCCCTTATGTGTCCCTCTCCTTGGCAATTGTAGCATATCACCTTCCCCTTGGTCTTCTATTCCTATCATTTGATTTATCAAATCTAAAATTCTTAAATACACGCCTCACCTTCCTTACCATGTAGGCTTCTCGGTGCTATCCATGGAGGAGGAGGAGGCTTCATCATCGGAGGAGGAGGGACTTCCATCTTCTTCTTCCTTGTTTGCCAACAATGCAACTCCTCTTGAGGGTTGAATTCTTGGCTCTTCTTGAATTCCTTCAAGCCTCGTTTAAGTGGAGCTCCATTGTCGAGAAGAACTCCTCCAAGGTACTTACTTCCAAGTTCTTGGACATATAGAAGGAGTCCACCATGGAACTCCACTTTGAGGACCGGGAAAGGCATCTATAGCCTTCATGAGCATGTCGGTTCGATAGCTTCTCACCTACACTTGTTAGCCCAATTAAAATTTCTTTAAACCTAGAGTGTAGTGAGGTTACCTTTTCTCCCTTTTCTAGTTTTATATTGGATAATTGGGAGCGGAGGAGGTCTCTCCTTGCTAGCTTGGCCTCGGATGTGCCTTCATGGAGTTCTATAAGCTTCTCCCACATCTCTTTGGCGCTAGCACATTCTCCGATCCAGTTGATCTCTTGTTGAGGGAGCACATTGTAGAGATGGTGCTTGGCTTTGGAGTTTGCAAGGTGCTCCTCTCTTTGCCTCTTGGTCCACCTAGATTTCTCTATTGGCTTCCCTTCTTCATCCCTAGGCAAAACGAAACCGGATTCCATTGTAATCATTATATCAAAATCCGTTTCGAAAAATACCTCCATTCGCTTCTTCCACCAAGCGAATTCTCCTTCAAACTTCGGAGGATGGATGTTGGAGCCGGCCATTTTTGATGTAGGGCTTGTTGCGGCGGTTAGTCCGGTGACAAGCAACCTGGGCTCTGATACCACTTGTTGGAGATCGGATGGCCGGCTAGAGGGGGGGTGAATAGCCCTTTTTGTTGGATGGCGGTATTTTGCTCGTCTACAAAACGTTAGCGCAAGCGGAATATACAAATATAAATAAAGACAAGCAAAATAGAAACAAGCAATACAAACACCAAGATATAACGTGGTTCACGGCTACGCCGCTAATCCACGGTCCGATTCGTCCACGGTGAATCACTCCGCCAAAACCAATCACTATCGGTCTCTCCTTTGCACAAAGCTAGGTGGAGGTAACCTTTACAACCAAGATCACTCTTCTTACAAATAGAATGGAGTAAAAGCGAGTAAGAAGAGTTTAGAGCTTGTGGGGCACTAGGAAGATTGTTTGGAACTTAAGCATTAGCCTTTCAAAGGCTCACACCCTCTCTTTTTATAGAGAGGGCTAACTTCTTCCGTTGGCGCCATCGATGCCGCCCATGGCGCATTCGCTGTTACTACAACGGCCTCCGAACACGTCGGATGCCGACCGTTGTTGTCCAATCAGCGGAACTCTTGGCCGATCTGGACCTCACTCCGATCGTGATGACCCCAGTCGATCGCCTGCCGATCGGCTGGCGGTCTGGCTAAAACCCTATTGACTACCGATCGCCGCTTGTGCCGATCGATAGTAATCTTCGCGATCGGCTAACGTATGGCGATCATTCGCTGCCACAAACCGATCGATCGTATACGGTCGAGCTACACTCGACTCGAAGCGATCATTGCCATGACATGGCAGTCGACTGGTGTCGGGAAAACCCATCCGACTCTTGGCCAAATGGCCAGTTTCACCTAAGAGCTACCCTTCCCCGGGTTACAATCGCTCACTCTCATTTCTCGGAGTCCCTCGCCTTCGAAGTTCTCTTCGTTCTCGGCCACGTCCCTCGGCAACATCAGGCGCACGGCTCTGCAATGCTCCTTCGCGTCTCTTGCCTCGAAGTCTACTTCCTCCGGCTTCACTCCAAGCTTCTCGTCCGACGGTCCCTCGGATGCTCCAAGCGCACGGCTTCCGCAAAGCTATCCTTCACCGACTCAAGGCACGAGTCATGAGATGTGAAACTCGCCACGGCTCCATGTGCGAATTACTAAGTCCTGCACGACTTCAACGCACATATCAAATCAACATAACACACTAACTTAAACCCTTTGCCACACCATCAAAACCATATTACGGCAAGAGATTGCCCTAACAAATTTGAGTCATTAATTATGCAAGGTATAGAAAAGCTACCTGGATCATTTAGTTTGGGAGGTACCATGTTCTTAATTAAGGCACTGCACTCCTCAGTAAGAGCCACTGTTACATGCTCCTCGACTTTTCTTTTATTGGTTAAGATGTCCTTCAAGAACTTAGAGTATGTAGGCATTTGTTGAAGAGCTTCTATAAAAGGTATATTGATATATAGCTTCCTAATTACCTCAAGGAACTTACCAAATTGTTCATCCAATTTTTCCTTAATCAGCCTTTGAGGGAACGGGATAGGGGGCTTATATGTTCTTGGTTCCCTATTCGACACGCCTGTGTTGTTTGGCACAGCCTGGGCGTGTCTTCTGGAATGACGACACGGTGTGTCACCGACACGCCAGGCCTCAGCGTGTTGCTCAACACGCCCTGGGTCAGGGTGTGTCGGTTCAACCCAGGCGTGCTGCTGTCATCTTCCAACTCCGACACGCTCATGTCAGAGGCTGCTTGTTTAGCTCTGTCTCCTTCTAAAATCCTTCCACTTCTCAAACTTATAGAATTACAATGCTCGGTTGGGTTTACTTCTGAATTTCCAGGAAATCTGCCGGGCGTCCTTGATGCTGAGCTGGCAATTTGGGAAATTTGATTTTCCAGCATTCTTGTGTGATTAGTCAAATTATCAACCTTGCTTCCCAATTGTTTGATTGCCTCGGTATTATTTTGATGTTGCCTATTTGATTCTACAATATCTTTGAAATTCATCATTTATCTTCCCTCGACACGTGATAAAATTTTCCATCATCTTTTCTAAGCTCGACTTGGGTCCCGGAAATCCAAGGTGCTCCAAAGTTGTTACATCTGTAAGAATTTTGATGGGCTCTATCTGAAAAGTTGGGATGATTTCTCCAACCGGATTATGCGTGTTTGAGTAAGGGTTTCCACCATTAGGCTTGATTAAAATTATTCAACGCATCAACTTGCTCAATCCCGACTTCCGATGATGGTGCGTGTAGGATTTGAGTTCATCGCTCGTGTCTGTTACACCACAGATCTACAGTGACATTAGATGAGTTTACTACCGATACATTAAAATGTTCGAGCTTTTGAGTTAATGCATCGACTTTTGCAGAGTAGATCAATGGTACTTACCTCAAACTTACACGGCATTTTAGTTTGATATCCTCGTTCAGAGCCCATTGGTGAGAATTCATTGCCACATTCTCGATAATCTCAAAAGCTTCATCCAATGTTTTGTTCATAAGAGCTCCTCCTGCAGCAGAATCAAGAGAAACCTTAGTAGCATACGAGATTCCATTGTAGAAAGTATGAACAATGAGCCACTTCTCCAGCCCATGATGAGGGCATTCTTTGTAGTAATCCCTTAAATCTGTCCAGTGCAAATAATGTTTCTCCATCCTTTTGTGCAAAATTAGTGATTTGATGGCGAAGACTTGCAGCTTTCTTTGGGTGGAAAGTACTTGTCTAAAAATCTTTGCTCCAGATTGATCCGGTAGTTATACAATCTGGAAGAGAGTGTAGCCAAGCTCTGGCTTTGTCCCGCAATGAGAAAGGAAACAAGCGCAATCTAATAGCATCTGCTGAGGCTCCATTCAGTTTCAAAGTCTCGCAAAATTCCAAAAATACTTCCAAGTGCAGATTTGGATGATCTTAGGTGCTCCTCCGAATTGATCTTTGTTGGACCATAGATAGTAGCGCCGGTTTTAATTGAAATTGTTTGCTTCAATAGGGGTCTTCTAATACTCGATCTCAATCCCCTTGTACTAGGTCTTTGCATAATCCCTTAAAGGTTTATTTTCGCTCGGTCCATGTCGAGGTCGATTGTTTTCCGAGGTTCTTTGAAATCGTCTTCTAGCAAGGAAAGTTCTCTCTATCTCGTGATCAATAGAATTTCCCTATTAAGTCTGTGCATGCAACAACAAGAGAGGCTCCCAAAACAAGAATTCGAATAGATACAAAAGAAAAATAGGAACAATCAATATTGAACAAGAATTCGTAATGTAAATCTAGATTAACTAAATCACGCTCAATTCAATATTGAGTGCCAATCCCGGCGCCAAAAACTTGATGTGTTATATTCCGCAAGTGCACGGTTGTCGCCAAGTAATAAAAATATCGATCCCAGGGATTGGAACAATTACGATACCAAGTTATCTAGTAAATCAATGTATGGTTTAAGCTAAGAAAGCTGAGCAATAATAACAACGAATGAGAAGAACGAGCTAAAAGTCGATAGTTGAGGAGAATCTCAGGATATGGGTTTCACCACGTCGATGATTTATAAGGTGATTTGATTCTTTCCTACCCCTATTAGAGTTTGTTTTGATGGAACCTATCCTAAGGTAAATCAACGGCCCTTTCGAGGTCTCTGTTTTGTACCTATCAAATTCAATTTACATCACTGTTCGAGCATAGGGATCATAATCACTAAGGGACTGTCACACGAGACCCCCGCAAACCTCCCTATTCTTACCTCTGTCACTAGGTAGAAACTGGATTTGATAGATCCATTAAGTCCATAAGAGTTCCTCTAGAGTCAAATTTCCTTTTTTCACGGTAGGTTTGCACACGGGACCATAATCAGCTAAGGGGACCTGTCACGAGACCCCCGCAAGCCCTCGTAGATACGCTACCGCTACTTGACAGGAGTTTATCCCTAGTTGGTTCGGGGTTTCGGGAACTTGGGTTCACTGTTAGGTACTTCCCCTTAGCTCCTTAGGTTTGTCAATAAGAATCCAACGAAAACCAAATCAACACAAACAATAATTTAAGTAGTATAGATTATATCATCATCGTAAATCGTCAAAGGGCTACTCCCCCATCCTAAGATTACAGGACACTACTCCATAGTCTGACAAGAGTTGCTAGAGAAAGAAAATACAATACTGGATGCCATCTGCGTTCCTCTGCCGACTCCTTCTCTTTTGCTTCCTCTGTTGTCGATCCCTTTGCCGTCTTCTCTCCTCCTTTTTGACCATCCGCCGTCCTCCCTTTAGGGTTAGAATATCTTCTCTTTTATAGCTTTGGCCTCCTCTTCAATTAAGGCAATAGATTTCCCTTTAATTCAGACGAAGATCCTGATTGCTCGCAGAAAAGGAATTCTGGAATCGAGCCAACACGCCGTGCCACATGAGGCACAAGCGTGTCATTGGTTTCCCAGGCGTGTTACGGTTTGAATCGGGCGTGTCGCACTACTAGGCGTGTCACTTTGGATTCAGACCGCAGGCGTGTTGCGCTTTGAACTCGGGCGTGTTGTCCGCTGGCTCTAATGACACAGGCGTGTCGATTCCCAACACGGCTGTGTTGTTTTGATACGCCTTCTCCTTTGCCCTGTTAACACAAAAACACCCAAAAACAGTCTCTTCTTCCCAAAATATGCAAAACTTAACTGAATCATGATAAAATACATGTTTAGGATATGAAATGAGATAAAATGCACATATATAAAGTAGTGAAAACATAGCATGATTTACCCACATCAGGAAGTACACACACTTATTAATAATTTCTTATAACCATATTAGACATTGTTATCCTCAAACAAACTCATCCGATGGGGAGGAAGGCACTCAGAGCCGACGCACAAGTTTGTATGCATCACATGTCAAATTGTAATGGAGGCTGTGAGAATTTATAAAAATATCCCTCTCCCACTTAGTAATTTAAAATTGTGGAATTTTCTAGCCTACGACATGCATATCAAACAATAAGCAATAAATATAAAAATGAAATATTTTCCAACTATTATGGCTTTTGTCTCCAATATGCCTCTCATCATATCGTCGTCTCGTCCGCTCCTCCCTACGCCATGTACAAGCCATCGAGAGATCCGAGCCGAGAAAAAATATTTTAATTTACATCCATCGATCCTATACTCCACGAAGAAGTATACATGAAATCTAGATCGAAAGTAAACTAAAATAAAAAGAGTGGATAAACAATGTTGTATCTAATTACAAAAATTAAATACTAGTCTCGTCAACCCCGAGGATTCAAATAATATACAATTACATACATACAATCACATACACACATATGTCCATAATAGTTGGATCCAATGCCTGAAACCAAAATGTTAACCTATGCACATCCTACTATTATCCGACACATATAATATATGAAAAGTGCATAAAAGTAACCGAATCCTAAACACACAAAATCGAAAACCGTGGCTCTGATACCACTTGAAGGGAAGAAACTTCGCTTCCCACTTCAACTTGGTCGCTTGTTCATGGTGATCCCTTCTACGTCCCCGGATAAAAAAATTTATCCTTGACAAGGAGGGATTACCCAAGCTACCGTTTCATCGTCGTGCTATTCGATTAGAGTGGTCACTTGAACAAACTTATTATTCAAGCAACCAACCTCTATTCTACGAGTAGCCGCGGAATAGTCGATGACGGATCCCTGGTTTTCGTATTTGTATTTGGGGTCCAAGTAAATTTAACCACATGCCATTCATACAATATACAAAGAAACAAAAAATGAAAGAAAAACAAGATTTATACCTCTTGTTTACCTCTAGGTTTTCTATCGTATGTCCTATCTCCTTTTGACGTCGTGTGGGCGACGATCTTCCAAAATTCGAAGCCTTCTAGATCACCAATCTTACTTTCCTTGCTCGCTCCGAACAAGAGGAAATATAGAAACAAAACTCTTCTCCTTCCTTTAACTGACAATCAAGCTACAAGCTTGATGCTTGCCGCCGGCCAAAGAGAAAAATAAGGAGGAAGGGCGCCAGCCAAAAGCTTCAAGGGAAGACCCTAGCTCCAGCCAAGGATGAAGGGAAGAAGGTTGGGCCTTGACAAAATAAGGAGAGAAGAGGAGAGGATGGGCGTCGGCCACCTAAGGAAGAAGAAGAAAAAAAACTTTCCAAGTTTGTGGCCGCCCAAGCCTCCAACCCTCCTTGCCTCCCAATAACCCTATTCCTCTTCAATATGCTTGTCGGCCACCCCCTTAAGCCTTATTTATAGAGTTAGGCTTAAGCCTCCTTCAATCTCCACCTTCGAATATAGGGATTTAATCACAACCATCGGATCGAGAGAATTAATCTCAATCGTCTGATCTAAAGATTTAACCTCTACTGTCGGATCTAGAGTTTTATTTTCCACCATCGGATCTAGGCTCCATGAGATTTTAATAGGCTACAATAGGGACCATGAGGAGGAGTTGGATCTTTGCCACCCAATGGATCAAGCCCACATAAAGACCGATCCATTAATGATAATCCATTCCACTAGAGAATTATCATTGATCTACCTCACCAACCCCCATAAGTTAATATGGTCTCCATATATTATTTGCACATATTTCTCCATGTGTTTAAGTTCTCGAATGTCGTTCGATTAATTAATTTGCTGACAATTAATTAATCAACATCTAACTCCATGAGTAGTACCACTCAACTTTATCAACATGTGGGACCAAGTCCACCTGCAGGGTTTACATGATGAACCTTATGAGCTCCTCAAGTGGACATCATTATAATATTTTATAGGACAAGGCTTCCTCCTATAATCAACGACACACAATATAAATAATATCATTTCCCAACTTACCGAGCCTATTGATTTACTCTATAAATCTCGCTCATTGGTAAATCAAAGAAATGAATACTAAGTATATGTGTCCGTTATTATATCAGGATTAAGAGCATGAACAATATAATATATGAGATCTGATTCGATTATGTAGTCAGCAATAAATCGAATCACCTCTATGTCGGTCCTGCTCAATACACACAAAGTGTACTAGTGTGATTTTATGGTCAAGACAAACCAATTTCCAAATCACACTACAACCATGCCAATAGTTTGTCCAAAACCATCTCGGTTGTGAGCCTTTACTTATACTTTACAAGGGACTGATAACATGATCTCCCGTGTGACACAACACACCATGTTATCTACAATGTAATGTATTTAGACAATATGCATAACCATAAATATGCAAACAATGATCATGTGATTCTTATTTCAAAACTAAAGATGTTCATACAAAAGATATACTTTTCAGTATACAACCCAACAATCTTAACCGACTGTAAGATAGAAACATTGTTTCCTATAAGTAATATGTCATCGACATACAATACTAGGAACAAGACTGCACTTCCACTAACCTTCTTGTACACACAAGGTTTGTTCGGATTTTGTGAGAAATCAAACTTTTTTATTGTCTCATCAAAACGGATATTCCAGTTTCTGGATGCTTGCTTCAGTCCATATATCGACAGTTACAATTTGCATACCTTGATTTTATCAACCGATATGAAACCCTCAGGTTGTATCATATACACATCCTCGAGTAGGTTTCCATTAAGGAAAGATATTTTCACATCCATCTACCATATCTCATAATGATAATGAGCCACTATGGCCAGGAGCATCCGAATGGATTTAAGCATAGCAACAGGTGAATAGGTTTCATCATAATCAACACCTTTCTTTTAACGATATCCTTTCGCCACCAATCTAGCCTTATAAGTAATCACATTACCATCCATGTCGGTGTTCTTCTTGAAAACCCACTTGCACCCTATAGGCTTTATGCCTTCAGGTGGGTCAACCAAGTTCCAAACTTGGTTTTCATACATGGAATCCATTTCCGACTTCATGGCGTCAATCTACTTATCCCTTCCTAAACTTTTCAGAACTTCTTCATAACTGGTAGGCTCCTCATCATCAATGAGTAACACGTCGTTCGATTCACTTACGAGAAATTCATATCTCTCAGGAATATTGCGTGTTCTACTAGATCTACAAAGATGTGGTGTCTAATAGGTCCAGCCGATGGCTCATCACTATGAGTTATTGGTTGTGGTGCTTCACCAGATATCTCATCAATGTCTATTTGAGTCTCTCGAGCCTCCTCAAGCTCAATGACACTCTCACTATTTTCTTGCAAGAGAAACTCTTTCTGTAGAAATATAGCATGCCTTGAAACAAACATCTTTTGTTCCACAGGATGATACAATTGGTAACCCCTTGTTTCCTTAGGGTATCCAATAAATAGACATTTATCAGACTTAGCATCCAATTTGACTGATACAGTCCGCTTCACATAAGCAGGATAACCCCATATCTTCAAGTAAGATACATGAGGTTTCTTACTATTCAATATCTCATATAGAGTAGTAGAGACTACCTTGGTTGGCATTATATTTAACAAGTAAATAGATGTTGTTGGTGCAGTAGGCACCTAAGTCGAACCAAAGTTTTGATTATAGTAAACGATACAAAGTTAAGCTCATATCATTATCTCACAAGCTAAATCGAGTGTGCAGAAAAGTGCTGGAGTTGAAGGCTAGTGACACCCAGAGGAAGCCACGGTGGTCGGGCGACATTCGAGTAACTTCGAAGAGAGCCAAAATAATCGAGTGGAAGGCCAGAAGCAAGAGCTACAAAGTAAGTATCGAGGTAAGCTCGTGTGTGTGAGCATAAGTGAGGTCGTATCCTCCTTACGGGGATGGTCTTAAGGGTAGATCCGACCAAAGACGTCCCATGGATGGTCTAGGTCAAGATCGGACAGTCGGCGGCCGTCGAAATTATGTTTTTGTTAAGCTAACTTGTGATTTCAGCTAGCATCAGTCAACTGCCCACAAGAGCCAGTCGAGTGCCCGCAAGAGCCACTTGATTTCTTGAAATCAGTCAACTGCTAGGGGTTGTGACTTGACTGGCGCTTCCATCAGTTGACTAATGATGATCATCAGTCGACTGATGGTCAAGGATCAACTTCGAGGAGTCAAGCCTTACCACCTCATTCCAAGGAGCTTAGTGCCCAAATGTGAATGGCTGAAGATCCCCTCGAGGAGGGGCTCAAAGGCTATAAAAGGAGGGCTTCTCCTAGGGTTTTATCATCAATTCCAAGTGCTAAAAAATGCTCATGTTACGCTACTCTTCTACGACGATCTTACGACGATGATGTGCTACCGCATCTCCGACGACAAGAGTTTAAGTTTCATTCTTCTATAAGTCGTTGGTATATTGTTATCTTGTTTCTTACTTATCGAGCTTTAATCGTAACAAGGAGAGGGGGAGTGTCCCTCTACCTTGAGCTTTCTTGTATCGATTGTTTTGTCGCTTACTCCTACCTCTAACGAGGAGGAGTATTTTTACTTCTTTGCCCTCCGTACGCAGTCTACAATCGTTAGGGCCTTGGATTATTTGTCGAAGGCTACGAACCAAGTAAAAAATCTTATTGTCTCGTTTATTTTGAATTTATCTTCCGCTGTGTCTACTCGTGTTTTAATGAATGAAAACGAACAAAAGTGTTTATCGCTATTTAAACCCCCCTCTAGCGATCCGTTCGATCCAACAATTGGTATCATAGCCATTTGGTGAAACCACTAATCTAGCCTTTCTATAGATATTTTTTCTTTTTATTTCTATTTATTTTCTTTTCTTTAAGATCTTTCATTCATTGAGTTTTTTTTCTCCCGCACTACTAATCCAAGACGCGAGTCTTGGTACATTTCAATCGTTTGTGTTGTTGTTAGGTTTTTCTCTTCTTCATTCTCTTGTTTTTTTGTATCAATGGCCCATCTCGAGGGTTTTAGCACCATCTGACCTCCATTTTACAACGGAGATGACTTCCGTTATTGGAAGGGTCGGATGGAGTGCTTCCTTAAGACCCAAATTGAGATGGATTATGACCAATGGACCAAAGCTACAAAAAGACAAGTCGAAACTGATGCTAAGGCGACTCAAATCCTTCAATGCGGCTTGTCCATGGAGGAGCCTAATTGCGTCGGCCCCTTCATCAGCGCAAAGGATCTCTGGACAAAACTAGTGGAGCTACACGAAGGGACCGATGAAGCCAAGGTATGTAAGTGTGATCTCTTGTTCAATAGGTTATATAATCTAAAAATGCAGGAACACGAGACGGCGACACAACTACATGCTCGGGTTCAAGATATCATCAACAACCTATATGCAATCGGACAAAAGGTCAAAAACCACGACCTTATTAGGTATGTACTAAACTCTTTCCCAATGACCACCTTGTGGGCATCCATGGTCGATGCCGACAAGGTCTCCAAGGATCTTTCAAAACATAGATTAGATGAGTTGTTTTTGGATTTCAAACTCCATGAACAATCTAATTCGAAACTCGAGAAGGGTATAGCACTTTTTGCAAGTTCGAAGAAGAAAACTGCAAGCAAGCCACCCCCGAAGGAGGAAGAAGATGAGTCTGATTCAGAGGTCGACCTGAAAATGGAGGCCGAACTAGTCATCCTAGTTCATAGGATGGTCAAGGGCTGAAAGCGAACCATCACTCATCTCAACGAAGGTAAGCCTAAAAGTTCTAATGTGAGGTGTTACGAATGCAACAGGTTTGGACATATCAAGTCCGAATGTCCAAAGCTCAAGAGCAAAGCACCGAAACACAAGAAGGCTCTCAATGCTATGTGGGAAGAAGCGTTCGAGGAAGAGGACGACGATCATGTCTATATGGCTAAACTGGCTGAATCGGAGATGGAGTCAGAACCGGAGCACGAGTTTGAACCCGAAGATGAATCAGACTGCGAAGCTCTATTCAAGACAAGCCACGGATCCGCATCCGGTTCAAAAGATACACTCAAGGTAAGTCGATCTCTTATTATTACTCTTTACAGTGCAATTAAATTCTTAACTAGGAAATTAGCTAAGTCCGAGTCCATGGTCGAGACCCTGGTTGAGGAGGTTAATCTCCTCAAACACGAGGTCTCCCTAACCTCTTTGACTAGTTAAGTTCGAGAGGAGGACTCAACTCAGGTTGAAAATCTCGAAGTTGAGAACTCACTCTTGAAGAGTCAAGTCAAAGATCTTAGGAATATGTTGGAAAGGTTTACTTTGGGATCCAAGGGACTTGACCTCCTACTTGGATCGCAAAGGGTCATGTACAACAAGGCTAGACTAGGGTTTAGCTCAAATACAACCAACAAGTCGTATATGTCGATTGTAAGTCAACATTAAAAATGTATCCAAGCATGGGTCCCTAAGACCGCTTTGATTTCAAACTTAGGATTCAACTAGTACGGGGTTCCCAAGGACCAAATTCACTATGTGGAGAGACTGAACCGATTCAATAGTCCAGGGGGAGCCAGTACAAAACATATTTGTGCTTTAACTTAGAAATTTCATGCTTAGGTTCTTTATTTTGATTTTTCTTTGTAGAATGGTTACATAGGACTATAACTTGTCAATACTTGGTAACATAGTACCAGGACGCGGCGAGATGATAGTACGCTAGGAAAGCAGAGTCTCATGTATTTGAGCTAGATAAGGCGTATCTAGTTCAGTGTACTTGACTGAGTGGAACTAGCTGAAGCTACCTCGCCATATCCTATACTAGTTAGACCAGGAAGTGGTCTTAGGTGAGTCAAGTCTCTATTTTCTTGGAAATGACTTTGTCTAAGGAAGTGATCATTTTTTCGATCAAAGAAGGCCTCTGTGCCTCGCCACGACCTTGAAATCATGATCTTGAAAAGGTGACTTGATGAGCTTAAGGTCAAATCCGAATCTAATGAAAGATTGACAAGTGTTCAAATAATTAAATTTAAAACAAGTAAAATTGGAAGTCCACAAGAACATATATGGTTAACATGCTTGATCAAGTAGACATGGGTGAGATGATTTAGGTTTAATTATTTACAACAATTTACAACCAACCTTTAATAATTCCAATATCTGATCCAACTACCTTGCGTCTAGGATCAATGGATGTTGGATAGTGGTTGCTCCCGACACATGACTGAGGATCAACTCAAGTTTTCGAATCTTCGATTCAAACGATAAGGATCAATAGCCTTTAAAAACAACGGCAAACTCAAAATCATCGGATCAGGTGATATTGAGCTCAACTCTAACTTTATTATTCAAAATGTCTTATTGGTAAAGAATTTCTAATATATTTTACTTAGTGTAAGCCAATTGTGTGATAATAACTATAAAGTCATATTTCTAGAAAATGAATGCATAATTAATACAAATAAAACCTCTAAAACAATTCTTAAAGGAACTAGAAATAACAATATTTATACTATTAATTTAACTAACTCCTCAACCAAGTGTCTTATGACATGGCAAGAGGAATCTTGGTTGTGGCACCGATGACTCGGTCACTTGCACCCAAGACTCATCCATAAAATGAGTCAGAGTAACTTAGTCATAGGTTTGCCTAACCTCAACAACTTGGATAATAAAATATGTAATGCTTGTCAACAAGGTAAACAATCTAGGCCACAACATCAACTAACTAATCAAGAACGAACCAAAAGTGTTCTTGATCTCCTACACATGGATCAATTTGATTCACACGGAGCTAAGTCACTTAATGGAGTAATTCGCTTAGTCATAATTGACGACTATTCTAGATTTACCTGGGTTAGGTTCATCAAACACAAAAGTGACACCCTAGATCAATTAATCAACCTATTTAAACTAATAGAAAATCAACAAAACCTTAGAATCAAAAGACTTAGGAGTGATCATGGTGGTGAATTTAAGAACCAGAGGTTTACAGAATTCTATAACCTAAATGGATACCACCATGAGTTCTCATGCCCTAGAACCCCACAACAGAATGGCCTAGTAGAACGTAAAAATAGAACCCTACAAGAAGCCGCTAGGACAATGTTAAATGAGTATAACCTACCCGATAGGTTTTGGGCAAAATCCGTTAGTACGGCGTGCTATGTCCAAAATAGGATCCTTATGGTAAAGAGGCACCTTAATACCTCGTACGAGATTTATCACGATAAAATACCTAACATCAAGTAATTTAGGGTATTTGGATGTATGATACATATCCTAAACACTAAGGATCACCTAGGGAAATTTACATCCAAAACTTCGATTGGAATCTTTCCAGGATACTCGACTACGAGTAGAGCCTATAGAGTATATAACCATGACACCCTTAGAGTCGAGGAAACTATTAATGTAGTGTTTGATGAAGGACATGAATCGACAAAACCCCCGACAACCACAATTAGCGAGCCGATTCATACCAGACTCAACTCCAATCCGGAGATCGAGTCAAGTATTAATCCTAACCTAAGTAAACCAAGTCATTCTATCGACCAAGTGATAGATGACTCTAATCCAAATCAAACTAGGACTCAAACTAGTCATCCTATCGATCAAGTGTTAGATGACTCTAACTCAAATCAAACTAGGACTCAAACGAATCACCTTATCGACCAAGTGATTGGTGATCCAAGCCTAGGAGTTCGAACTAGAGCCTCATACCAAAATCTTAGTCAAATCTCCTTGATTTCCAAAATTGAACCCAAAACTATTGACCAAGCTCTTCTTGATCCCGATTGGATTATTGCAATGCAAGAAGAGCTAGCTCAATTCACTAGGAACGAAGTATGGGAATTAGTACCACCACCTAAAGATAAAACAATCGTTGGAACAAGGTGGGTGTTTAGAAATAAACTTGATGATAAAGGTGAAGTAGTTAGAAATAAAGATAGATTAGTTACTAAAGGGTTTATTCAAGTCGAAGGCTTAGATTACGACGAGACCTATGCCCAAGTAGCTAGGTTAGAGCCCATCCGAATGTTATTAGCATATGCTACACATCGAGGATTTAAGTTGTTTCAAATGGATGTAAAGTCAGCATTCTTAAATGGATATATTAAGGAAGAGGTTTATGTCAGCCAACCCCCTGGTTTCGAAAGTCTAGATAAACCTGACCATGTCCTTAGATTAAAGAAAGCTCTCTATGGACTCAAACAAGTTCCTCGAGCTTGGTACGAGAGGCTTTCGGTTCATCTTAAGTCCAAAGGATTTAACCAAGGTTTAGTTGACCCAACCCTTTTCGTAAAAATCGTAGGTAAAGACATATTCATAGCCCAAATCTATGTAGATGATATCATCTTCGGAAGCACCAACTCGATCCTACTAAACAAATTCATTTCACTTATGGAAAGTGAATTTGAAATGTATTTAGTAGGTGAGTTGAGTTTCTTCTTAGGTCTACAAATTAAACAAACTAAAGATGGAATATACCTACACCAACGCAAATATACTAGGGAATTAATTAAACGCTTGGAATGCAAGACGCTAAAATTATTAATACCCCAATGGAAACAAATGTAAATATAGAAGAAGATGTAATCGGAAATTCAATTGACTTAAAATACTATAGGAGCGTGATAGGGAGTCTCCTTTACTTAACTGCAAGCCGACCTGATATCTTATTTGCAGTAAGTATGTGCGCAAGGTTCCAAACTCGTGCAAGGAGTCTCACCTAACTCTAGTCAAGCCGTATCTTTAGATATCTAAAGGGTACACTTAATGTCGATTTGGTACCCTAGATCTACCGAGTTCGAACTAACCGGCTACTCCGATTCGGACTATGCCGGTAGTAAGCTCGATAGAAAGAGTACGAGTGGTTGTTGTCAACTTCTGGCTGAGTCTAGTGAGTTGGTGCAGAGGGAAGCAACACCGTGTTGCCTTATCTACCACCACCGAATACATCGCGATGGGTGAGTGTGTCACTCAACTTCTTTGGATGAAGCACACTCTCCGAGATTTTAAGTTAGACTTTACGAACAATAAAATTTACGTAGATAACATTAGCTCAATTAACCTAACTAAGAATCCAATATGTCATTCTAGGACCAAACATTTAGAGGTCAAGCACCATTTCATTCCTATTTCTAAAACCCTTATCTATTTATACCCACTTTTGGGGACATGGTCTATAGTGCCGATCCCACTAGGTTGACTCGTCACACCTAGCCCAAGTATCATTCTCTCATCCTCTGATTCTAGTTACTACACATGTATCCAGAGTACCTTACTCTAAACATGCATGTAATGCTTTGGCCAAAGACTTTAGTAACAATCCGGCAAGAGGTACAATTATAGATCTCCTCGCATATGGTGAATCTTTTATAGGCTACTCGAACCACAGATCCGCCCGACTTATACCTAATCATCCCGGGTCCACATATCCTCAGAGATGCTTTCTTAAGATGTCAAAGCATAAGTCTTCATGCTAAGATTACTTGAATACCGCAAGTGAAAGGAACATCGCACTTAAGCTACAGTAAGAACTTTATTAACATATCTATATATGCAGAGATCCATATGAAGTTTTACAGCTGGTCACTCCAATGAACTGGTTACCATAACTAGCATCCACGATAAAATTCAGACATCCCAATGTCACCAGCCAGTGAGAAACAACTGCTTGGATAAACCAAAGAGTATACCTCGTGCTAGTCTCAACATAATCTATGGCGTCTGAATCCATCAATTCATCGACTAGGGATAATTCCAATACATCACAATTACACATGTAGAGATACTCACTAGTTGTGATCCAATCACAAATTCTCTTATGCTGTGAATCGTATTGCGGACATTCAGTAAATGAGTTTAAGATCCAATCAAATACATGAAAACATGTATACTCAAATAGTGAATCTTCATTTATCATATAAACGGTTCAAACATAAGGTGATTGCCTTAAGACATCTCTCATATATTACTAACAAACTCCCACTTGGCCTAATGTCAATCGCTACGGTATCTAATACCATAAGCTCTAACATGACCCTCAAACTTACTTTGAGGTAATGCCTTTGTCAAAGGATCTGCTAAGTTCCTTTCAGTGGGGATTTTCTTGATTTGTATTTCCTTCCTACTAATGATCTCTCTGATAAAATGATTACGGCGAAGCACATGTTTGGATCATTGATGACACCACCTCAAGATCAGAAATAAACTTCTTAATCCAAACCGCTTCCTTTGCTACTTCCGAAGCTGCAATGCATTCTGTCTCAGTGGCAAAATTCACTATAGTGTCAGTCTTGGAACCTTTCCAACTTATTGCATCTCCATTCAAGGTGAACATGTACCCAGACTGAGACCTGGAATCATCCTTGTCTGTCTGGAAGCTGACATCTGTATACTCGCGTATCACCATGTCCCCTTCCCCATATATTAGGAACACATCCTTAGTTCTTCTTAAAAACTTAAGGATCGTCTTAACAACCGCCCAATGATCCATTCCTGGATTAGACTGTTATCTACTCGTGACACTCAGAGCATATAATACATCGGGCCTCGTACATAATATAACATATATGATATATCCTATTGCGGATGGATAGGGAATCTTACTCATGCAAATCCTCTCGTCTTCTGTGCGCGGACACATAGACTTCGAAAGGTATATCCCATGCCTGATGGGTAGGAAACCTTTCTTGGATTTCAACATGCTAAACTCTTTAGCATTCAGTCTATATATGTAGACTGCAAAAGAGTAAGCAACTGTTTCAATCTATCTCTATATATCTTAATCCCTATGATGTAGGTTGCTTCTCCTAGGTCTTTCATGGAGAATGTCTTGGACAACCAAATCTTGACCGACTGTAAGACTGAAATATCATTTCTTATAAGTAATATGTCATCGACATAAAATACTAGGAACACGACTGCACTCCCACTAACCTTATTGTACACACAAGGTTCGTCTGGATTTTGTGAGAAATCAAACTTTTTGATTGTCTCATCAAAACGGATATTCCAGCTCCTGGATGCTTGCTTCAATCCATATATGGACCGTCGTAATTTGCACACCTTAGTTTTATCAACCGATGTGAAACCCTCAGGCTATATCATATACACATCCGCGAGCAGGTTTCCATTAAGGAAAGCTATTTTCACATCCATCTTCCATATCTCATAATCATAATGAGATGTTATAGCCAGGAGCATCCGAATGGATTTAAGCATAACAACAGGCGAATAGGTTTCATCATAATCAACACCTTGCTTTTGACGATATCCTTTCGCCACCAATCTAGCATTATAGATAATCACATTACCTTCCATGTCAGTTTTCTTCTTGAAAACCCACTTGCACCCTCTAGGCTTTATGCCTTCAGGTGGGTCAACCAAGTTCCAAACTTGGTTTTCATACATGAAATCAATTTCCGACTTCATGGCTTCAATCCACTTATCCCTTTCTAAACATGTCAGAACTTCTTCATAACTGGTAGGCTCCTCAACATAAATTAGTAACACGTCGTTCAATTCACTTACGAGAAATCCATATCTCTCAGGAATATTACGTGTCCTACAAGATCTACGAAGATGTGGTGTCACAATAGGTTCAGCCGATGTCTCATCACTATGAGTCATCGGTCGAGGTGCTTGACCAGGTATCTCTTCAATGTCTACTGGGGTCTCTCGAGCCTCGCCAAGCTCAATGACACTCCCACTATTTTCTTGCAAGAGAAACTCTTTCTCTAGGAACACAGCATGCCTTGAAACAAACACCTTTTGTTCCATAGGATGATAGAATTTGTGACCCCTTGTTTCCTTAGGGTATCCAATAAATAAACATTTATCAGACTTAGCATCAAATTTTTCTGATACAGTCCGCTTCACATAAGCAGGACAACCCCATATCTTCAAGTAAGATACATGAGGTTTTTTACTATTCCATATCTCATATGGAGTAGTGGAGACTACCTTGGTTGGCATTCTGTTTAGCAAGTAAATAGTTGTCTGAAGTGCATAGCCCCAAAAGGACTTGGGAAGATTCGCATGATTCATCATTGTCCTGACCATGTCCAAAAAGGTCCGGTTACGCCTCTCAGATAGACCATTATGTTGCGGTGTATATGGCGGAGTCCACTGAGACAATATACCAGTGTCTCTTAGATAATCTAAAAACTCTTGACTTAAGTATTCACCACCTCGATCCGATCGAAGTATTTTAATACTCTTGTCATGTTGTTTCTCTACTTCATTTTTGAATTCTTTGAACCTTTCAAAGGCTTCAGACTTGTGTTTCATCAAGAACACATACCCAAACCGCGAGTGATCATCGGTGAAGGTAATGAAGTAGTTATAGCCTCCTAAAGCTTGAGTTGACATAGGTCCACATACATCAGTATGTATTAGACCTAGCAACTCTTCGACCCATTCACCTTTTTCAGTAAAAGGGAATTTAATCATCTTGCCTTTTAAGCATGATTCACATGTATCGTATGAATCACATTCAAACGATTCTAGAATTCCACATTGGTGTAATTCGGTCATGTGTTTCTTGCTTACATGGCCAAGATGACAATGCCACATATAGGATTCTAATTGATTATCCTTTCGAGCACACTTGTTGCTCGCTTCGATATTGAAAATGTCACTGGATACGTCCAATGTATAAATGTCATTGCTTAAAGTTCCAGTCCCATAAAGAACGCCAATCAAAGTTATGTAACAACAATTGTTACTAAAAGTTAAATGGTACCCATTTCTATTTAAACAAGAAATAGAAATGTTGCTCTTTATCAATGAAGGAACATAAAAGCAATTGTCCAGTTCTAAGACAAGTCCTCTAGGGAGTTTCAACAAATACGTTCTGATGGCGAGTGCACCAACCTTTGCTCCATTCCAAACACATAAATTTGACTCTCCTTTGATGAGTCTATAACGCCCGTAAAATTTCTAGTAATTTTACAAGAATTTTTGGCTTGATTATGATGGCCTTTATGTGGGCTTTTCAAAAATAAAACAAAATGAGCCAAAAAGAATGCAAGGCCTAGGAATTGAACCCCAAACCTCTAGAGATAGCCAAGCCCTAAGGGTGCATCCAATAACCAGAAGCCCAACAAGATTGTATTATTAGAGGAATGGGGGAAATTATAGTTTGGGGTAAGGGAGACTAAGGGACTCTTTGAGTGAATAAATAGGGGGAATGCGGGGACATAAGGGATCAAATTGTTTTTCTCCTCCTCTTCTTCTTCCTCACCGAACCCTAGAGCTCCTCCTTTTCATCCTTGTCCGAAATTCATCCAAGCAAGAAGGGGGCTAGGTTTTCTTCCCTTAGGTCATCTTACAACCAAAAAAGCAAAGCGAAGGATGTAAGTATCCCCTCACCTGCATACAAGTAGCTTTTCGATTTAAGTTGTTATGTCAAATCCTCCATGAACCATTCGGCCAAACTTTTTCTTGAGTTTTCAATGAAGTTCTAAACCATATCTTGTATGAATATGATGATGTTAGGATGCTAGATGGATTAGGTTAAGAGTTTAACCCTAAACTCTCCATGAACCATTCGGCCAAACCCTTTTCTTGAGTTTTCAATGAAGTTCTAAACCATATCTTGTATGAATATGATGATGTTAGGATGCTAGATGGATTAGGTTAAGAGTTTAACCCTAAACTCTCCATGAACTATTCGGCCAAACCTTTTTCTTGAGTTTTCAATGAAGTTCTAAACCATATCTTGTATGAATATGATGATGTTAGGATGCTAGATGGATTAGGTTAAGAGTTTAACCCTAAACTCTCCATGAACCATTCGGCCAAACCTTTTTCTTGAGTTTTCAATGAAGTTCTAAACCATATCTTGTATGAATATGATGATGTTAGGATGCTAGATGGATTAGGTTCAAAGTTTAACCCTAAATTCCCCATGAAACATTCGGCCAAGACCATAACTAGGGCTTACCATGATGATCCATGCTATATCTTTTATTAATATGATGATGAGTTAGTTAAGTGGTTGATCCATGAAACCCATTGAACCATTCGGCCAAGACCCCAAATGTGTTCCTTATGCCATTCTTTAGGTGAATTCATGATAACTTGTGATGTTAAATGATGCTAGATGAAGATAACATGATCTAGGTTAGGTTAACATGTGTTTTATGCTTAGGTGAGTTCATGTTAACTTGTGATGTTAAATGATGCTAGATGAAGCTAACATGCTCTAGGTAAGAGTTTACTTACTCTTGGTGTTATGCCTTATGCCATGCCCTATATGTGTGTGATATTTAAGATATGTTATGAAATGAAACATGATGTGATTATGAAATGAAATATGATATGTTATGAAGTGAAATATGATATGTTATGAAATGAAATATGATATGTTCATTAAGTGAAATATGATATGTTATGAAATGAAGTATGATATGTTTATGAAATGAAATATGATATGTTCATGAAGTGAAATATGATATGTTATGAAATGAAGTATGATATGTTTGTGAAATGAAATAAGATATGTTATGATAAAAAGCATATAAGTATTTTACCTGCATGGTTGACTGGACCCTAACAAGGTCCAAAGGGATGGGCTCCTAAGTTGCCCTAGGCCGACGGACTAAGATTGGGCCTAGGATGGGCTTCTATGTATGATTGCCCCTAGGTCGACAGACTAAGATTAGGCCTAGTATGGGATGGGCTCCCAGATGCCCTAGGTCGATGGACTAAGATCGAGCCTAGGATGGGCTTCTACGCTATGACGATGGCCCCTAGGTCGACGGACTAAGATCGGGCCTAGTAACCTAGTAGGTTCGAGACTTGCTACCTCGGGTCTATTTAAGGATGCACGCTATGATGATGATGATGTGGTACAATGTCAGTCCAAATATGTTGAGATTTATGTTTACGTACCTATAATATATGTTTTCAAAGAGCATCCTGCATATGTTTACATGATATGATTGTTATGTTCACATGTTATGATTGTTATGTTTACATGCTATGTTGCTATGTTATATATGTTGCATGTTATGTTTGATTATGCCATATATGTACATGATATGGTTCTATGATATATATGTTGCATGTTATGTTTGAATATGTCATATATGTACATGATATGTTGCTATGATATATATGTTGCATGTTATGTTTGATTATGCCATATATGTACATGATATGTTGCTATGTTATATATGTTGCATGTTATGTTTGATTATGCCATATATGTACATGATATGTTGCTATGTTATATATGTTGCATGTTATGTTTGATTATGCCATATATGTACATGATATGTTGCTATGTTATATATGTTGCATGTTATGTTTGATTATGTCATATATGTACATGATATGTTGCTATGTTATATATGTTGGATGTTATGTTTGATTATGCCATATATGTATATGATATGTTGCATGTTATGTTTGATATGTCATATATATGTTGCTATGTTATATATGTTGCATGTCATATATATGTTGCTATGTTACACATGTTGTATGTTATGTTTGATTATGTCATATATGTGCATGATATGTTGCTATGTTACATATGTTGTATGTTATGTTTGATTATGTACATGATATGTTGCTACGTTATATATGTTACATGTTATGTTTGCTCATGTTACTTATGTTACATGTTTTGTTTGCTTACGTCATATATGTTACATGTTATGTTGCTTATATGTTATGAATGTTACATGTCATGCTTAATGTCGATGTATGGTTTTTGTGAGTATGACAGGATCTTACTAAGCCTATGTGCTTATAGTTTATTTTTCCCTTGTACTACAGATAAGGGTAAGGGATGGATAAACTAAAGGGAGCAACAGGAGGGGCCAAGTGTGTGTGGTAGTGGCATGGTGGAGGAGATCTGTTATGTCCTTATAAATGTTTCCTTATGATGATGATGTCTGTGGACTTGAACTAAGCACTAAGTACTTATGGAATAATGATGCATGCTCTATGTTAAGAAGAAGTATCTATAAATGACGATGCTGGTTATGTTTAAAAGAAAAAAAAATGTCTAAAGTCTTCCGATGTAAGTAGTACGATGTATGTATGTATGGTCGCGTCACGCGCCGCCCCTCCGGACCATAGGAAAGGGCGGGCGTGATAGAGTCTTCTTCTATTTCTTAGCCCATGTATGTCATTACATATATGTGAGTCACACCCAGTATCCAATACCCAAGTGTCTGAGGAAATAGAATGACAATCAATAACGAAGATATCTGAAGATGGGACATCTTATGCCTTATTCTTCTTCATGGACTCAAGATAAATCTTGCATTTTTTTCGCCAATGACCCTCCTTGCCATAATGATGGTAAGTGCCCTTTTAAGCTGGTTCTGCCTTTTTAGCCTTTTTCTTCTTCCCCTTTTGTTGTTCCTTTGACTTCCTCTTAGAACCTTTCTTCAAGGAATCAACTAACAGCACCGTCCTCTGCTCATGCTTCTCAGAAGGTGCCACAATCTTCAGCATGTTGAGCAGTACCACAGATGAACCTTCTTGTATCTCAGAGGTGAAGAGGAGCTTGGAGACTTCGAACCTTTCGAATCTCACTTGCTCATCAAACAACTCATAAACATGAAGGACTATGGTATGGGCATCCATATGCTCATGCTGCTTCTGCAGCTCGGGTACCATCGTAGCTAGCATGATGCAACTCACTTGCTCAGAATCACTCACATGTTTCTGATGGGCCAACAATTGGTCCGGTGTTGCATCATCACAAGGATGGGCGAGAAGAGACGCTTCGAGGACATACTCAAGCTTTTCTACCTTGAGAACAATTCTCAAGTTTCTAAGTCAGTCCAAGAAGTTAGGCCCAGTCAATTTGTTTGAATCCAAAATAGTGCGCAAATTCAAAGACGTCATGATCAATCGATTAACCTAGAAATACAAAACGAGCATATATGAGAAAGATGATTTAAAATGCATCAATATACATTCATAAATCCCATTCATTTTTTGAATTTCAAAAACCCCAAAATCACTTCGAGAGATCGTAGGTCCATCTCCGAATGGGCTGATATCCAACATAAATATGAACAACCTTGGAGAGAGTCCAACAAGCCATTCACAACTACGATGGTAGGTATAAAAAATACTGATTGCATATCACATATATGCACCTATCACAATGTGCTATCAACTAATTGAATGTTCACACATATATCAGGTTGTTAACTCATTAACAAGTATGCATCATATGCATAGCACCCAACTTCACATCCCTTCACATCGACCTTGGAGAGAGTCCAACAAGTGGATGCTCCATGTTAAAGTCAACCCATTAATCGAGAAATAGTTTTAATATGGTTAGAGTGCATTCAACCAATTAGCCCCACTTGGAGAGAGTCCAACAACCAAAGCTAACGATTGACCTCTGACTAATACCATATTAGTATTAAACTATTCCATGGTTTTGAACATGTTCAGGTTCGAGCCGGGCTTGGAGACAGTCCAACAACCCAAACAGGAAATAGAACTCTGGTTCTAACCATATTAATGGAAGGTGTAGGTTTTAATATTGTGTTAGGATTTTTATGTCTCATCCTCTTTGCATGCAAATAACTATTATCTACATGACATGGCATACATCTAGATGTCACGACACGCATGACATAATGATATGCATCTAATGCAATTACATGGCATACAATTATGGCATGTACAAAATTTTCTTATATGTCATAACTATTTATGGAAATAAAATATGTTTAAGATTTCATTCTCAAAATCAAATCATGATTAAATTATGAAATACATTTCCAAATCTAATCACATATTTTATTTATGGAAGGTCTCAATTAAGGAAAGTCAATTTTTTTTTAATTTAGGAAACAAATTTCCTAAATTGTCAAAACTATTTATGGAAATAAAATATATTTTAGATTTCATTTCTCAAATCAAATCATGATTAAATTAGGAAACAAATTTCCAAATCTAATCAAATATTTTATTTATGGAAAATGATAATATCCATAAATACTTCTAACTTTCCAAAAGTAGAAGATTTCCATAAATACTTCTAGACTTTCAAAAATAGAAAATTTTCATAAATACAATTACGACTATTACAAAACTATTTTACGATTATGTCTAAACACAACCTGGGCTCTGATACCACTGTTGGGTTTTCGTCACCGCGGTGAGTGTGTGTTCGAACATGTTTCGTAAACATGTGCGCAGCGGAATAAATAAAAAGCAATAAATCTAATTTATTACATCACACACACCACATGCATGCATAGTACAACCTGTGTAGACATAACTGTAATTTTAAATTTTGCAATAAAAGAAAATTATTCTAAGTATACCTGACGTATCATGTGTAGCGGGAAAGACATCAACTGGAGCGACCCTCGCTATAATCGCCTCTATCCGTATCCACACTGAGTATCTTCGGGATGACTTCACAAAATCATGAGCCTCATCTTCGTACGAGTCACTAGCCTCGTGTTGAAGATGATGTGATCGAGAGAAGATCATAATCCTAATCCAAATTCGAATTCAAAAATGAGTCCCCAAAACGCGCTTATAGAGAGAGGTATTCATCAACTGTTTGACGAATCCTTCGTCCTCCACATATGAGGATTACCAGAGATCGAATCCCCGGCAAGGTAGCCACTGTCGGATCTCCAAAACGTCACCCAAATGATGTCTGACAAGAAGGAAACAAGCTGTCCAGAAAACTGGACAGCTTTGGTGGAGAACTTGCGCCTGCCAAATAAGGAAAGCTAGATGCTCACCTTGTTGCCGGAGCAAAGGAAGATCACCGGAGGATCGCCGGTGGATCGCCGACAGGAGTTTGGATGTCGGCAACAACTTAGACTACGACACAAAGGCTGGGCGGTGGCAAGGGGCTGGGCGCCGGCTAGAAGAGGAGAAGAGAGGGAGGGGTGGCACAATTAGGGTTGGGGCTTTCTCAAAACCCTTAAGCTCTATTTTATAGAGAACAAATTCTCCTAATGGTTATTGGTTCATAACCAAAAACCCGTTAACCCCCTCCATTAATTTTAGTTAAAATAAACCAAACCGATTTGGTCTATTTTAAGTTAAAACAAACCGAACCAACTTTGGTTAATTCGTTTAAAACAAACCAAACCCTTTTGGTTTATTCTTCACCATTGGATTAGATCCAAACCAATTTGATTCATCCTATATGTGTTCATAAGACACGGCCCATCCACGCTTCCATTACAACTAAAACGATTTCATGCTCGCTCTTTGTTTGGTCCAACAAAACATAGTTTCTCTCGGTCTGAGAATCTCATTCTCAAGCTCGTTTTAAATCCTTCGGATTACGCTCATTGTGCGTGTGACCAAATAGGTTCTCGATTTATGTTGGTTGTCTATAATTAACCATTAATTATAGAACGATCATGAGTGGCACCTAGTAGTACATCATGATCCCCAATTAACCGAAAAGATCAACGGTTGATCTAGAACTATTTCTGAAACCCTTCAGCAACTATAATGATTCATGCCCTATTCCCTTCACTCATCTTATACCCATTTGGTTCAGGACATGGTCTATAGTGTCAGTCTCCACTAGGTTGACTACTTCACACCTAGCCCAAGTATCATTTTCTCGTCCTATAGATTCTAGTTACTGCACTTGTATCCAAGAGTACCTTACTCTAAACTTGTAATGCTTTCTTCAAAGACTTTAGTAACAATCCGACGAGAGCCCATGTGTATACATCTCCTCACAAGGTGTGGTAAATCCTTTATAGGTTATTTAAACACCTTCGATCACTTCGACTTATACCTAATCATCCCGGGTCCACATATTCTCAGAGATGCTTGCTTAAGATGTCAAAGCATAAGTCTTCATGACCAAGATGACTTAAATACCGCAAGTCAATGGAACATCACACTTAAGTTACAGTAAGAACTTCAATGACATTGTAGGGAATTCTTTATGCCAAATGGCATATGCGCAACGGAAAAATTAGGATCCCTTCCAAGTGATCCATGCGAAAGCAAACTCGTATAAAATAAATTTCTCTAATCCAAACCTATCTTATAGGAGAGGATTACCTTTGTTGCGTGCCCTTGTTAATCCCGCTTCTTCCTTTTGTTTGTTGGATCTTTAGCACGTTCAAGTGTCCGTGCCTCTATATGTATCCACACGAGCAAGCTCTTGTCTCACAAAAGAAAAACTAGAGGAGCTCTCCTTTACTTCTTGCTAGAGAAGTCCCTAAAGGAGAGGAAGAGAGGGAAAAGGAGAAAGGAAGAAGAAGACTCCTCTTCTTGCTAGCCTACACTCACAAACCCACACAACCAAAGCTTCCACCAAGCTCTCTCACAACCACAACAACACTTGCTTTGGCCGGCCACTTCATGGGGTCTTTTATAGGGTTGGAAAAACCCTTTCACCTCCACACATTCAATGCAATCCATTGCATTGGGACACAAGTTTGGCCGGCCACTTAAGGAGACAAAACCATTTTGTTTCCTTCCACCTTATCTAGCTTAGGTGGATGCATAGGTGGCATGCTTATGTGGCATGCTTATGTGGCATTCTTATGTGGCATTCATGCATGTTGAATTAATCTTATTAATTCAATTAAGCTTATGTTATCATGTTGAATTAATCTTATTAATTCAATCATATTGAATTAATCTTATTAATTCAATTAAGCTTATGTTATCATATTGAATTAATCTTATTAAATCAATAAGGTAACATATTGAATTAATCTCATTAAATCAATTAGCTAAAATTCTCATTAAGCTTAAAGTCCAAAAACCATTTTGTACTTAAGCTTATTCCCAAATTATTCTAGTCAAACTAGAATACTCTAATTCCTCTAATCATCATGCTCTTTGTGTGTGACCCTATAGGCTCTCATAACGTTGGCAGTGGACCTAAACTCTTTTAGATAAACAAGCAATGAGCGGCATCTAGCAATACATCATTGCTACCCAAGTTACGAGATAAGTCAAGATCCGACTAACCTTTCCGTGACTACTATAATATATGACCGTGTCCTTCTATCCTGATATTGATCAATGAGGCATAGACCGTGTCATCCTCGATCAATCTATGTGTTTCTTGATCCCTGAGTAAACTAACTCAAACAAATGAGCTCAATATCTCATATTGACTCATTCGAGCATGGCCATGCGTTTTAGTAGTTCTACTCAATCAAGGGGCCCACCTATATCACTCTCGTCATATGAGAGGGATAGATCCCATCTACATCACTCACATCCCTCCGCATAATTTGTTATATACCCAGTAATCGCCTTTATGGTCCACCTATTACGGTGATGTTCGACGATACCAAAGTACATAACTCCTTATGTAGGGAACCGTAGTGACTTCGTGTCCGAGGACTATTCATCCCAATAGTCACATGAGAAAGTTTATGACACTCATATAACGATCCATGAAACTTTCTCATGGCGGGTCAGTTCAGTATATATTCTCTAATATATACCCATGTGTCAACTTGATATCATAGATCCATGACTTGTGAGATCAAGTCATCAATTGACCTACATGCTAGTCTTTATGTATTAATATTGCCCTTGCATATTAATACTTGACTAGGAACATTTAGGAAAGTGTTCTCTACAGCCTCTCATAATCAATTCTGCCAATTGATGTGTCAGAGATAAGAACCTACTTTTCTAGGGCATTACTATATTTAATTTAATGGGCACAAGCAAGACTTAAATATAATAACCAATCCTTTGCCTTTATAGAATATGATACAAAATGTTCCCTATTCAACCATCACATGATTGGTTCTAGGGCTATAACTAACAATCTCCCACTAGCACTAGTACCAATCACTATGATATCTAATACCTAGTGACCTAGTGTGACCATCATGCTTCCTGCGCCAAAGCCTTGTCAATGGATCTGCGATGTTAGCTTCACTCGGTACTCTGCATATCCTCACATCTCCTCTATCGATGATCTCGAATGAGATGGAAGCGCCGAAGATGTGTTTGGTCCGCTGATGTGATCGAGGTTCCTTAGCATGCAATAGCCCCATTGTTGTCACAATAGAGGTCTATTGATCTGCAATGCTAGGAACTACCCCAAGTTCATCGATGAACTTACGAGCCAAACAGCCTCCTTTCTTTGCATCGATGCAGCAATATACTTGGCTTGTAGAATCAAGAATCGTGGTCTCGCTTTGAACTCTTCCACTCACAGCCCACCATTCGTGCAAAACATGTACCCTCGATTATGCGATCTATAGTCATCCTTGTCTGCTTTGGAAGCTTGCATCATCGTAACCCTTTTACTAGCTCTCATTGCCTCCAAATATCGGAAATATTCTTTCGTTCTTCGTAAGTATTTAAGAATATTTTTATCGCTATCCAGCTGACTTTCACCGATCCGATCGTATCTACTCGCCATGCTCAAAGCATACGAGACGCCAGAGCGAGTACAAAGCATGGCGTACATGATAGACCCTATGGCGATGCATAAGGGATCTTATCCATGCGATCTCTCTCCTAGAAGAGGGACATTGAGTCTTCGAAAGACTCACACCATGTGATAAAGGCGTAAATCCTTTCTTGGAATTTTGCATAGCAAAACGATCTAGCACTTTATCAATGTATGTACTCGACTTAGGCCAAGTAATCTTTTAGATCTATCTCTATAGATCTTGATGCCTAGAATATAGGCACTTCACCTAAGTCTTTCATCGAGAAACAATTCCCTAACCACATCTTCACAGATCTGGAGTGAGGAATATCATTTAGATGAGAAGTATGTCATCTACATACAAGACAAGAAATACAATGTGCTCCACTATTTCTCTTGTAGACACAAGGTTCATCTTCATTCTTGATGAAACCAAACTCTTTGATTGCATCATCGAATCGAAGATTCGGCTTGAGAGGCTTGCTTTAGTCCATAAATGGACCTTTGCGGTTTGCATACCTTTCGGGATGCTTTGGATCTTCAAAACCCTCGGTGTGTCATGTACACATCCTCGAGTAGCTTTCCATTCGAAGCGGTTTTGACATCCATCTGCCGGATCTCATAATCGTGGTAAGGCTGCAATAGCAAGTATGATCGAATGGATTTAAGCATCATGGCCCGGTGAAAAGGTTTCTTCATAGTCAATACCATGAATTTGTTTGAATCCTTTGGCCACCAATCTACCTTTATAGGTATGCTTATTACCATCCATGTCAGTCTTTACTTTAAAGACCCACTTACACCCAATGGGTTTTACCCCTTGGTGGATCAACCAAGGTCCATACTTGGTTAGTGTACATGGATTCCATTTCGGATCTCATGGCCTCTAGCCATTTCTCGGAATCTGGGCTCATCATAGCTTCTTGATAGGATGTAGGCTCGTCAAGATCGACAAGATATACATCACCATTGTCAGTCAAGAAAAAAGAATATCTCTCGGGTTGACAGCGGATCCTATCGGATCTCGAAGAGGTTGGTCTACTTGAGCAGTGTTTGCTCCACAACTCTTTGGGCAACAATTTCCTCATCCACAACACTTTGTGGTTCTGTTCATTTTCCATCGAAGCCTTAGTGTTATCATCATCTTGAACTTCTTCAAGATGAATTTTACTCCACTAGTTTTCTAGAAATAAATTCTCTTTCTAGAAAGACAACATTTACAACAAACACCTTGCCAAGTGTGGGATTGTAAAGTAATATCCCTTAGTTTCCTTGGGATATCTACAAAATAACACTTATCGATTTGGGTCCTAGTTTATACGAGACTTGGCGTCTAACGTAAGCTTCACAACCCCAAATCTTTATAAAGACATTTTGGGACTCTTCGATCCATATCGTATATGGTGTCTTTTCTCTGACTTTTGATGGGCAGCGATTAAGTGTGGCGGTGTCTCTAGAGCTAAACCCCAAAGGAAGTAGGTAGATCGATCGGCTCATCATTGATCGTACCATATCTAATAGAATCACGATTTCTCCTCTCGGATACACCATTCCATTGTGGTGTTCGGGAGTGAGTTGGGATATTATCCCACACTCGGCCCGGTGATCACGAAACTCTTGACTAAGGTATTCACCACCTCGATCGATCGAAGTAGCTTTTATCGCTTACCAAGTTGGTTTTGTACTTCATTCTTGAATTCTTTGAACTTTTCAAAGGATTCTGACTTATGTCTCATCAAATATAAGTAGCCAAATCTACTCATATCATCAGTGAAAGTAATAAAGTACTTATAGCCTCCTCTGGCTTCGACATTGAAAGGGCCACATACATCAGTATGTATGAGTCCTAACAAAGTCATCGCTCTCTCCCATGTCCACTAAATGGAGTTTTAGTCATCTTTCCTAAAAACAAGATTGCATACCTCATATGATTCAAAATCAAATGAGTCCAATAATCCATCTTTATGGAGTTGGGATATGCGTTTTTCATTTATGTGACCTAGGCGACAGTGCCAGAGATATGTCTGGTTCAAATCATTCGATTTGAACCGTTTGGTATTTACGTTATAAATTGGGTTTTCTAAATCTAGAACATAGAGACCATTCATAAGTGGTGCATTACAATAGAACATTTCATTCAAATAAATGGAACAACATTTGTCCTTTATTATAAAAGAAAAGTTTTTCTTGTCTAGAAATTATGTTCTTTGTCAATGCAGGTACATATAAGCACTCCTCTAGTTCTAAGATAAGCCCAGTGGTCAAAGACAAAGAATATGTTCCCCTGACTCTGGCGCAACTTTTGCGCCATTGCCTACTCGTAGGTCCACTTAGCCTTTGCCATTATTCTACTATTTCTCGGTCCACTGCACATTATTACAAATGTGAGATGCACATCCATTATCTAATACCCATGTAGAAGAAATAGATAGATTAACTTCTATAACGTGTATACACAGGCGAAGTCCCACTTCTTTTATTCTTTACTTCCTCAAGGTAGACTTTGCGATTCGCTTCGGTGTCGATCTCACTTATGGAAGCGGTCCCTTCCTTAGGTACTTTACCTTTACCCTTTGAAGTGGATGAATTGGCCTTGCCTTTGGCTTGGGTCTTACCCTTGCCTTTGCGCTTACCTTTGCCCTTCTTGACCATTAGTACATTACTAACTTTCTTCTTGAGATTTGGTTCTTAACATCTTTGAGAATCTCAGCAAAGGTTTATCAATTTCATTCATGTTATAATTCATGAATTGATTATATGCTTGACAGCGATTGCGAGGATAACATCGGTTGCCAATTCTTGGCTCGATGGAAAACCTAGTCTTTCAGGTTCTCAAGCGTACCCAATCATTTTAGTGCGTGAGTTCCTCAGTGTTCCTTCTTGCATCTTGCATGCAAAAGAGCCTTAGACACTTCAAAACGCTCGTGCCTAGCTTGTCCTTGATATAGTTGTTTCAAATGCTCAACCATATCATAGGCATCCATGTTCTCATGTTATACGAAGCTCGAGTTCATGGTGGCAAGCATAAGACATGACACATCTAATCGTCATCTTGATGCTTCTTATAAGCATCCTTTTGACAGTGGCCGCATGGGCGGGTATTTGAGGGTAGTGCTCTAGGACATATAGTTTGCGTTCTTGCTTGAGGATAATCCTCAAGTTCCTATACCGATCAAGAAAGTTTGCTCCATTGAGCTTGTCCTTCTCAGAGAGGATCGCAAGTTGAGGGTGTGTCGTGTTAGATGACATGGTGATCTACAACATTAAAATGCAAAGTTAAGTATCATACCTAAATCATTTAATTAGGCCTTTAATTAAATGAGGCTCCCACTAAATTCTCATAGCTACTATTTAGCTATAAATTTATATGGGATAAAGATCCACATCATAATTGTCTTGAGTTAGCTTTGGCTAATCGCCCAAGGCGTAGTATAATTAGGTAGGCAATCTTTTGCCAATTACATCTGATGTAACTCTTTAATAGCTTTGGTTAAGTTTTAGATTAGTTTAGTGTTTATTCCTAAACCTTCGGTGTGGCGAGGCCACAGGGGCCTTCTTGGATATCGAACAACGACCACTTCTAAGACAAAGGCGATGTTCGGAAATCACATAAAACTAATTTTAAAACTTATGTTCAAAGCTAATATATGCCTCTACTTTCTTAACTAATTAAGAAAAACTTAATTAAGTCTTAACCAAGTTTGATAGCGGGACATCACGATTGTCCACTCGCACTCTTCAAGATAAAATGCATTGCTTTGCTTTGGCAAACCCAATAACAAATGATCGAGAAGTAGTGAGTACCAAACTTTAGTAGGCATATCGTTTTGACTTATTAAGAAATAAACATGTATCATATACATATTAGCATACATCACATATAAGCTAAACTAATCATGCATCACATACAAGCTAAACTAACATGCATCACATACATATTAAACTAAGCGTGTCATGGTTATGGCCCTTATTCTACAATCTTCTCAAGCCGATGAAAGATTGATTGGTCAACCTAGGGATAGCATCTTCTCCCTAAGTGCTTCCTTTTGGTTGTCTTGTGTGTTGACTTCCTCCTTGTAACCTCATCTTCCAATGGACCCTCCATCTTTGTTTTGTACATTACAAAGGAGAAATACTCGAGTTACATTGAGTCTAAAACTAATTTTACAACAAGAATTTTAGGAGAAAGGCACGACACATGGTAGTATTAAAATTACAACACACACACATTCACAAACCTTTTGGGACTAGGCCATAACCATGCACCATGTCATTTTAACTTTTAAAAGACATTGGATATTTTATTATGTTTGAAAATTGCTAATGCAATTATCAACTCATAATAAAATTTATCCTACTTCTATATCACATATAAAATAGAAAACCTATTTTATACGATCTTTCATAAGTGGCTCTGATACCCTTTGTAGGGAATTCTTTATGCCAAATGGCATATAGCCGGAAAAATTAGGATCCCTTCCAAGTGATCCATGCGAAAGCAAACTCGTATAAAATAAATTTCTCTAAACCAAACCTATCTTATAGGAGAGGATTACCTTTGTTGCGTGCCCTTGTTAATCCCGCTTTTTCCTTTTGTTTGTTGGATCTTTAGCACGTTCAAGTGTCCGTGCCTCTATATGTATCCACACGAGCAAGCTCTTGTCTCACAAAAGAAAACTAGAGGAGCTCTCCTTTACTTCTTGCTAGAGAAGTCCCTAAAGGAGAGGAAGAGAGGGAAAAGGAGAAAGGAAGAAGAAGACTCCTCTTCTTGCTAGCCTACACTCACAAACCCACACAACCAAAGCTTCCACCAAGCTCTCTCACAACCACAACAACACTTGCTTTGGCCGACCACTTCATGGGGTCTTTTATAGGGTTGGAAAAACCCTTTCACCTCCACACATTCAATGCAATCCATTGCATTGAGACACACTCAAAAAGGATTTGGCTTCCTTGTTTGGCCGGCCACTTAAGGAGACAAAACCATTTTGTTTCCTTCCACCTTATCTAGCTTAGGTGGATGCTTAGGTGGCATGCTTATGTGGCATGCTTATGTGGCATTCTTATGTGGAATTCATGCATGTTGAATTAATCTTATTAATTCAATTAAGCTTATGTTATCATGTTGAATTAATCTTATTAATTCAATCATATTGAATTAATCTTATTAATTCAATTAAGCTTATGTTATCATATTGAATTAATCTTATTAAATCAATAAGGTAACATATTGAATTAATCTCATTAAATCAATTAGCTAAAATTCTCATTAAGCTTAAAGTCCAAAAACCATTTTGTACTTAAGCTTATTCCCAAATTATTCTAGTCAAACTAGAATACTCTAATTCCTCTAATCATCATGCTCTTTGTGTGTGACCCTATAGGCTCTCATAACGTTGGCAGTGGACCTAAACTCTTTTAGATACACAAGCAATGAGCGACATCTAGCAATACATCATTGCTACCCAAGTTATGAGATAAGTCAAGATCACTAACCTTTAAAGTGACTACTATAATATATGACCGTGTCCTTCTATCCTTGATATCAGTTGATCAATGAGGCATAGGCAGTCATCCTCGATCAATCTATGTGTTTCTTGATCCACTGAGTAAACTAACTCAAACAAATGAGCTCAATATCTCATATTGACTCATTCGAGCATGGCCATGCGTTTTAGTAGTTCTACTCAATCAAGAGCCCACCGATATCACTCTCGTCATATGAGAGGATAGATCCCATCTACATCACTCACATCCCTCGCATAATTTGTTATATACCCGATGTCGCCTTTATGGTCCACCACATTACGGGTGGCGTTTGTGATACCAAAGTACATAACTCCTTATGTAGGGAGCAGTAGTGACTTGAGGTCGAGGACTATTCATACCAATAGTCACATGAGAAAGTTTATGACACTCATATAGCGATCCATGAAACTTTCTCATGGCGGGTCAGTTCAGTATATATTCTCTAATATATACCCATGTGTCAACTTGATATCATATATCCATGACTTGTGAGATCAAGTCATCAATTGACCTACATGCTAGTCTTTATGTATTAATATTGCCCTTGCATATTAATACTTGACTAGGAACATTTAGAAAGTGTTCTCTACAGCCTCTCATAATCAATTCTGCCAATTGATGTGTTGTAGATAAGAACCTACTTTTCTAGGGCATTACTATATTTAATTTAGCTGGCACAAGCAAGACTTAAATATAATAACCAATCCTTTGCCTTTATAGAATATGATACAATATGTTCCCTATTCAACCATCACATGATTGGTTCTTAGGGCTATAACTAACAGACATATCTATATATGCAGAGAACCATATGAAGTTTTACAGCTGGTCACTTCAATGAACTAGTTATCATAACTAACATCCACGATAAACTCCGCACATCCCAATGTCACCAGCCAGTGAGAAACAACTGCTTGGATAAACCTAATGGTATACATCATGCTAGTCTCAATAGAATCAATGCCGTCCAAATCCATTAATTCATCGACTAGGGATAATTCTAATACAATACAATTACACATGTAGAAATACTCACTAGTTGTGATCCACTCACAAATTCTCTCATGCTGTGAATCATATTGCGGACATTCAGTAAATGAGTTTAATATCCAATCAAATACATGAAAATATGTATACTCAAATAGTGAATCTTCATTTATCATATAAACAGTTCAAACATAAGGCGATTGCCTTTGGACATCTCTCATATATTACTAACAAACACACCTATCCCTTATACCATCTATGGACAAGAAGGGTTTAGACAATGGATGGCAAGGATCAAAGACTTCCTAATGATGAGTGACTTCGAAGAATGGTCCATCTTAATGGAGGGATATAACTATCCAATAGGACCAAAGGGAGGGTTCCTCAAGAAAAAGAGATGGACCGAAGAGCAAGTCCAAGCCTTCGAGAAAAATGATAAGGTAATGAAGTTTTTAATTGATTTAATACCTAACAATATCTTGTGTATGTTAGGTTATTATGTAGATGCCAAGGAGCTATGGAGCCAAGTGGCCAAGCTCCTTGAAAGTCCATCACCGGTACAAGAGGAAGGGACCGAATGTTGGGTTTCCGGCACCGCAGCGTGTGTGTGTTCGATCATGTTTCGTAAACATGAGCACAGCAGAAGCAATAAAAATTAATAAATCTACATTTATTACAACATACACAACACACGCATGCATAGTACAACAAGTGTTGACATAACCGTAAATTTAAATTTGCAATAAAAGTAAATTTAACTACGTTATACCTTTCGTATTACGTGTAGCGGGAACGGCATCAACCGGAACGATCCTCGCTAGAATCGTCTCTATTCGTATCCACGCCGAGTATCATTAGGATGACTTCGCTAAGCCACGAGCTTCGTCTTCGTACGGGTTACTAGCCTCGTGTTGAAGACGACGTGATCGAGAGATGATCACGATCCGAATCCAAATTCGGATCCAAAACGAGTCCTCAAAACTCGCTTCTCCGGAGAGGTATTCGTCAACCGATTGATGAATCCTTCATCTTCCACCTCAGAGGATTACCGGAGATCGAATCCCTGATAAGTTAGCCACTGTCGGAGCTCTAACCGTCGTCCAAACGACGCTCCGACGAGAGGAGAACAAGCTGTCCAGAAAACTGGACAGCTTTGGTGGAGGAGATAGGCGCCGACAAACCAAGGGAAGATAAAGCTCACCTTGATGCCAAACCTAAAGGAGATCACTGGAGCAACAACCGGCAGCATCTCGACGCCGGCGAGGGGAAAGGAAAGCTCCTTCTGGACGCCGGTTGAAGGAGAAGTGGGCGGCGGCAAGGAGTTGGCGGCGAGAACTCCAATGAGGAGGTGGGCGGCAACTTCAAGCTAGGGTTTTGGATTAGGGCTTAATTATCCCTTAAGCCCTTTTTTATAGAGAACTAATTCTCTTAATGGTTATTGGATCATAACAATTAGGCCCGTTAACCCGCTCTATTAAGATAAGTTAAAATAAACCAAACCATGATGGTTTATTTTAAGTTAAAACGAACCGAACCAACTTTTGGTTCATTCGTTTAAAATAAACCAAACCCTTTGGTTTATTCTCCTCCATTGGATTAGAACCAAACCATTTTGGTTCATCCATTATGTCTTCATAAGACATGGCCCATCCAAGCTTCCATTGCGACTGAAACGATTTCATGCTCGCTTCATGTTTTGTCCAACCAACCCTAGTGTCTCTCGGTCTGAGAATCCCATTCTCAAGCTCGTTTTAAATCCTTCGGATTACGCTCATTGTGCGTGTGACCAAATAGGTTCTCGGTTTATGTTGGCCGTCTATAATTAACCATTAATTATAGAACGATCATGAGTGGCACCTAGTAGTACATCATGATCCCCAATTAACCGAAAAGATCAACGGTTGATCCAGAACTATTTCTGAAACCCTTCAGCAGCTCGAATGATTCTTTCCCCATTCCCTTCACTCATCTTATACCCACTTGGTTCAGGACATGGTCTATAGTGTCAGTCCCCACTAGGCTAACTACGTCACACCTAGCCTAAGTATCATTTCCTCGTCCTATAAATTCCAGTTACTCCACATGTATCGAAGAGTACCTTACTCTAAACATGTAATGCTTTGGCCAAAGACTTTAGTAACAATCCGACGAGAGGCCATGGGTATATATCTCCTCGCAAGGAGTGGTGAATCCTTTATAGGCTATTCAAACACCTTCGATCATTTCGACTTATACCCAATCATCCCGGGTCCACATCTCCTTAGAGATGTTTGCTTAAGATGTCAAAGCATAAGTCTCCATGGTCAAGATGACTTAAATACCGCAAGTCAAAGGAACATCGCACTTAAGCTACAGTAAGAACTTCATTGACATATCTATATATGTAGAGAACCATATGAAGTCTTACGGCTGGTCACTCCAATGAACTAGTTACCATAACTAGCATCCACGATTAACTCCGGACATCACAATGTCTCCAGCCAGTGAGAATCAGCTGCTTGGATACACAAAGGAGTTTACCTCGTGCTAGTCTCGACAGAATTGATGGTGTCCAAATTCATCAATTCATTGACTAGGGATATTTCCGATACATCACAATTACACATGTAGAGATACTCACTAGTTGTGATCCAATCACAAATTCTCTCATGTTGTGAATCGCATTGTGGACATTCAGTAAATGAGTTTAAGATCCAATCAAATACATGAAACATGTATACTCAAATAGTGAATATTCATTTATCATATAAATGGTTCATACATAAGGTGATTGCCTTAGGACATCTCTCATATATATTACTAACACCGAAGAGGCAAACGCATCATCCACACAAGGAAGTGAGGACTTGGAGGTTGAGAGACCATCAACATCCAAGTAGAAAGAGGAAGTAGAATTGGAGGAGACCTCAACCTCTAAGATTGAGGGGGAGGAGATTAGTTCACGGGAGCAACATCAAGAAGAAGCTTCAACATCCGGTCAAGATGAAGAAGCTCAAAATCTGATTTCGGCCTCCATTGACTTAGGTAACTCAAACACCTCTAATCAAAATAAAAATAACATTATGTGTTTTGAGTGTAGGGAATTTGGGCATTATAAGAGTAAGTTCAAAAGAAAGTAAAGAAGGCTCAACCGACTCCAAAGGTCAAAGATGTCGGTGTCCAAAGACAAAAGAGCAAGGAGCATGTCATATGCTTCAAGTGCAATTCAAAAGGGCATTACCGGAGTCAATGTCAAAAGGGAGAAAAAAAGAGAGCATCACAAGTTGGGGGAGCTTCTAAGGCAAACCCTAAGGTATATCTAAATAATTCTCTTTCTTTCAATTATAGGAAAAAGCATGCTAGAACTAATTTTAGCAATCTTGCTATTTATCAAAAAGAGCATGCTAGAAACATGAAATTTTGTTTAGGAGCTAAAAATGTCTATTTTTCAAAGAAAGAGAAATTTGATACTAATGTCTCTAGAAAAGTTTTACCTAGGGAGTCTATTAGGAAAATAGGAGAACACCTAGGTATTAATCCCAAAAGGACTAGGCATATACCTAGAAAGGACAATGCCCAAAGACCAAATCAAAATTCAAAAATTGGGCAATTAGAATTAGAAAATTAAGCCTTGAGGTCAAGGCTTGAGAAATTATAAAAGACCCTCAAGAAGATGCAAAATCAATTTCAAGGGTCAAATAGTCAAAGTCAAGGGTCTAGGACTCAAAGTCAACTCCTAGGGCCTAAGAGACAAAAGTCATCCAAGGGCAAGCAAGGTTTGGGTCACAAACCTAAGCCTAAGGTGGCTTATCAGAGTGTTCCATTAGATTATGGAACACAAACTAGGTCTAGGAAGACCAAGGTTACTAGGGAAATTATCCCTAAGAGTAACCATGGTAAGTGCCTAGTGGCTAGGGTTTTAAAGAAACCTAGGGTGGCCACTAAGAAGGTTACTAGGGAGGCAATCCCTAAGGTTAACCTAGGCAAGACTAAAATGACCAAGGCTACCAAGCCTAGGAGGGTCATTAGGAGGGTAACTAGGGAGGTCATCCCTAAGGAATACCTAATTAACCCAATGAGCTCAAATAGATTTTGGGTTCCTAGGAGCGTGATTGACTCACGCTAGATGGGTTAGGTCGTGTCAACCTTGATTGGATGGGTAGTTAACTCAACCATAGCAAAGTTGAGATTTTAGGTCATTTCCAAGGTTATGGATATCTTGGAAATAGATTTGAATTATGATCGTAAAATATTTTAGGATGTGCCAATATATATTGAGAAGTTTCATAAAATGATCAAATTGACACAATTTAGGTTTTAGAGTCATAGTGTGTCATTTTGGATTTTTGGCTCACTTGGGAGATTAGTAGGAATATGGCAAAATATACCTAATTATATCAAATGACAACTAATATTAAAATTTAGGTATTCTTATACTTATATCTTTTATTTGTCATGCCTTGATTGCCATATGTCATTTCATGACATCATGCTTATTTCTATCATTTAATATGTCATGATCATGTTTAGGATTAAGGATTAAATGTCATGTGCTTTTAGATTTAATCATATGCCATGACATCATGATCATTGGCCATGCTTAATTATTTCTATCATTTATGCAAGGATCATACTCCATGCATTTAATTTGATTAAAATTGATTTAAGGACAATGACATGACTTGGAGTCCCATTTATAAGGGAATCAAGTAGAGTTGCCTTAGAAAAATGCATGAAACCCTAGTTTAGGGAGAAAAAAACCCACATCTCACATTACATTGACATGTATGTGTATTTATACACCTTAGATAAATGTGAGATGCTAGGATATGAGTTAAGTTCAAGGTGCATAGTTTTTGCATCTAGATGAACCAAAACTCATCTTATATGATTTGTGGATCATTGGGAAAGCTTGTGTACAAGTCATGTACATTGAGGCCAAGGAATATGATCCAAAATAAGGTTTTGAAAACATTTTAAAATCCTTTTGAAAAACCTTGGTGAAGTCTATCTTTTGATAGCAATCACCATTGATGAGATTGATACAAAGTGAGCTAAAACTTTGAAGTTTTTATTCACTTTTGGATTTTGTATCAAACTCATTATTTTATTGGTAAAATAATTTTCAAATATTTTTCACCCATTTTATTAGTCATAAGTATTATACGTATGAAATTTCATGAATTTTCGATATATGTATAATTATTTATGAATTTTCAAATCCATTTCTGATAACTGAAATTCGAAAATTTCAGTTATCAGTCGACTGCCCTTGGTGGCAGTCGACTGATCTCTGATAAAGTCAACTGCCAAGGCTGAATTCGAGAAAACAAGGTTTGTTAGCCCCATTTCAGGTATGGTAAGGTACCCTAACCACTCCTAACCCTAGGATATGCTTCGGGAAGCATTATAAAGGGTGAAAATCCATTGGATATGGATTAGGAGAGGTATTAGGGTTTGTATCAAATTTATGGTGTTGGAAAGTTCAATGTTGAATTTCTAACATTATTTTTTATTGTTTAGAGTTTCTGTTGGCTTAGAGACTTCCCAAGGACATTGTTGGTGCAATGGTCAAGGGGGAGCAAGCCTTTAGGGGGAGGTATCCATCATAGGATGATGGATAGTATTTTTCCTCATGAGGAGGAAAATGAGATATTGAGATACCCAAATTGGAAATTGGGAGAGTGAATAGGATTGCCTCTCTTAAGTGATATGGGACTTATCACTAGGAAGATGGTAGGCATCCTAGATATTTTTGGACCAAGGGGGAGATTGTAAGATCTCATTGGATATGAGACATTGACCTCTTTGGGTGAACCTTTTTGATGTATGTCAAAAAGGGGGAGAAGTTAAAATTACCAATTTGGGATAATTGGTAACAGACTTGAGTTGGATGGTCTGACTCAATGGTTTGTTTGGTTTTTGTCAAACATCAAAAAGGGGGAGATTGTTGGTGCAATCATCCCAGGTCACGATTGACCAGGACTCGAGTTTGACTCAAGAGATGTTTTGATGTTCGACAAAAACATATGACAATGTAATTGTCATGGGAAAGTCCAAGTCATGGGTACTTGGCATGGAAAGTCCAAGGGGGACACTTGGCATTTGGGAAAGTCCATGTCTTGGGTAGTTGGCATGGAAAGTCCAACATGGGTTGACAAGGGAAAGTCTAAGCTTGAGTCTTGGCATTTGAGAAGTCCAAGGGGTTTGATATTGGCTGCGTAAAGTCCAAGCGGGAGTCTTGGCAGCATAATTCGAATGGTTGGCAGCGTAAAGTCCAAGCGGAGTCTTGGTGGTGTAAGTCCAATGTGCCTTGGCGGTGTAGACATTGTTAGCATGACATAGCTGATGAAAGCACCTGAAGGCTAGCGCAATGGATGAACAAGTCATGGATAACTTGGAGGGATCCGAGAGGCGTGAGGCTGACGGAAGGGGCTAGAAGGCTTAGGTCTAGGCTAAGGGTGGTCTAGCAAGTATGAGGGAACCATACTTGGGTTAAAACCTCATGTTTGAGGTGTGCCAGTCGACTGGTGCCATGTGGTAGTCGACTGGCGTGAGTCGACCAGGGTTTGACTACACGAATTAGCCTGGCAGTCGACTGCCAGAGGTGGGTAGTCGACTGAGTGGCTGAGCAGTCGACTGATCGTGTGATCAGTCGACTGGTGCTTTGTTTTTCAGGCACAGAATGAAGTCTGACTCGATTGCTAGGGTTAGTAGTCGAGTGGAGGCTCGAACAGTCGACTGATGGTCATGATCAGTCGACTGATGATGAATCCGTTAGATTTTTCCAGCATTGATCTAGTCGTGTTCTCGCGACAACAGTGGCATTTGTCGACTGATGGTCCCGAGTAGTCAACTGATGGCCATTTTCTAGCCCACGAAGAAGCTTTAAATGGAGCTCGTGGAGGAGGAAAAAGCATCCAGTTCTTGAGCATCCTTGGGGCGATTTGTTGCTGCAAACCAGGGTCTCCAAGGTCATTCTTCAAGCAACCAAAAGTAAGCAATCCAAAGGCATTTGTAAAGTATTTTCTTTAATTGTATTGCATTGTATTTCATATTAGTTGCTTGTTGTATTTAGTTTATTGTTGTAAACTATTGTACGAGGTTTCTCCGCCTCCGGATTATTCCGAGGAGTGTTTATTAGTGGTGTGTTATTGGCATCGCTAGGGCTCGTTTGAGCCCGATCCGTGGAGTAGGAACCTTGAGGTTCCAAACCACGTTATATACTTGTGTTGTGTTGTGTTTGTCTATTTCGTTATTGCTTTATTATTATTCCGCTTCACGCTAATGAAGTTTGTAGATGAACACGCGAACAATTTCCATCGAACAACGAAATCAGGCTATTAACACCCCCCCTCTAGGTTCCAATGATCTCCTACATCTTCTTCTATTCCTTAGCCCCTCTATGTCATTACATATATGTGAGCCACACCCAATATCCAATAACCAAGTGTCTAAGGAAATAGAATGACAATCAATAACGAAGATATCTGAAGAGGATTGGGCATCAGATGTCTTCTTCTTCTTCACGGACTCAAGATAAATCTTGCAGTTTCTTCGCTAGTGGCCCTCCTTGCCACAATGATGGCAAGTACCCGTTTATGCTGGTTCTACCTTCTTAGCCTTCTTATTCTTCCCTTTCTTCTTTTCCTTTGCCTTCCTCTTAGAACCTTTCTTCAAGGAATCAACTAACAAAACTGCCTTCTCCTCATGCTTCATAAAAGGCTCCACTGTCTTCAGCATATTGAAGAGGTCAGGAATAGTGGATTCTAGTTTGTTCATCCGGTAGTTCATCACAAATTGTGAGAAACTCTTGGGCAAACAATGCAAAATTAAGTCAATACCTAATTCATGATCCATCACAAACCCGAGGGTGGCCAGTCGCTCGATGTACCAATTCATCTTTAGCATAAACTGCACTACAGACGAACCTTCTTGCATCTTAGAGGTGAAGAGGAGCCTGGAGACTTTAAACCTTTCGGATCTCGCTTGCTCATCAAACAACTCATGAAAATGAAAGAATATGGTATTAGCATCCATATTCTCATGCTGCTTTTGCAGCTCGAGTACTATCGCAGCTAGCATGATGCAACTCGCCAGTTTAGAATCTGCCACATGTTTCTGATAGGCCAACAATTGATCTAGAATTGCATCATCCCTAGGACGGTTGGGAAGAGGCTCTTCAAGGACATACGCGAGCTTTTTTGCCATGAGAACAATTCTCTTATTTCTAAGCCAGTCCAGGAAGTTAGGACCAGTCAATTTGTTTGAATCCAAAATAGTGCACAAATTCAAAGACGTCATGATCAATCGATTAACCTAGAAATACAAAATGAGCATATATGAGAAAGATGATTCAAAATGCATCAATATACATTCATAAATCCCATTCATTTTTCAAATTTCAAAAACCCCAAAATCTCTTCGGGAGATCGTTGATCCATCTCCGAATGGGCTGATATCCAACATAGATATGAACAACCTTGGAGAGAGTCCAAAAATCCATTCACAACTATGATGGTAGGTATGAAATACACCGATTGCATATCACATATATGCAACTATCACAATGTGCTATCAACAAATTGAATGTTCACACATACATCGGGTTGTTAACTCATTAACAAGTATGCATCATATGCATAGCACCCAACTTCACCTCCCTTCACATCGACCTTGGAGAGAGTCCAACAAGCGGATGCTCCAGGTTAAAGCAAACCCATTAATCGAGAAATAGTTTTAATATGGTTAGAGTGCATTCAACCAATTAGCCCCACTTGGAGAGAGTCCAACAACCAAAGTAAACGATTGACCTCTAACACATACCATATTAGTATTAAACTATTCCATGGTTTAAACATATTAAGGTTCAAGCCGGGCATGGAGAAAGTCCAACAACCCAAACAGGAAATAGAACTCTGGTTCTAACCATATTTATGAAAGGTGTAGGTTTTAATATTGTGTTAGGATTTTTATGTCTCATCCTCTTTGCATGCAAATAACTATTATCTACATGGCATGACATACATCTAGATGTCACGATACGCATGACATAATGATATGCATCAAATGCAATTACATGGCATACAATTATGGCATGTACAAAATTTCCTTATATGTCATAACTATTTATAGAAATAAAATATGTTTAAGATTTCATTCTCAAAATCAAATCATGATTAAATTAGGAAATAAATTTCCAAATCTAATCACATATTTTATTTATGGAAGGTCTCAATTAAAAAAAGTCAATTTTTTTTTAATTTAGGAAACAAATTTACTAAATTGTCAAAACTATTTATGAAAATAAAATATATTTTAGATTTGATTTCTCAAATCAAATCATGATTAAATTAGGAAACAAATTTCTAAATCTAATCAAATATTTTATTTATGGAAAATGTTAATATCCATAAATACTTCTAACTTTCCAAAAGTAGAAGATTTCCATAAATACTTCTAGACTTTCAAAAATAGAAAATTTTCATAAATACAATTTCGACTATTACAAAACTATTTTACGATTATGTCGAAACACAACCTGGGCTTTGATACCTCTGTTGGGTTTCTGTCACCGCGGCGAGTGTGTGTTCGAACATATTTCGTAAACTTGTGCGAAGCGGAATAAATAAAAAGCAATAAATCTAATTTATTACATCACACACACCACATGCATGCAAAGTACAACATGTGTAGACATAACTGTAGTTTCAAATTTTGCAATAAAAGGAAATTATACTAATTATACCTGACGTATCATGTGTAGCGGGAAAGACATCAACCGGAGCAACCCTCGCCAGAATCGCCTCTATCTGTATCCATGTCGAGTATCTTCGGGATGACTTCACAAAATCACGAGCCTCGTCTTCGTATGAGTCACTAGCCTCGTGTTGAAGACGATTTGATCGAGAGAAGATCATAATCCTAATCCAAATTCGAATTCAAAAATGAGTCCCCAAAACGTGCTTATCCAGAGAGGTATTCATCAACCGTTTGACGAATCCTTCGTCCTCCACATATGAGGATTATCGGAGATCGAATCCCCGACAAGGTAGCCACTGTCGGATCTCCAAAACGTCATCCAAATGATGCTCTGACAAGAACGAAACAAGTGTTGGGTTTCCGGCACCGCGACGAGTGTGTGTTCGAACATATTTCGTAAACATGTGAACAACGGAAGAAATAAAAATAATAAATCTACATTTATTACAACACACGCATACATAGTACAACATGTGTAGACATAACCGTAAATTTAAATTTTTCAATAAAGGAAATTTAACTACATATACCTTTCGTATCACGTGTACCGGGAACGACATCAACCGGAACGATCCTCGCTAGAATCGTCTCTATCCCTATCCACGCCGAGTATCCTTAGGATGACTTCGCTAAACCACGAGCTTTATCTTCGTACGGGTTACTAGCCTCGTGTTGAAGACGATGTGATCGAGAGATGATCATGATCCGAATCCAAATTCGGATCCAAAGACGAGTCCTCAAAACTCGCTTCTCCGGAGAGGTATTCGTCAACCGTTTGACGAATCCTTCGTCCTCCAACTCAGAGGATTACCAGAGATCGAATCCCCAGTAAGTTAGGCACTGTCGGAGATCTAACAGTCGTCCAAACGATGCTCCGACGAGAAGAAAACAAGCTGTCCAGAAAACTGGACAGCTTTGGTGGAGGAGTAGGTGCCGGCCAAGCAAGGAAAGCCAAGTGCTCACCTTATCGCCGAAGCCTAGGAAGGTCACCGGAGGGTCGCCGAAGGATCACCGGCTGAAGCTTGGATGCCGGCAACAAGTTGGACGGCGGCACAAGGGGCTGGGCGGCAATGGAGGTTGGCGCCGAGAATCTCCAAGGAAGGAGGTGGGCGGCAACTTAGGGCTAGGGTTTTGGATTAGGGCTTAACAATCCCTTAAGTCCTCTTTTATAGAGAACTAATTCTCTTAATGGTTAATGGATTATAACCATGAGGCCCGTTAACCCGCTCCATTAATATAAGTTAAAATAAACCAAACCATGATGGTTTATTTTAAGTTAAAACGAACCGAACCAACTTTTGGTTCATTCGTTTAAAGTAAACCAAACCCTTTGGTTTATTCTCCTCCATTGGATTAGAACCAAACCATTTTGGTTCATCCATTATGTCTTCATAAGACACGGCCCATCCACGCTTCCATTGCGACTGAAATGATTTCATGCTCGCTTCTTGTTTGGTCCAACCAAACCTAGCTTCTCTCGGTCTGAGAATCCCATTCTCAAGCTCATTTTAAATCCTTCGGATTACGCTCGTTGTGCGTGTGACCAAATAGGTTCTCGGTTTATGTTGGCCGTCTATAATTAACCATTAATTATAGAACGATCATGAGTGGCACCTAGTAGTACATCATGATCCCCAATTAACCGAAAAGATCAACGGTTGATCCAGAACTATTTCTGAAACCCTTCAGCAGCTCGAATGATTCTTTCCCCATTCCCTTCACTCATCTTATACCCACTTGGTTCAGGACATGGTCTATAGTGTCAGTCCCCACTAGGCTGACTACGTCACACCTAGCCCAAGTATCATTTCCTCGTCCTACAAATTCTAGTTACTCCACATGTATCGAAGAGTACCTTACTCTAAACATGTAATGCTTTGGCCAAAGACTTTAGTAACAATCCGACGAGAGGCCATGGGTATACATCTCCTCGCAAGGAGTGGTGAATCTTTTATAGGCTATTCGAATACCTTCGATCACTTCGACTTACACCCAATCATCCCGGGTCCACATCTCCTTAGAGATGCTTGGTTAAGATGTCAAAGCATAAGTCTCCATGATCAAGATGACTTGAATACCTAAAGTCAAAGGAACATCGCACTTAAGCTACAGTAAGAACTTCATTGACATATCTATATATGCAGAAAACCATATGAAGTCTTACGGCTGGTCACTCCAATGAACTAGTTACCATAACTAGCATCCACGATCAACTCCGGACATCACAATGTCTCCAGCCAGTGAGAATCAGCTGCTTGGACACACCAAGGAGTATACCTCGTGCTAGTCTCGACAGAAATGATGGTGTCCAAATCCATCAATTCATCAACTAGGGATAATTCCGATACATCACAATTACACATGTAGAGATACTCACTAGTTGTGATCCAATCACAAATTCTCTCATGCTGTGAATCGTATCGTGGACATTCAGTAAATGAGTTTAAGATCCAATCGAATACATGAAACATGTATACTCAAATAGTGAATCTTCATTTATCATATAAATGGTTCACACATAAGGCGATTGCCTTAGGACATCTCTCATATATTACTAACAGACTCCCACTTGGCCTAATGCCAATCGCTACGATATCCAATACCATAAGCTCTAACATGACCCTTGAACGTACTTTGAGGAAATGCTTTAGTCAAAGGATCCGCTAAGTTCCTTTCAGTGGGAATTTTCTCGATTTGTATTTCGTTCCTACTGATGATCTCTCTAATAAGATGATAGCGGCGAAGCACATGTTTGGATCGTTGATGAGACCGTGGCTCTTTCGCCTGTGCAATTGCTCCATTGTTGTCACAGTAGACCAATATTGCTTCAACAATGGCCGGAATCACACCAAGTTCATAAACGAACTTCTTGATCGAAACTCCTTCCTTTGCTGCTTCCGAAGATGAAATGTATTCTGCCTCAGTGGTAGAATCCACTATACTGTCTTGTTTGGAACTTTTCCAACTCACTGTGCCCCTATTCAAGGTGAACACGTATCCAGACTGAGATCTGGAATCATCCTTGTCTGTCTGGAAGCTGGCATCCGTATACCCGCGTATCACCATGTCCCCTTCTCCATATATTAAGAACACATCCTTAGTTCTTCTTAAGTACTTAAGGATCGTCTTAACAGCCACCCAATGATCCATTCCTGGATCGGACTGGTATCTGCTCGTGAGACTCAGAGCATACGATACATCGGGCCTCGTACATAACATAGCATACATGATAGATCCTATTGCGGATGCATAGGGAATCTTACTCATGCAAATCCTCTCGTCTTCTGTGTGCGGACACATAGACTTCGAAAGGTGTACCCCATGCCTGATGGGTAGGAAACCTTTCTTGGATTCCAACATGCTAAACCTCTTTAGCACTTGGTCTATATATGTAGACTGCGAAAGACCAAGCAACCATTTCAATCTATCTCTATAGATCTTAATCCCGAGGATGTAGGTTGCTTCTCCCAGGTCTTTCATGGAGAATGTCTTAGATAACCAAACCTTAACTGACTATAAGATTGACACGTCGTTTCCTATAAGTAATATGTCATCGACATACAATACTAGGAACATGACTGCACTCCCACTAACCTTCTTGTACACACAAGGTTCGTCTGGATTTTGTGAGAAATCAAACCTTTTGATTGTCTCATCAAAACGCATATTCCAGCTCCTGGATGCTTGCTTCAATCCATAAATGGACCGTCGCAATTTGCATACCTTGTTTTATCAACCGATGTGAAACCCTCAGGTTGTATCATATACACGTCCTCGAACAGGTTTCCATTAAGGAAAGCTATTTTCACATCCATCTGCCATATCTCATAATCATAATGAGCCGCTATGGCAAGGAGCATCCGAATGGATTTAAGCATAGCTACAGGCGAATAGGTTTCGTCATAATCAACACCTTGCTTTTGATGATATCCTTTCGCCACCAATCTAGCCTTATAGGTAATCACATTACCATCCATGTCGGTTTTCTTCTTGAAAACCCACTTGCACCCTATAGGCTTAATGCCTTCAGGTGGGTCAACCAAGTTCCAAACTTGGTTTCCATACATGGAATCCATTTCCGACTTCATGGCATCAAGCCACTTATCCCTTTCTGAACTTGTCAGCACTTTTTCATAACTTGTAGGCTCCTCATCATCAATGAGTAACACGTCGTTCGATTCACTTACGAGAAATCTATATCTCTCAGGAATGTTGCGTGTTCTACCAGATCTACGAAGATGTGGTGTTACAATAGGTCTAGCCGATTGCTCATCACTATGAGTTGTCGGCTGTTGTGCTTCACCAGGAATCTCATCAATGTCTATTTGAGTCTCTCGAGCCTCCTCAAGCTCGACGACACTCCTACTGTTTTCTTGCAAGAGAAACTCTTTCTCTAGAAACACAGCATGCCTTGAAACAAACACCTTTTGTTCCACAGGATGATAGAATTGGTAACCCCTTGTTTCCTTAGGGTATCCAATAAATAGACATTTATCAGACTTAGCATCCAATTTGTCTGATATAGTCCGCTTCACATAAGCAGGACAACCCCATATCTTCAAGTAAGATACATGAGGTTTCTTACTTTTCCATATCTCATATGGAGTAGTAGAGACTACCTTGGTTGGCATTCTGTTTAACAAGTAAATAGTTGTCTGAAGTTCATAGCCCCAAAAGGACTTGGGAAGATTCGCATGATTCATCATTGACCTGACCATGTCCAACAAGGTCCGGTTACGCCTCTCAGATACACCATTATGTTGTGGTGTATATGGCGGAGTCCATTGAGACAATATACCATTGTCTGTTAGATAATCAAGAAACTTCTGACCCAAGTATTCACCACCTTGATCCGATCGAAGTATTTTAATACTTTTGTCATGTTGTTTCTCTACTTCATTTCTGAATTCTTTGAACCTTTCAAAGGCTTCAGACTTGTGTTTCATCAAGAACACATACCCAAACTGTGAGTGATCATCGGTGAAGGTAATGAAGTAGTTATAGCCTCCTAAAGCTTGAGTTGACATAGGTCCACATACATCAGTATGTATTAGACCTGGTAACTCTCCCACTCATTCACCTTTTCCAGTAAAAGGTAACTTAGTCATCTTGCCTTTTAAGCATGATTCGCATGTATCGTATGAATCCAATTCAAACGATTTCAGAATTCCACATCGGTGTAATTCGGACACGCGTTTCTTGCTTACATGGCCAAGACGACAATGTCACATATAGGAGCCTAATTTATTATCCTTTCGAGCACGCTTGTTGCTCGATTCGATATTGAAGATGTCACTGGATACGTCCAACGTATAAATGCCATTACTCAAAGATCTAGTTCCATAAAGTACGCCATTCAAAGTTATATAACAACAATTGTTACTAAACGTCAAATGGAAACCATTTCTATTTAAACAGGAAATAGAAACAATGTTATTTATTAGAGAAGGAACATAATAGCAATTGTCCAGTTCCAAGACTAGTCCACTAGGGAGCTTCAGCAAATAAGTTCCGATGGTGACCGCAGCAACCTTTGCTCCATTGCCAACTCGCAAATTTGACTCCCCTCTGACAAGTCTTCTTCTATTCCTTAGCCCCTGTATGTCATTACCTATATGTGAGCCACACCCAGTATCCAATACCCAAGGGTCTAAGGAAATAGAATGACAATCAATAACGAAGATACCTGAAGAGTATGGGGCATCGAATGCCTTCTTCTTCTTCATGGACTCAAGATAAATCTTGCAGTTTCTTCGCCAGTGGCCTTCCTTGCCACAATGATGGCAAGTGCTCTTTTGCGCTGGTTCTGCCTTCTTCGCCTTTTTGTTCTTTCCTTTCTTCTGTACTTTTGCCTTCCTCTTAGAACCTTTCTTTGAGGAATCAACTAATAGAACCGCCTTCTCCTCATGCTTCACAGAAGGCTCCACAGTCTTCAGCATATTGAGGAGCTCGGGAATAGTGGATTCCAATTTGTTCATCCGATAGTTCATCACAAATTATGAGAAACTCTTGGGCAAACAATGCAGAATTAAGTCAATACTTAACTCATGATCCATCACAAACCCGAGGGTGGCTAGCCGGTCGATGTACCCGTTCATCTTTAGCACAAACTGCACTACAGACGAACCTTCTTGCATCTTCGTGGTGAAGAGGAGCCTAGAGACCTCGAACCTTTCGGATCTCGCTTGCTCATCGAACAACTCATGAAGATGAAAGACCATAGTATTAGCATCCATATGCTCATGCTGCTTTTGCAGCTCAGGTACCATCGCCGCCAACATGATGCAACTCGCCAGCTCAGAATCTGCCACATGCTTCTTATAGACCAACATTTGGTATGGAGTTGCATCGTCCTTAGGACGGTCAGGAAGAAGCTCTTCAAGGACATATGCTAGCTTTTCCGTCTTGAGAAAATTCACAGGTTTCTAAGCCAGTCCAAGAAGTTATGCCCAGTCAATTTGTTTGAATCCAAAATAGTGCGCAAATTCAAAGACGTCATGATCAATTTATTGACCTAGAAATACAAAATGAGCATATATGAGAAAATGATTTTAAAATGCATCAATATACATTTATAAATCCCATTCATTTTTTGAATTTCAAAAAACCCCAAAATCACTTCGGGAGATCGTAGGTCCATCTCCGAATGGGCTGATATTCATCATAGATATGAACAACCTTGGAGAGAGTCCAACAAGCCATTCATAACTACGACGGTAGGTATCAACTATACTGATTGCATATCACGTATATGCAACTATCACAATGTGCTATCAACTAATTGAATGTTCACACATACATCGGGTTGTTAACAAATTAACAAGTATGCATCATATGCATAGCACCCAACTTCACCTCCCTTTACATCGACCTTGGAGAGAGTCCAACAATCCGATGCTCCAGGTTAAAGCCAACCCATTAATCGAGAAATAGTTTTAATACGGTTAGAGCGCATTCAACCAATTAGCCCGGCTTGGAGAGAGTCCAACAACCAAAGCTAACGATTGACCTCTGACTCTTACCATATTAGTATCAAACTATTCCATGGTTTGAACATGTCCGGGTTCGAGCCGGGCTTGGAGAGAGTCCAACAACCCAAACAAGAGACGGAACTCTGGTTCTAACCATATTAATGGAAGGTGTAGGCTTTAATATTGAGTTAGGGGTTTTATGTCTCATCCTCTTTGCATGCAAATAACTATTATCTACTTGGCATGGCATACATGGGATACATCTACATGTCACGACACGCATGACATAATGATATGCATCTAATGCAATTACATGACATACAATTATGTCATGTACATAATTTCCTTATTTGTCATAACTATTTATGAAAATAAAATATGTTTAAGATTTGATTCTCCAAATCAAATCATGATTAAATTAGGAAACAAATTTCCAAATCTAATCACATATTTTATTTATGGAAATAGTTTATTAAGGAAAATCAATTTAGGAAACCAATTTCCTAAATCATCAAAACTACTTATGGAAATAAAAATATTTTAAGATTTGATTTCCCAAATCAAATCATGATTAAATTAGGAAACAAATTTCCAGAATCTAATCAAATATTTTATTTATGGAAAATATCAATTTTCATAAATACTTCCAACTTTCCAAAAGTGGAAGATTTCCATAAATACTTCTAGACTTTCCAAAATTGAAAAATTTCCATAAATACTTCTAAATTTCCAAAATTAGAAAATTTCCAGAAACAACCTGGGCTCTGATACCACTGTTGGGTTTCCGGCACCGCAGCGAGTGTGTGTTCGAACATGTTTCATAAACATGTGCACAGCGGAAGAAATAAAAATAATAAATCTACATTTATTACAACACACGCATGCATAGTACAACATTTGTAGACATAACCATAAATTTAAATTTTGCAATAAAGGAAATTTAACTACGTATACCTTTCGTATCACGTGTAGCGGGAACGACAACAACCGGAACGATCCTTGCTAGAATCGTCTCTATCCGTATCCATGCCGAGTATCGTTAGGATGACTTTGCTAAGCCACAAGCTTCGTCTTCGTATGGGTTACTAGCCTCGTGTTGAAGACGACGTGATCGAGAGATGATCACGATCTGAATCCAAATTCGGATCCAAAGACGAGTCCTCAAAACTCACTTCTCCGGAGAGGTATTCGTCAACCGTTTGATGAATCCTTCGTCCTCCACCTCAGAGGATTACCGGAGATCGAATCCCCGGTAAGTTAGGCACTGTCGGAGCTCTAACCGTCGTCCAAACAACGCTCCGACGAGAAGAAAACAAGCTGTCCAGAAAACTGGACAGCTTTGGTGGAGGAGTAGGCGCCGGCCAAGCAAGGAAAGCCAAGTGCTCACCTTATCACCGAAGCCTAGGAAGGTCATCGGAGGGTCGCCAGAGGATCACCGGCTGAAGCTTGGACGCCGGCAACAAGTTGGACGGTGGCACAAGGGGCTGGGCGGCAATGGAGGTTGGCACCGAGAATCTCCAAGGAAGGAGGTGGGCGGCAACTTAGGGCTAGGGTTTTGGATTAGGGCTTAACAATCCCTTAAGTCCTCTTTTATAGAGAACTAATTCTCTTAATGGTTAATGGATTATAACCATGAGGCCCGTTAACCCGCTCCATTAATATAAGTTGAAATAAACCAAACCATGATGATTTATTATAAGTTAAAACGAACCGAACCAACTTTTGATTCATTCGTTCAAAATAAACCAAACCCTTTGGTTTATTCTCCTCCATTGGATTAGAACCAAACCATTTTGGTTCATCCATTATGTCTTCATAAGACACGGCCCATCCACGCTTCCATTGCAACTGAAATGATTTCATGCTCGCTTCTTGTTTGGTCCAACCAAACCTAGTTTCTCTCGGTCTGAGAATCCCATTCTCAAGCTCGTTTTAAATCCTTCGGATTACGCTCATTGTGCGTGTGCCAAAAAGGTTCTCGTTTTATGTTGACCGTCTATAATTGACTATTAATTATAGAACGATCATGAGTGGCACCTAGTAGTACATCATGATCCCCAATTAACCGAAAAGATCAACAGTTGATCTAGAACTATTTATGAAACCCTTCAGCAGCTCGAATGATTCGTGCCCCATTCCCTTCACTCATCTTATACCCACTTGGTTCAGGACATGGTCTATAGTGTCAGTCCCCACTAGGCTGACTAGGTCACATCTAGCCCAAGTATCATTTCCTCGTCCTACGGATTCCAGTTACTCCACATGAATCGAATAGTACCTTACTCTAAACATGTAATGCTTTGGCCAAAGACTTTAGTAACAATCCGACGAGAGGCCTTGGGTATACATCTCCTCGCAAGGAGTGGTGAATCCTTTATAGGCTATTCGAATACCTTCGATCACTTCGACTTACACCCAATCATCCCGGGTCCACATCTCCTTAGAGATTTGGTTAAGATGTCAAAGCATAAGTCTCCATGATCAAGATGACTTGAATACTACAAGTCAAAGGAACATTGCACTTAAGCTACAGTAAGAACTTCATTGACATATCTATATATGCAGAGAACCATATGAAGTCTTATGGCTGGTCACTCCAATGAACTAGTTACCATAACTAGCATCCACGATCAACTCCGGACATCACAATGTCTCTAGCCAGTGAGAATTAGCTGCTTGGACACACCAAGGAGTATACCTCGTGCTAGTCTCGACAAAATTGATGGTGTCCAAATCCATCAATTCATCAACTAGGGATAATTTCGATACATCACAATTACACATGTAGAGATACTCACTAATTGTGATCCAATCACAAATTCTCTCATGCTGTGAATCGTATCGTGGGCATTCAGTAAATGAGTTTAAGATCCAATCAAATACATGAAACATGTATACTCAAATAGTGAATCTTCATTTATCATATAAATGGTTTATACATAAGGCGATTGCCTTAGGACGTATCTCATATATAACTAACAACAAGCTGTCCAGAAAACTAGACAGGTTTGGTGGAGAACTTGCGCCGGCCAAATAAGGAAAGCTTGATGCTCACCTTGTTGCCGGAGCCAAGGAAGATCACCGGAGGATCGCCGACAGGAGTTTGGATGTCAGCAACAACTTGGACTGCGACACAAGTGTTGGGCGGCAACAAGGGGCTGGGTGCCGGCTAGAAGACGAGAAGAGAGGGAGGGGTGGCACAATTAGGGTTGGGCCTTTCTCAAAACCCTTAAGCTCTATTTTATAGAGAACAAATTCTCCTAATGGTTATTGGTTCATAACCAAAAACCCGTTAGCCCCCTCCATTAATTTAAGTTAAAATAAACCAAACCGATTTGGTCTATTTTAAGTTAAAACGAACCGAACAAACTTTGGTTCATTCGTTTAAAACAAACCAAACCCTTTTGGTTTATTCTTCACCATTGGATTAGATCCAAACCAATTTGATTCATCCTTTATGTCTTCGTAAGACATGGCCCATCAACGCTTCCATTGCAACTAAAACGATTTCATGCTCGCTCCTTATTTGGTCCAACAAACCTAGTTTCTCTCGGTCTGAGAATCTCATTCTCAAGCTTGTTTTAAATCCTTCGGATTACGGTCATTGTGCGTGTGACCAAATAGGTTCTCGATTTATGTTGGTCATCTATAATTAACCATTAATTATAGAACGATCATGAGTGGCACCTAGTAGTACATCATGATCCCCAATTAATCGAAAAGATCAATGGTTGATCTAGAACTATTTCTGAAACTCTTCAGCAGCTATAATGATTCGTGCCCCATTCCCTTCACTCATCTTATACCCACTTGGTTCAGGACATGGTCTATAGTGTCAGTCTCCACTAGGTTGACTACGTCACACCTAGCCCAAGTATCATTTTCTCGTCCTACAGATTCTAGTTACTGCACTTGTATCCAAGAGTACCTTACTCTAACTTGTAATGCTTTGTCTAAAGACTTTAGTAACAATCTGACGAGAGCCCATGGGTATACATCTCCTCGCAAGGTGTGGTGAATCCTTTATAGGCTATTCAAACACATTCAATCACATTGACTTATACCTAATCATCCCGGGTCCACATATCCTCAGAGATGATTGCTTAAGATGTCAAAGAATAAGTCTTCATGACCAAGATGACTTGAATACCGCAAGTCAAAGGAACATCACACTTAAGCTACAGTAAGAACTTCATTGACATATCTATATATGCAGAGAACCATATGAAGTTTTACAGCTGGTCACTCTAATGAACTAGTTACCATAAATAGCAACCGCGATTAAGTCTAGACATCCCAATGTCACCAGCCAGTGAGAAACAACTGCTTGGATAAACCTAAGAGTATACCTCATGCTAGTCTCAACAGAATCAATGGCGTCCAAATCAATTACAATTACACATGTAGAGATACTCACAAGTTGTGATCCAATCACAAATTCTCTCATGCTGTGAATCATATTGCGGACATTCAGTAAATGAGTTTAAGATTCAATCAAATAAATGAAAACATGTATACTCAAATAGTGAATCTTCATTTATCATATAAACGGTTCAAACATAAGGCGATTTCCTTTGGACATCTCTCATATATTACTAACAAACACACCTATCCCTTATACCTTCTATGGACAAGAAGGGTTTAGACAATGGATGGCAAGGATCGAAGACTTCCTAATGATGAGTGACTTCGAAGAATGGTCCATCTTAATGGAGGGATATAGCTATCCAATAGGACTAAAGGGAGGGTTCCTCAATAAAAAGAGATGGACCGAATAGCAAGTCCAAGCCTTCGAGAAAAATGATAAGGTAATGAAGTTTTTAATTGATTTAATACCTAACAATATCTTGTGTATGTTAGGTTATTATGTAGATGCCAAGGATCTATGGAGCCAAGTGGCCAAGCTCCTTGAAAGTCCATCACCGGTCCAAGAGGAAGGGACCAAAGAGGCAAACGCATCATCCACACAAGGAAGTGAGGACTTGGAGGTTGAGAGACCATCAACATCCAAGGAGAAATAGGAAGTAGAATTGGAGGAGACCTCCACCTCTAAGATTCAAGGGGAGGAGATTAGTTCACGGGAGCAACATCAAGAAGAAGCTTCAACATCCGGTCAAGATGAAGAAGCTCAAAATCCGATTTCGACCTCCATTGACTTAGGTAACTCAAACACCTCTATTCAAAATAAAAATAACATTATGTGTTTTGAGTGTAGGGAATTTGGGCATTATAAGAGTAAGTTCCAAAAGAAAGTAAAGAAGGCTCAACCAGCTCCAAAGGTCAAAGATGTCGGTGCCCAAAGTCAAAAGAGCAAGGAGCATGTCATATGCTTCAAGTGCAATTCAAAAGGGCATTACCGTAGTCAATGTCCAAAGGGAGAGAAAAAGAGAGCATCACAAGTAGGGGGAGCCTATAAGTCAAACCCTAAGGTATATCTAAATAATTCTCTTTCTTTCAATTATAGGCAAAAGCATGCTAGAACTAATTTTAGCAATCTTGCTATTTATCAAAATGATCATGCTAGAAACATGGAATTTTGTTTAGGAGCTAAAAATGTCTATTTTTCAAAGAAGGAGAAATTTGGGACTAATGTCCCTAGAAAAGTTTTACCTAGGGAGTCTATTAGGAAAATAGGAGAACACCTAGGTCTTAATCCCAAATGGACTAGGCATATGCCTAGAAAGGACAATGCCCAAAGACCAAATCAAAATTCAAAAATTTGGCAATTAGAATTAGAAAATTAAGCCTTGAGCTCAAGGCTTGAGAAATTAGAAAATACCCTCAAGAAGATGCAAAATCAATTTAAATGGTCAAATAGTCAAAGTCAAGGGTCTAGGACTCAAAGTCAACACCTAGGGCCAAAGAGACAAAAGTCATCGGGCAAGCAAGGTTTGGGTCACAAACCTAAGCCTAAGGTGGCTTATCATAGCGTTCCATTAGATTATGGAACACAAACTATGTTTAGGAAGACCAAGGTTACTAGGGATGTTATCCCTAAGAGTAACCATGGTAAGTGCCTAGTGGCTAGGGTTTCAAAGAAACCTAGGGTGGCCACTAAGAAGGTTACTAGGGAGGCAATTCCTAAGGTTAACCTAGGCAAGACTAAAATGACCAAGGCTATCAAGCCTAGGAGGGTCATTAGGAGGGTAACTAGGGAGGTCATCCCTAAGGAATACCTAATTAACCCAATGAGCTCAAATAGATTTTTGGTTCCTAGGAGCATGATTGACTCACGCTCGATGGGTTAGGTCGTGTCAACCTTGATTGGATGGGTAGTTAACTCAATCATAGCAAAGTTGACATTTTAGGTCATTTCCAAGGTTATGGATATCTTGGAAATAGATTTGAATTATGATCCTAAAATTTTTTACGATGTGCCAATATATCTTGAGAAGTTTCAAAAAATGATCAAATTGACACAATTTAGGTTTTAGAGTCATAGTGTGTCATTTTGGATTTTTGGCACACTTGGGAGATTAGTAGGAATCTAGCTAAATATACCTAATTATATCAAATGGCAACTAATATTAAAATTTAGGTATTCTTATACCTATATCTTTTATTTGTCATGCCTTGATTGTCATATGTCATTTCATGACATCATGCTTATTTCTATCATTTAATATGTCATGATCATGTTTAGGATTAAGGATTAAATGTCATGTGCTTTTAGATTTAATCATATGTCATGACATCATGATCATTGGTCATGCTTAATTATTGCTATCATTTATGCCAGGATCATACTCCATGCATTTAATTTGATTAAAATTGATTTAAGAACATTGGCAAGACTTGGAGTCCCATTTATAAGGGAATCAAGTAGAGTTGCCTTATAAAAATGCATGAAACCCTAGTTTAGGGAGAACAAAACCCACATCTCACATTATATTGACATGTATGTGTATTTATACACCTTAGATAAATGTGAGATGCTAGGATATGAGTTAAGTTCAAGGTGCATAGTTTTTGCATCTAGATGAACCAAAACTCATCTTATATGATTTGTGGATCATTGGGAAAGCTTGTGTACAAGTCATGTACATTGAGCCTAAGGAATATTATCCAAAATAAGGTTTTGAAAACATTTTAAAATCCTTTTGAAAAACCTTGGTGAAGTCTATCTTTTGATAGCAATCACCATTGATGAGATTGATACAAAGTGAGTTAAAACTTTGAAGTTTTTATTCACTTTTGAATTTTGTATCAAATTCATTATTTTATGGGTAAAATAATTTTCAAATATTTTTCACCCATTTTATTAGTCATAAGTATTATATGTATGAAATTTCATGAATTTTCGATATAAGTATAATTATTTATTAATTTTCAAAATTCATTTCTGATAACAGAAATTTGGAAACTTCAGTTATCAATCGACTGCCCTTGGTGGCAGTCGATTGATCTCTGATAAAGTCGACTGCCAAGGCTGAATTCGAGAAAACAAGGTTTGTTAGCCCCATTTCAGGTATGGTAAGGTACCCTAACCACTCCTAACCCTAGGATATGCTTCGGGAAGCATTATAAAGGGTGAAAATCCATTGGATATGGATTAGCAGAGGTATTAGGGTTTGTATCAAATTTATGGTGTTGGAAAGTTCAATGTTGAATTTCTAACCTTATTTTTTATGGTTTAGAGTTTCTATTGGCTTAGAGACTTCCCAAGGACATTGTTGGTGCAATGGTCAAGGGGGGAGCAAGCCTTTAGGGGGAGGTATCCATCATAGGATGATGGATAGTATTTTTCCTCATGAGGAGGAAAATGAGATTTTGACATACCCAATTTGGAAATTGGGAGAGTGAATAGGATTGCTTCTCTTAAGTGATATGGGATATATCACTAGGAAGATGGTAGGCATCCTAGATATTTTTGGACCAAGGGGGAGATTGTAAGATCTCATTGGATATGAGACGATGACCTCTTTGGGTGAACCTTTTTGATGTATGTCAAAAAGGGGGAGAAGTTAAAATTACCAATTTGGGATAATTGGTAATGGACTTGAGTTTGATGGTCTAACTCATTGGTTTGTTTGGTTTTTGTCAAACATCAAAAAGGGGGAGATTGTTGGTGCAATCAGCCCAGGTCACGTTTGACCAGGACTCGAGTTTGACTCAAGAGATGTTTTGATGTTCGACAAAAACATATGACAATGTAATTGTCATGGGAAAGTCCAAGTCATGGGTACTTGGCATGGAAAGTCCATGGGGGACACTTGGCATTTGGGAAAGTCCAAGTCTTGGGTACTTGCCATGGAAAGTCCTACATGGGTTGGCAAGGGAAATTCTAAGCTTGAGTCTTGGCATTTGAGAAGACCAAGGGGTTTGATATTGGCTGCGTAAAGTCCAAGCAGGAGTCTTGGCAGCATAAGTCGACGGTTGGCGGCGTAAAGTCCAAGCGGAGTCTTGGTGGCATAAGTCCAATGTGCCTTGGCAGTGTAGACACCATTAGCATGACATAGCTGATGGAAGCACCTGAAGGTTAGCGCAATGGATGAACAAGTCATGGATGACTTGGAGGGATCCGAGAGGTGTGAGGCTGATGGAAAGGGCTAGAAGGCTTAGGTCTTGGCTAAGGGTGGTCTAGCAAGTATGGGGGAACCATATTTGGGTTAAAACCTCATGTTTGAGGTGTGTTAGTCGACTGGTGCCTTGTGGCAGTCGACTGGCGTGAGTCAACTAGGGTTTGACTGCACGAATTAGCCTAGCAGTCGACTGCCAGAGGTGGGTAGTCGACTGAGTGGCTGAACAATCGACTGATCGTGTGATCAGTCGACTGGTGCTTAGTTTTTCAGGCACAAAATGGAGTCTGACTCGAATGCTAGTGTTAGCAGTCAAGTGGAGGCTCGAACAGTCGACTGATGGTCATGATCAGTCGACTGATGATGGATCCGTTGGATTTTTCCAGCATGGATCTAGTAATTGTATCATGACAACAGTGGCATCAGTCGACTGATGTTCCCGAGCAGTCGACTGATGGCCATTTTCTAGCCCATGTGGAAGCTTTAAATGGAGCTCGTGGAGAAGGAAAATGCATCTAGTTCTTGAGCATCCTTGGGGCGATTTGTTGCTGCAAACCAAGGTCTCCAAGGTCATTCTTCAAGCAACCAAAAGCAAGCAATCCAAAGGCATTTGTAAAGTGTTTTCTTTACTTGTATTGCATTGTATTTCATATTAGTTGCTTGTTGTATTTAGTTTATTGTTGTAAACTATTGTACGAGGTTTCTCCGCCTCCGGATTATTCTGAGAAGGAGTGTTTATTAGTGGTGTGTGATTGGCATCGCTAGGGCTTGTTTGAGCCCGATCCGTGGTGTAGGAACCTTGAGGTTCCGAACCATGTTATATCCTTGTGTTGTGTTGTGTTTGTCTATTTCGTTTTCGATTTATTATTATTCCGCTTTGCGCTAATGAAGTTTGTAGATGAACACGCGAACGCTTTCCATCGAGCAACGAAATCAAGCTATTAACCCCCCTCTAGGTTCCAATGTGTTGGATCGAGAAGCGTCGCTAGAGGGGGGGGCATGAATAGCGACCGTAAATCTTTTCGACGTTTCGTTCGAGTAGACAATTAAACGAGTAAGAGCAGCAGAAAATAAAGGAACACGTTTATTTTTACTTGGTTCACAACCCAGCGGTTGCTACTCCAAGGCCCTATCGGTCCTAGACCGCGTACGGAGGGCAAAGCACTATAACGTCTCCTCCTCGTTGGAGGTAGGAGACAACGATCACAAAAACCGAATGTACGAGGATGAGGCAACAAGCCTACCTCACCTCGTTACGATTAAAATAAAGAATACAATAAAAATAATTACTTGCTACTGCTGCCGACGAGATTTGAACTTGTCGTCGCGTCGGCGTTATGACGGCGTTGGAGCGTTGGCGTATGAGCACTTGATGAATAAACTTGATGATACTTGGAGTTAGAATCCTCCCCTCCTTTTATAGATTTTGGCCTCTGAATATGTCTCCTCTTTTTTCGGAACAGATCACGAAGTTGTCCAAATTTTATCGCGAAGTGGCCGCGTCAAACCTTATCCATTTTGACCTAGCGCAAAGGCTGATTCATCGCCATCAGTCGACTGATGCCTCCCATCAGTCGACTGATGAGCATCAGTCGACTGCTTGATGTCCGGCAATGATCGCCACAACCACTTCCTTTGCGAAGAGGTTAGCTCGGAAAATGATAAATGCGACGGTTTCTGACCGTCCGATCTCGACCTAGACCTTCCACGGGAAGTCTTAATCGGATCACCGCCTATGGTCGTCCCCAGAAAGAGGACATGACCTTACAATCTCTCATTCACACGAGCTTACCTCGATAGTAGCTCTTGCTTCCGGCCTTCCACTCGATTCCTTCGGCTCCCTCCGAAGTCACTCAAGTGTCGCCCGACCACCGCGGCTTCCTCCGGGTGTCGCTAGCCTTCAGCTCCAGCTTTAGCACTTTTCTGCACACTTGATTTAGCTCATGAAATAACGATGTAAACTTAACTTTGTGTCTTTGCCATAATCAAAACACAGGTTCGATTATCTAGTGCCCCTGGCACCAACACAATGATCTCCTACATCTTCTTCTATTCCTTAGCCCCTCTATGTCATTACATATATGTGAGCCACACCCAGTATCCAATAACCAAGTGTCTAAGGAAATAGAATGACAATCAATAACGAAGATATCTGAAAAGGATGGGGCATCAGATGCCTTCTTCTTCTTCACGGACTCAAAAAAAATCTTGCAGTTTCTTCGCTAGTGGCCCTCCTTGCCACAATGATTGCAAGTACCCTTTTATGCTGGTTCTGCCTTCTTAGCCTTCTTATTCTTCCCTTTCTTCTTTACCTTTGCCTTCCTCTTAGAACCTTTCTTCAAGGAATCAACTAACAGAACCGCCTTCTCCTCATGCTTCATAGAAGGCTCCACAGTCTTCAGCATATTGAGGAGCTCAGGAATAGTGGATTCTAGTTTGTTCATCTGGTAGTTCATCACAAATTGTGAGAAACTCTTGGGCAAACAATGCAAAATTAAGTCAATACTTAATTCATGATCCATCACAAACCCGAGGGTGGCCAGCCGCTCGATGTACCCATTCATCTTTAGCACAAACTGCACTACAGACGAACCTTCTTGCATCTTAGAGGTGAAGAGGAGCCTGGATACTTCGAACCTTTCGGATCTCGCTTGCTCATCAAACAACTCATGAAAATGAAAGACTATGGTATTAGCATTCATATGCTCATGCTTCTTTTGCAGCTCGGGTACCATCGCAGCTAGCATGATGCAACTCGCCAGTTTATAATCTGCCACATGTTTCTGATAGGCCAACAATTGGTCTAGAGTTGCATCGTCCCTATGACGGTTGGGAAGAGGCTCATCAAGGACATACGCGAGCTTTTTTTCCTTGAGAACAATTCTCTTATTTCTAAGCCAGTCCAGGAAGATAGGCCCAGTCAATTTGTTTGAATCCAAAATAGTGCACAAATTCAAAGACATCATGATCAATCGATTAACCTAGAAATACAAAATGAGCATATATGAGAAAGATGATTCAAAATGCATCAATATACATTCATAAATCCCATTCATTTTTCAAATTTCAAAAACCCCAAAATCTCTTCGGGAGATCGTTGATCCATCTCCGAATGGGCTGATATCCAACATAGATATGAACAACCTTGGAGAGAGTCCAAAAAGCCATTCACAACTACGATGGTAGGTATGAAATATACCGATTGCATATCACATATATGCAACTATCACAATGTGCTATCAACAAATTGAATGTTCACACATACATCGGGTTGTTAACACATTAACAAGCATGAATCATATGCATAGCACCCAACTTCACCTCCCTTCACATCGACCTTGGAGAGAGTCCAACAAGCCGATGCTCCAGGTTAAAGCCAACCCATTAATCGATAAATAATTTTCATATGGTTAGAGTGCATTCAACCAATTAGCCCGGCTTGGAGAGAGTCCAACAACCAAAGCTAATGATTGACCTCTGACTCTTACCATATTAGTATTAAACTATTTCATGGTTTGAACATATTTAGGTTCGAGCCGGGCTTGGAGAGAGTCCAACAACCCAAACAAGAAATAGAACTCTGGTTCTAACCATATTAATGGAAGGTGTAAGCTTTAATATTGAGTAAGAGTTTTTATATCTCATCCTATTTACATGAAAATAACTATTATCTACAAGGCATAACATATATGACATATATCTACATGTCACGACATGCATGGCATAATGATATGCATCTAATACAATTACATGACATACAATTATGGCATCTACAAAATTTTCTTATATGTCATAACTATTTATGTAAATAAAATATGTCTAAGATTTGATTCCCGAAATCAAATCATGATTAAATTAGGAAATAAATTTTCAAATCTAATCACATATTTTATTTATGCAAGGTCTCAATTAAGGAAAGTCAAATTTAATTTAGGAAATAAATTTCATAAATTATCAAAACTATTTATGGAAATAAAATATATTTTATATTTAATTTTCCAAATCAAATCATGATTAAATTAGGAAAAAAATTTCTAAATCTAATTAAATATTTTATTTTTGGAAATTGTTAATTTCCATAAATACTTCTAACTTTCCAAAAATAGAAGATTTCCATAAATACTTCTAAACTTTCCAAAATTATAAAATTTCCATAAATACTTTTAAACTTTCGAAAAGTAGAAAATTTCCATAAATACAATTACGACAATCGCAAAACAATTTTACGATTATGGCGAAACACAACCTGGGCTCTGATACCACTGTTGGGTTTTCGGCACCGCGGCGAATGTGTGTTCGAACATGTTTCATAAACATGTGTGTAGCGGAAGAAATAAAAAAGAAATAAATCTAATTTATTACATCATACACACCACATGCATGAATAGTACAACATATGTAGACATAACCGTAGTTTCAAATTTTACAATAAAAGGAAATTACTGTACTTATACCTAACGTATCACGTGTAGTGGGAAAGGCATCAACCGGAGCGACTCTCGCTAGAATCGCCACTATTCGTATCTTCGCCGAGTATGATTGGGATGACTTCACAAAATCACGAGCCTCTTCTTCGTACGAGTCACTAGCCTTGTGTCGAAGATGATGTGATCAAAAGAAGATCACAAACCCCTCCACCTATGAGGATTACCGGAGATCGAATCCTCGGCAAGGTAGCCACTGTCGGAGCTCCAAACGTCATCCAAACGATGCTCCGACACGAAGGGAGAAAGCTGTCCAAAATTCTGGAAAGATTGGTGGAGGGGTTGCGCCGGCCCAAAGAGGATACCCAAGGGAAGTCACCGGCGGGTCGCCGGCAAGAGGTTAGACACCGACAACAGCTTGGATGGCGGCACAAGGGCTAGGTGGCAACAAGGTTGGGCGGCGGCACAAGAAGAAGAGAGGGAGGGGGCGGCAAACAAAATAGGATTAGGTTTTCACAAAACCCTTAACCCATATTTTTATAGAGAAAATATTCTCCTAATAGTTATTGGTTCATAACAAAAAATCCGTTAACCCGCTCCATTAACTTAAGTTAAAATAAACCAAACCGAGTTGGTCTATTTTAAGTTAAAATGAACTGAACCAACTTTGGTTCATTCGTTTAAAACAAACCAAACCCCTTTGGTTTATTCTTCACCATTGGATTAGAACCAAACCAATTTGGTTCATCCATCATGTCTTCATAAGACGCGGCCCATCCACGCTTCCATTGCAACTGAAACGATTTCATGCTCGATTCTTGTTTGGTCCAACCAAACCTAGTTTCTCTCAGTCTGAGAATCTCATTCTCAAGCTCATTTTAAATCCTTCGGATTACGTTCGTTGTGTGTGTGACCAAATAGGTTGTCGGTTTATGTTGGTCGTCTATAATTATCAATTAATTATAGAATGATCATGAGTGGCACCTAGTAGTACATCATGATCCTTAATTAATCAAAAAGATCAATAGTTGATACACAACTATTTCTGAAACCCTTCAGCAGCTACAATGAATCGTGTCTCATTCCCTTCATGCATCTTATACTCACTTTGTTCAGGACATGACCTATAGTGTCAGTCCCCACTAGGTTGACTACGTCACACCTAGCCCAAGTATCATTTTCTCGTCCTACGGATTCTAGTTACAACACATGTATCCAAGAGTACCTTACTCTAAACATGTAATGCTTTGGCCAAAGCGTTTAGTAACAATTCGATGAGAGGCCATGTGTATACATCTCCTCGCAATGAGTGATGAATCCTTTATAGGTTATTCAAACACCTTCGATCACTTTGACTTATACCCAATCATTTCGGGTCCACATATCCTCAGAGAGACTTGCTTACGATGTTAAAGCATAAGTCTTCATGACCAAGATGACTTGAATACCGCAAGTCAAAGGAGCATCGCACTTAAGCTGTAGTAGGAACTTCATTGACATATTTATATATGCAGAGAACAATATGAAGTTTTACAGCTGGTCACTCCAATGAACTTGTTACCATAACTAGCATCCACGATTAACTTCGAACATCACAATGTCTTCAGCCACTGTGAATCAGCTGCTTGGATACACCAAGGAGTATACCTCGTGCTAGTCTCGATAGAATTGATGGTGTCCAAATCCACCAATTCATCGACTAGGGATAATTCTGATTGATACTATTGGTACCTTCTCTACATAATCCTCGATAGAGGGGTTAGCGGGCGAACCTCAGAAGCCATTGGCACGGGCGAAACACAGAAGCCATTGGCACGGGCGAAACACAGAAGCCATTGGCACGGGAGAACCTCAGAAGCCATTGGCACGGGCGAACATCAGAAGCCATTGGCACGGGCGAACACCAGAAGCCATTGGCTCGGGCGAACACCAGAAGCCATTGGCACGGGCGAATATTGAAAGCCCTTGGCACGGGCGAACATCAGAAGCCATCGGTACGGGAAAATATTGAAAGCCATTGGTACGGGAGAGTTAATGAAAGCAATTGATACGGCAAAGGAGAGGCAGAAGGCACTTCGCCAAGAGGCCAGTCCAATCTGATCAATACAAGGGGAATTTGACATGGGGAAAAGAGGAGTTGGTTCGGGTTGATAAAAAGCCTTAGGGCTAGGTCACCCGTGGGCTATAGACCTAAACTAGCTTCCCTCAACACGGAAGGTTGAGGGAGATAGTCTAGCCTAGTTTCCCGAAAAATAGAGGAAAGGGTGTTAGGAAACGGCCTGGGAGGCCCCACATAATATTCCAAGGAGTCTTCACTCCAGATATCTGTAACAGAATTATTCTCCAGGGAAAGGTGGTGGCCACGTGTACGATAGAGATAACCTACGACGTTACAATGAAGGAAGGAAAAAGAGATAAAAGGGGAGGAAGCAAGGAAGAAGAGGGGATCCGCAATCATTCCGACGCAGCAAGAGAGAAGAAGAGGCAAGAGGAGAAGGAAAAAAGGGAACAACCATCTCACCGGAGAAGAAGGACGGAGATCGACCATTGCTACATCTCTTGTATTTTCCTTGTCTTGTAATATCATTATAAGAGGTCTTTCTCCTCCACCTGCGGAAACTTGCTTTCTGTAAAGGAGGACCTTCATAGTGAAAGTGCTCGTGAGAAAACTCACCTCCGTGGAGTAGGAATCCTCATTCCGAACCACGTTACATCTTGTGTCTGAATCTTGATTGCTGGCGTCAGTTTCTTGCATTTCATCTACTTCATCCTCTTATTTCTCTACTGATTGCGGTCGGGAAGAATCCTTTGAGACCTCCCTTAGTGCTTCACTGCATTGAAAACGGAGCGACCAGATTGTTTCCCATACCCGCATCAGTTGGCGCCGTCTGTGGGAACATTTGAGCTGGACGTCGTGATGTAACATGAAGAAATACAGCAACCTGATACTTCTGCAGCGGAGGAGCGCCCCATCACCCTTCTACCATCGCAGTTGAAGGCCCTGATGGATGACAATATTACAGAAGCCCTCGCCAGGGAAAGGAGAAGGACCGAATATCTGCATCCGCACTCTGGGGAACCTTCTTCCAGAGGCCCACCCCCAGAAATTCCTCCTCCCTCTCGTACAGTCGCCAATGGGGAAGTATTGCTTGGAGGCGGACTTGGGGGAAGAACGCCTCAGAATACTATGCCCTTCACCCAAACGCGCAGAGAGGAACAGGGTGAAAGTCAATCAACCTGACCTCCGGAAGTATATGAGCCTAGTCCCTTCACGATGGACATTCTCACTGAGCTCCCTCCATCCTACTTCCAGAATCCTCAGGTCAATAAGTATGATGGTTCGACGGATCCTGAAGAGCACATATCTCAATTTGACAGAGCGGCCTCGCATCACTGTTATACTGACGCTTTCAAGTGCTGAGTCTTCCGAACCACCCTGACTGGCTCGGCGCAAAAGTGGTTTACTACTCTGCCCCCGGGGTCTATCACCTGTTTCGTTGACTTCCAGAGAATGTTCAGTAGAGAATTTGTCAGCTGCAAGGCGTATAAACAAGACGTCTCTATGTTAATGCATATCACCCAGGGACCTTCGGAATCCCTTATGGGGTATATTCATCGATTCACTTCTGCAGCCAGGGGAATCCCCGCCACCTGATGTGAATCTTTCAGAGGCGCTATTCAGCATGGGCTGAGGGAGGGCCCCTTCCTCAGTTCCTTGTTAAGACAACCTACGGATAGTTACGAAGAGCTACTGAGCCGTGCGGAGCAGTTTATCTGTGAGGAAGAATGATTAAAGGTACGAAGGGCCGAACGGACTGCCACAGCAGTCCCAACTGAAAGAGTTCATCCCGCTGCTCCTCAAGCACCCCCTCGGTAGGAGTATACAAGACCTTTTCGATAGGAGGTTCCGAGGCCTCGTCCAATGCTGCAAGGTGTTCGCCCCACACCGCCATTACAAATCATGGCCGCTGAAGCGCTTCCTCCTGTGAGGACATGGAAAGAATGTGAAATGGAATTTTACGACTAGTAGGGTCTGCTACAATGACCCTTGGGACACAGGGCGATCCCGCGTAACCCCCCAACCCCGTTCTTTTGCCAATATCATACAGAATATGGCCACAGTAGTGGTCGATGTTTCATGTTACAAGAAGAATTGGATCGCCTCCATACTGTATATCCGCAAGTAAGGTTTCAGACAGGAGGGCCGGCACGGCGAGGCCCCCGACCTAATGTAACCCGTCCAGGGTCGTATAATCAACAACCCCGGGTCACTTTCCCCCAAACGCCATCCCAGGAGGTTGTCTCTCAAGAAGGTCCATCAGGTGAGGGCCCTTCATCTAATCTAGATGACATTCCCACACGGGGAGTTATTCATGTTATAGCTGGAGGACCTACCGACGGGGACTCCAACCGGGCGCGGAAGTCGTACGCCCGTCTCATGGAGAGTTTGGCCATCGTCACCGACCAGACTATTCAAGTTGCACCGCCCGTTTCGTTCGGGCCAGAAGATCTGCAAGGTGTCCTGCTGCCCCACACGGATGCCTTGGTTATCCGTATATCCCTGGCCAATTATGAAGTGGCCCGGGTACTAGTTGACTCGGGAAGCTCTGTTAACATCCTTTTCCAGGAAGCCTTCGGACAAATGCAGCTGGGAAATGCCCAATTAGAAGATGTGTCCACTCCCCTCTTCGGATTCGCAGGGCACATGGTTCACCCGAAGGGACAGATATCATTGCCTTTAACTCTGGGTGTAAAACCCAACCAAAAAACCAGTATAATTCCTTTCCTTATTGTGGATGCTCCGTCCACTTATAACGCTATTCTTGGGCATCCTTTCCTCACCCTTTTTCAGGCAGTGGCTTCCCCATACCACCAGAAGCTGAAATTTCCCGTAGGGCAATCGGTGAGCGAAGTTCGTGGAGAACAGAAGGCCTCTAGGAGCTGCTACGTGCAAATGGTTCGGGACGATCAGAAGAAAGCCCGAACCGAGGACCTAAAGGGCAAAGCTGTCATCATCACTGATGTCTGCGTCCTGGAGGAATCCCCCCCCAAAGTTGATAAAATAGAGGAGGGAGAACTGGTGGAAATCGCTCTAGGAAAGGCCACACGGATAGCACAATAGCTGGATGTCAAAGAAGAGCTGGTGGCTTGCCTGAAGGAGAATGAAGACATCTTTGCAAAAGATGTGCATGATCTCACGGGGATCTATCCTCAAGTGGCGGAACATCATCTCAATATCATTAAAGGAGCCTAACCCGTCCAACAGAAGAGGCGATATTTTGGACTAGAAAGGACAAAGTCATAGCAGAAGAAGTGGACAAACTACTAAAAGCGGGTCATGTAAAGGAAATCCAGTTCCCCGAATGGGTTTCTAATGTAGTCTTGGTACCCAAGCCTTCGGGGCAATGAAGGATGTGTATCGATTTCTGTGATTTGAATAAAGCATGCCCTAAAGACTGCTACCCCTTGCCTCGTATTGATCAATTGGTGGATTCTACTGTGGGATATGAAGTGGTGTCTCTAATGGATGCATATCAAGGGTATCATCAAATACCTTTGGCCCAAGAAGATCAAAAGAGGGGGGTTATACGCTTATGTGGTAATGCCGTTCGGACTAAAGAACGCAGGAGCCACCTATCAGCGCCTTATGGACAAAATCTTCGCGGAGCAGAAAGGGAAGAATGTGGAGGTCTACGTGGATGACATCTTAGTCAAATCGAAAGCCACTCGGGATTTAGTCAAGGACTTACATGAAACCTTCGCTACATTAAGGCGGTTCAATATGAAGCTAAACCCTAACAAATGCCTGTTCGGGGTAAAGAGTGGCAAGTTCTTGGGGTACATAGTAACGGAGAAGGGGCTGCAAGACAACCCTGAGAAAGTGCAAGCCCTATGCAACATGAAATCTCCTTCTAATCTGTGAGAGACCCAAAGGTTGGTGGGTAGGATTGTTTCTTTATCCCGATTTATAGCCAGATCGCTGGACAAGGGGCTGCCTTTTTTCAAGATTTTGCGCAAGGCTGCTAAATTTCAGTGGGATGATCAATGTGAACAGGCTTTCCAGGAGTTGAAGAAATATTTGGCTGGACTCCCCCTGCTAGCCAAACCAATACCTGGAGAACCATTATGGATGTATCTGGTCATCTCGGAGGGAGTCGTTAGTTCGGTATTATTGAAACAAGAAGGTTCTCACCAGCAACCTATTTATTATACCAGCCATATCCTGAAGGGGGCAGAATTCCGTTATACGGAGCTAGAGAAGTTGGCATATATCCTAGTACTAACCGCCCGCAAATTAAGGCCGTACTTTTTGGCTCATCCCATCACCGTTCTAACACACAGCGAATTGGGTAAGGTCGTCACTAAGCCAAATTTCTCTGGAAGATTGGCCAAATGGGTGGTAGAACTAAGCGAGTATGATATTCACTACCAACCTCGAACGGTTATCAAGGCCCAAGCACTCGCTGATTTTCGCGAGGTACTTGCTATGAAGATGGTTCGGCAACAAAGGAGGAGGGATCGTGAGGCATGGAAATATATTCAGAGACTGGTTCTTCGTGATATACTCAGCACGCTGGTATTTTATTAATTTCTCGAGGGTGAAGAAACTCGATTAGCGCCGACCGAATATCGCATCTAATAATGAAGCAATATGAAGCCATTCTAGTGGATCAGTCGCTAAAGCGGTGGAGGCTTGTTCCATTGTGATCCACTCAGATTCCCAGTTGATAATATCACAACTTCAAGGTTCTTTTGCGGTTCGGGAGGAAAGGTTGCGTAAGTACTTGAAGACTTTTGAGAAAGAAAAAGCTCAATTTCGTCGGGTCCTCTTGAAGCAAATCCCGCGGGAGCACAACGGGAAGGCAGATGAATTGGCTCGGATGGCTAGCGCTATGGGAGGAATAAAATCCTCGGAAGCGATCCATACGAGAATTCATACTTCCTTAGCAATATGCAGCGTGGAGGGAGACCTACCTGAATCAAGCATAACTCTTGATTGGAGGACCGACATCATAGCTTATTTACGGCACGGGAAGATCCCTGAAGGGAAAATAGCGGCATCCACTTTAATAAACCGAGCCAAACGGTTCATCCTCTTAAATGAAGACCTATACAAGACCTCTTTTGGGCGACCCTTGTTAAAATGCCTGGGAAATGAGGATGCAGAATGGGTGCTCCGGGAGATTCATGAAGGATGCTGTAGCAATCATTTAGGAGGGAGAGCTTTAGCAAGAAAGGCCTTATTGGCAGGATACTTTTGGCCTACTCTTCAGCAAGATGCTGCTCATATAGTGCAAACCTGCATCGCTTGTCAAAAGCATAGCAACCGTTCTGAACGGCCAGCTGAGTTAACGAAAGTCGTAATCTCTTCTTGTCCTTTCGATCAATGGGGAATATATATAGTAGGCTCGATGCCGGCGACACCTTTATAGAGGAAGTTTTTATTGGTAGCTGTGGATTATTTTTCCAAATGGGTGGAGGCAGAGCCCTTAGCCAAAATTACTGAGAATGCCGTAATACAGTTCTTATGGAGAAATATCATTTGTCGGTATGGTATCCCTCAGAAAATAGTCAGTGACAATGGACGACAATTCCAAGGAAAAAAGATCGAAGAATGGTGCCAAAGTCTCAACATTCAAGAGCTTTTCACAGAGCCCATCCTCGCCGAATGGGCGGTGGAGGTAACTAACGTGATCCTCATTCAAGGATTAAAGACCAAGTTGGGTGCTTAGGGGAAACCGGGTAGAAGAGTTACCTAAGGCCCTGTGGGGCCTATCGAACCACACCCAAGACAAAGAACAGAGAAACTCCCTTTGTTTGGTATATGGTGAAGCCGTTATTCGGCCGAGGTTTTGTTGAATAGCGCTTGATAAAGGCATACGAACCAAATCGAACCAACTTATCCAAGCACCAAATTGGACTTGGTGGAGGAAAGGCGGAGATGGCACTGAGGCGAGCGGAATTTTACAAGCAAAGAGTGCAATGAGCCTTTAATAAGAAAGTGATGCCTCGGAGATTTCAAGAAGGAATTGGGTTTTCGTAAAGTCAATCACTGAGACCCCGAAAGCCGGGCTCCCAACCGGAAGGACCCTATGAAATAACACGTGCAGAAGTGGTCAGATATTATCTCGAAAGATGATCAAGGCAAAGAGCTTCCACGACCTTGGAATGCCCTTCATTTAAAACTCTTTCACATCAGTATGAGAAACATGGAATAGAAGAAGGGAAATTATGAAACTCCAAGGGGGTGCTTCTTGAATTGATTATGTTAATTAGATGCCATGTATTCTCCAAATTTCATTAAGGGGTTATTTATAAGGGCAATATGGTATTATCAATACATTTTGAAGAAGCAAAAGCAAAATAGAAAGGAAATTCTGTCAAAATGGGATATTAAATTACTGACTTAAACGGGAGGATAACGTCGAAAACCAGACCTCCCAATTGAAAGAAAATGAAGGATAAGTGGGAGGAGGTAATCCTTGATAACACAAGCGTCATTAAATCCGTCTTGATAGGTGGCGCATTAAAATGATGAGCCGCTCCTCGCGGTTTGACTGGTCGTGGCTTCGCTCTCGATGCAGCCTCTCGCATGTTTCTTGTTGCTCTTGAAGATTTCGACGCACGTCCACATAGCGCCGCGACACCTCCATAATAGCATCGGCCAAGATGGAGACATCATCGGCTCGGGAACTTTGGTCCTGCTGCACAAGGTGCGTCATCTCCACCATATTTTGATGCATGGAAGTCAAATCCTCCACCGCTCGAATACGATCTGGTTCGGGCAAGTTCAGTGCTCATCCTCTGGAGGGAAGTTTCTTGCCTGCATAGACGGGCATGAGCATGCGCCCGAGAATTTATAAGGGATGATTTTTCTTGTACCTCCTTGAAAAGCGAAGGTCCCCTATCTTATCTTGTGCTCGCTGATATTGAACCTGAAGGCGAGCGATGACATCAGAATCCTGTTGCTTCCCCTGGAGGAGTTCTGTTACCTGCCTCTGAAGACGTAGTAACTCTTGAGCAGAGGAAGATTCTGTGTCAAGAGAGGCCGACTGGACTTCCTGCTGGGGGACAAGTGGCTCTGCACCTGGACGTGGTTGCTCCTTTAATGCTGCAATAGTGTCAGCATCCTTCTGAATTTGCTGGCGAGCTTCGGCTAATTGCTCTTGACACAGGTGCAATTGTTGTAACAGGAGTCGTTCTCGATTCTGAGCATTCGCCAAGCCTTCCCGTTGTTGTCGCTCCCATTCTTGGGCTTGAGCCTGGTATTGATGAAGAGAGCGATCCAATTCTTGATGGTTGGTCAGGGCCTACATACCGGTTGTGGGAAAAAAAATTGGTCAGCTAGACAAAGCTAAGGAAGCTGAGTAAGAAAACATACCAAGTCCAGAGCATGACGTAGGCCTTCCATGCGAGGAACCACTTCCTCTAAGTTCAGAATCCGAAGACTCCTGGGAGAAAGGGAAGAAGACGGGACGGAAGATGCTGAAAGAGGAATCTCGCTTATACAGGGGAAAATGGGGGCGGTATCCATTGGTTGAGAATGGAAAGAAGGAGGAGTATCATTCGGACGGCCCATGGAGGTGGTAGTCAGGGGCGGCATATACGGAGTTGCGGGGAGAATATGTGTCACGTCTGGTTGGGGGTTGGGTTCGGAAGGAAAAATGGAAGGAGGCTGATCGGAGGAGGGATCTTGAGAAGACAAGACGATGAGCATTGGGCTGGAGGAGCCTTCGATGGGGACGCAAGAAGTAGAGGGACTCTGGTCAGGGTCCACAGGAGGAGAGGGATTCTTCAGGTGATGAACGAAGGGGGAAGTTGGCAGTGAAGGAATATCAACGGAATGACGTGTCGGGGAAAGAGAAGACAGGGGTGATCCAGCCTCTGTCATTGGCTGACATGGGAATACATCCTCCCCAGGTTGCGGGAAAGAAGAAGGCGATTTCTGAACGTCGTTGGCGGAAGGAGAAAGAGTGGGAAAGTTAGGGCTTGTAAAGACCGGAGGAAGTGAGGAGAGACTAATGACCCTGGCTTCCTCTGGGATGGAGGTAGCGAGGGTCGCCGGAGGAGGGGAGGGAGAACGACGAGGTGAATCAGATATGATGGTGATCGGGGAAGGTGAAAAGGAAGAAGAAGTGAAAGGCTGACCAGCATCTCGTTTGCGATTCGGGTAGCGGCCCGCTATCTCCTGGAGGAAGTTGGAATGCATCTTGGGGGTCTGAAAATAAAAGGAAAAGAGGGGCTGGGAAGAAAGGATCGAGGAAACGAGGTTTGGCGGCGGAGGAGCAAGCAGATGAAGAAAAAGGAGACCAAAAGGTGAAGGGATGAAGATGGCAGAAGAAACGAAGACAAAAGAACCCCCTATAAAAGGGGGGAAGAATGGGCTTGCAGCCATTAGTGGGCTTCTCGTCTGTGGTGAAAGGGAAAGAAGGGTTTATATTTCTAAATGGCCCATTATGTGATAAAAGCCCCCCATCTGGAGGGGAAGGGGCAGACATAGGCGTTCCCCCTTCAGGAGGAGAGCCAAAAGAGGAATTATATGAAGGCGTTGCCTCCTTTATGCTGATGGCCTTGGCGCTATACATATAAATGTCTATCCCCGCAAGGCAGAGTGGAAGATATCCCCGTGTGGTGGTGGAACGGAAGAACCGATATCCTTCGATTATTATTTACTCTATGTCTAAATTTCTATCCCCGCAAGGCAGAGCGGAAGATATCCTCGTGTGGTGGTGGAACGGAAGAACCGATATCCTTCGGTTATTATTTACTCTATGTCTAAATTTCTATCCCCGCAAGGCAGAGCGGAAGATATCCCCGTGTGGTGGTGGAACGGAAGAACTGATATCCTTCGGTTATTATTTACTCTATGTATAAATTTCTATCCCCGCAGAGCGGAAGATATCCTCGCATAGCGGAAGATATCCCCGTGTAGTGGTGGAACGGAAGAACCGATATCCTTCAGTTATTATTTACTTTATATATATAAATTTCTATCCCCGCAAGGCAGAGCAGAAGATATCCCCGTGTGGTGGTGGAACGGAAGAATCGATATCCTTCGGTTATTATTTACTCTATGTCTAAATTTCTATCCCCGCAAGGCAGAGCGGAAGCTATCCCCGTGTGGTGGTGGAACGGAAGAACCGATATCCTTCGGTTATTATTTACTCTATGTCTAAATTTCTATCCCCGCAAGGCAGAGCGGAAGCTATCCCCGTGTGGTGGTGGAACGGAAGAACCGATATCTTTCGGTTATTATTTACTTTATCTATAAATTTCTATCCCCGCAGAGCGGAAGCTATCCCCGTGTGGTGGTGGAACGGAAGAACCGATATCCTTCGGTTGTTATTTACTCTATATATATAGATTTCTATCCCCGCAGAGCGGAAGATATCCCCGTGTGGTGGTGGAACGGAAGAACCGATATCTTTCGATTATTATTTACTTTATCTATAAATTTCTATCCCCGCAGAGCGGAAGCTATCCCCGTGTGGTGGTGGAACGGAAGAACCGATATCCTTCGGTTGTTATTTACTCTATATATATATATTTCTATCCCCGTAGAGCGGAAGATATCCCCGTGTGGTGGTGGAATGGAAGAACCGATATCCTTTGATTATTATTTACTTTATATATAAATTTCTATCCCCGCAGAGCGGAAGCTATCCCCGTGTGATGGTGGAACGGAAGAACCGATATCCTTCGGTTATTATTTACTCTACGTCTAAATTTCTATCCCCGCAAAGCAGAGCGGAAGCTATCCCCGTGTGGTGGTGGAACGGAAGAATTGATATCTTTCGGTTATTATTTACTTTATCTATAAATTTCTATCCCCGCAGAGCGGAAGCTATCCCCATGTGGTGGTGGAATGGAAGAACCGATATCCTTCGGTTGTTATTTACTCTATATATATAGATTTCTATCCCCGCAAAGTGGGAGATATCCCCGTGCGGTGGTGGAACGGGAGGACTGGGACTTCCTCAGTTGTATATCACTTTTTGTCCCCGTAAAGGGGGGGGGGAGTTGAAATTCTTGTTTAACTTTGTATTGTTGTATTCCTGTGAAATAGCAGGGTTGACTCATTTAATGGGTGATTGAAAGACGGAAGAGCTGAAATATACAACTCAGAAGATATTGGAGAAAGGAGATAAACTAGGAAAGTTCATTAATGTGAGAGAATTTAATATTCTGAGTCATCTACAAGGGAAGATAACAAATAGCATCCCTTATATATCCCGGGCGTTACAGTTCTTTGTTAGGAGGGACAGAGGGAGTTCCCTTGTATGGTTGAGGTTGGCACCATAGTTGACGCCGATAGGATTGTTGGCGATTCCTTTTGGGACATGACCAGTTGTTGGCGCAGGGAGCGATTATTGGCGTAAGTTTCCTTCAGCTGTTGCTGTAAACACTTCACTTGTTCCTCCAAGATAGCTATGTATCGGCGATCATTTATCTGTTCTTTAGAAGGCGAGGAACTGCTACCCTGTTCCGATATCTTGTCCATGGCAAGCAAAGGAAAAAGGAGAATGATGGAAGCTATCAGGTAAAGGTCGGGGGTTTTTATGGCAACGAAGGGGAATAGTGCATTTATTGGTGGAAGAAGTAGCGACCATAAATGCCAGTAAAGAAGAGGAAACGTGGGGGCAGTAGTGGGAAGGTCGACGGGACTACAATTGTAATTAAGAGGGTCCGAATCCCCGAGAAATGATAGAGGAAGGTATGTTCGGATCAGACTACCGTCCTTTTGGAAGACAGAAATCTTACTTCTACAGGAAAAAGACAAAAACAGATATCATTTGCCTCCCTTATTTTTTATTAACATATTTGAAATGATTACATTAGCTTGATCTATAAAGACTTTCCATGATTACTCCTAACAGATGAAACGGGAGATGTCTCTTTGGGGGGAGAAGGAGCTAATATGACTCTGAAGCGTTCGCCTTGAGGGGGAGGAAGAACTGGTGGACCTTCATCGAAAGAGGAAGGATGAGTCCTCGCCGGGGGAACTGGGACGAAAGCCAGTGCTGGTGGAAGTGGGGGAAGTTCAGCGGCAGCACGAGGATCTCCCACTGTATACTCCCACGTGAAGGGAGGATTCCACACTCGGTTGCGGAAGGAGGGGAAAGGAGCACGGAAGGACCTCCCTGCCGGAGGGGTGGGAGCTGGACGGAGAGGCGGAAACGGAAGGGGGCGGAAAGCTAAAGTGGCAGTTGAGCGGGTCTCCGAATCTTCAATATCCTCAGAGACCCAGTCTTGTAGTTCAAAAGATTCTAACTCTGAAGAAACTTCGATGGGATGCCCCGCTGAAGCCATGATAGAAAGATAGCAGGACGAAGACATGGGGGACGAAGGATTTATAATGGAAGGAAAGGGGCAACAGAGGTTCTGGGAAAGGGAAAGAAGACGAAGAGGTTGATATAATTTCCAAAGCAGTAAGAGAGATAGGGAAGATCAACAAGCAGGAGCTGTTTAAAGCGTCGCCCGAACCAGAATCGGACAGTATGAATGATGTCGCAGAGACCTTTCGCTTAATCCGAACCAAAATTTGGGTGGAGGGGAATAACGGTATTCTACATCTCTCTGATAAACCCGAACCGATAAGGTTATTGCACCGTACTACACGGGAAAGAGATAACAGTGTAGAGCGAGACCAAGTTAAAATTGGTTCAGAGTTACCAATCCCTCAAGGAGCATAACAAGAGGATGATAACTAGTTATAGGGACAAAGGTATCGTTCATAAGCAAGCGAGAAGCCCTCAGGAAAGTTACTAAAAAAGAGAATGTTATAAGTTACAGTTCAAAGAGATCGGGTGGACACTTGGCTAACGCCCTTACTGGATCCAAATAACTAGTGTCCGCGCAGGTATCCTGCTCGGCGTTTTCGGTAGAGGACCCCTCAAAGCCTAATACAAATAAATCTACCCCTTCTTCACATAGCGCCTTTTAAGATCGGTCCGCTCTTTCATCCGATCTCGGCATTGGGCTAGTTGAGCTCGACTTTCTTGATTCGGTACCGCGAACATCTTTTGGCCGCTTGATGGCTGCCAACCCAGAGTCGAGAGGGCTTCGGAGTATTCTTGGTGAAGGATGGATTGCTGCTGAGCCACCGATGATAAGGTTTGGGGAATAGCCGCTACCATGGAAAAAAGCTCCTGACACTTCTTCGCACAGGATTCCCTGGTGACGCCAGCCCGACGCTCTAGGTTAAAATGATGACGTTCTTGTTGAAGCTGTGTGATAGTAGCCGAAGAATCAACATCCTTGATCATGGCGTCCATAAGATATCTCTTATACTCTTTCAGTTCTTGAGTCAGGATATCTACCTGTTGCAGCTCGCTAGATTACAAAAAGAGGCACTGTTCTAGTTCCTCATTTTTTCGCTGATTCCTCTTTCTCGCTTGAACCAAGGCTAGTTGCATCGTGGCATCTTCAAGATCGCCCCTAAAGTCCGCCTCCTTTGCCTCTTGCTCGTTTAACCATCGCGCGAGCTCTTTCTGTTGCGACATGGCGACAAAATGGCGAGTCTCCACACTAGATTGGAATCGGGCTAGATGGGCTACCATGTTGTTATGTTGGGTGGAGGTCTAAAAGGAGAGGAAAATTATCAGCCTACATCAGTATAGGGAAATACCCATAGAAAAGAGGAGGAGAAGAAGGAGTAAATACCTCTGCCAGCAGTTTGCTCACTTGCTCACACGGGCCTTGTATACCCGACTGGTTAAAGAATTTTACCTCCGAAGGGTGCCGAATCTTCAGCAAAGATCCCAGAGTGGCCCTCGGAGGAACCGGAAGGGAAGGATCTTCTCCTTCCGAAGAAGATGGGGGCCTGGTACGACGAAGATGGATAGGAGCGGTTCTCGAGTCGGAAGGTATTGGAGCTTGGAGGGATTCCGTATGAGAAGGCAGGGGTGAATTCTGTGCGGAGGGGGAAGAATGCAGAAATTTGGAGGGAGAATCTCCTCCTTGGGGAGCTAAAGAAGAGGCAGGGGAGGTGTTGCCTTCCCTTCTGGGTTCATAGATGATTAGGGGTTGAGCTTCCGGCTGGTGGGAAGACAAGGGAAGAAGAGCTGATGAACTTGAAGCTCCTTTCTTGATAAGCCGCAGCTTCTTCCGAGGAGATGACGGAGCTGCTGTGGATTTGCCTCTTTTAGTCAGGGTCTTCTTCTTCTTGGCAGCCTCGATCGACTCCCCTTCCACCAAAGCCTTCTGCATCAGATTATCTACAAGATATACTGGTAAGAAAGATGAATGCCCTAAAAAGGAAGTCACATTGCAGGATAAATGTCACCCTACCTATAGCAACCAAGTCACAAAGGTAGAGGAGACAATCCAAAGTGGCTTAAGAGGGGAGTTTCTATCAGATGGTTTGAGCAGTAATGTAGCCCTCCTAAGACTCTATACACTTCCGGGAAGGGACATTTGGTCCTCATTTCCCGAAAAGAAGGCAATTCAGGAAGGTCTACCTTCCAAGTATCAGAGTAAGGTAAAGACTCTGGAAGTTGTACAAAGAAATATAAGGCTTCCCAACCCTTGTGGGAAGTAGGCAGGTTCACCAGGAATTGGCAGTCTGAACGACTAGACAAATAGAAGAGGCCTGCCTTAGAAGACTTTAACTGGAAGAAGCAATGGAATATTTCGGGGGTCAAAGAGAGGTTCAAATGTTGGAACACTATGTGGGCTCACGTAATCGAAAGAGTTGGGGGTGAATTGGTTCTGTGGGTAGTCAGTAGAAGTTTAGGAGGTCCAAATAGACTGTGGTACCGCAGAGGATAGTCATAAGAAATTGTTCATAGAAAAAGCATGTCAAGCCGGGAGGAGGTTTATGAGGCCGATGCAGTTTGGTCGTAAAACAACATTTTATAGAAGGGTCTATGTAGTTGTTCTTCAGGTTAAAGAAATAATGGTTGCAATTTAACTGAGTTATGGTATGTTCATACCAGGCGGGTGAAGAGAGGGTCCTAGGAGCCATGGGTGTGAACAAAGCAGAACACTTACTCGGAGGATAAGGAAGAATCGTGTGAGAAAGGAAGGACTGGATCACCGCAACGCCACCGGTGAGAATCACGGGAGAAGAAGAATAGACTGGATTATCAAGCACACTAAACGATACCTAAAAGAAGAAGGCAAGGGTTTATATAGGGTTTTTCGCGACGATTCAGCTGCACAGAAGGAGAAGGAGAAGCGGAGCCCATGGGCCCAGCGGGCCTCCTTCAATATACTGGGGGGAGTTATAAGGGAACGGATGGATTTAAGTCGAGAAATGAAGAATAGGTCAGAAACATTATGTACATTAGGAAAGTCAAGCTTATAACTTTGCTTGACTATTTTTCGGGGTTGACTAATGATACTACTGGTACCTTCTCTACATAATCCCCGATAGAGGGGTTAGCGGGCGAACCTCAGAAGCCATTGGTGCGGGCGAAACACAGAAGCCATTGGCACGGGCGAAACACAGAAGCCATTGGCATGGGCGAACCTCAGAAGCCATTGGCACGGGCGAACATCAGAAGCCATTGGCATGGGCGAACACCAGAAGCCATTGGCAAGGGAGAACACCAGAAGCCATTGGCACGGGCGAATATTGAAAGCCCTTGGCACGGGCGAACATCAGAAGCCATCGGTACGGGCAAATATTGAAAGCCATTGGTACGAAAGAGTTAATGAAAGCAATTGATATGGAAAAGGAGAGGTCAAGGCGCCAAGAGGCCACCCAATCGATCAGTCAATACAAGGGGAATTTGAGATGGGGAAAAGAGGAGTTGGTTCGGGTTGATAAAAAGCCTTAGGGCTAGGTCACCCGTGGGCTATAGACCTAAACTAGCTTCCTTCAACACGGAAGGTTGAGGGAGATAGTCTAGCCTAGTTTCCCGAAAAATAGAGGAAAGGGTGTTAGGCAACGGCCTGGGAGCCCCCACATAATATTCCAAGGAGTCTTCACTCCTGATATCTGTAACAGAATTATTCTCCAGGGAAAGGTGGTGGCCACATGTACGATGGAGATAACCTATGACGTTACAATGAAGGAAGGAAAAAGAGATAAAAGGGGAGGAAGCAAGGAAGAAGAGGGGATCCGCAATCATTCCGATGCAGCAAGAGAGAAGAAGAGGCAAGAGGGAGAAGGAAAAAAGGGAACAACCATCTCGCCGGAGAAGAAGGACGGAGATCGACCATTGCTACATCTCTTGTATTTTCCTTGTCTTGTAATATCATTGTAAGAGGTCTTTCTCCTCCACCTGCGGAAACTTGCTTTCTGTAAAGGAGGACCTTCATAGTGAAAGTGCTTAGGAACCGCATCTGGTGAGAAAACTCACCTCCGTGGAGTAGGAATCCTCATTCTGAACCACGTTACATCTTGTGTCTGAATCTCGATTGCTGGCGTCAGTTTCTTGCATTTCATCTACTTCATCCTCTTATTTCCCTACTGATTGCGGCCGGGGAGAATCCTCTGAGACCTCCCTCAGTGCTTCACTACATTGAAAATGGAGCGACCAGATTGTTTCCCATACCCGCATCACTGATACATCATAATTACACTTGTAGAGATACTCACTAGTTGTGATCCAATCATAAATTCTCTCATGCTGTGAATCGTATGGTGAACATTCAGTAAATGAGTTTATGATCTAATCAAATACATGAAAACATGTATACTCAAATAGTGAATCTTCATTTATCATATAAATGGTTGAAACATAAAGCGATTTCCTTAGGACGTCTCTCATATATTACTAAATATTTGTATGTAATTGTATGTGGTTAATTTCCTTGGACCTCGAAGATAAACACAAAAATCGGCGATCCGTACATCATCTTTTCCGAGGCTAATCGAGGAAAAGAGTTTGGTTGCTTGAATGATAAGTTTGTTCAAGTGGCCACTCTAATCGAATAGCACGATAATGGATCGGTTGCTTGGGTATTCCGTCTTCGTCAAGGATTAATTTTTTTAATCCAGGGATATAAATAGGATCGCCATGCACAAGCAATCTAGTTGAATCAGGAAGCGAAGCTTCGACCTTCAAGTGGTATCAGAGCCACGGTTTTCGGTTTTATGTGTTTAGGATTCAGTTACTTTTATACACTTATCATATATTATGTGTGCCAGATAATAGTAGGATGTGCGTAGGCTAACTTTTTGGTTGTAGGCATAAGATCCAACTATTATGGTCATATGTGTGTGTATGTGATTGTATGTGTGTAATTGCAATATTATTTGAATCCTTGGGGTTGATGAGGCTAGAATTTAATTTTTGTAATTAAGTACGACATTGTTTAGCCACTCTTTTATTTTAGTTTACTTTCAATCTAGATTTCAGTTACACTCTTTTGTGGAGTATAGGATCGATGAATGTAAATTAAAATAATTATTCTCGGCTCGGATCTCCGGATGGCTTGTACATGGTGTATGGAGGAGCGGACGAGATGGTGACACGACGGAAGGCATATTGGAAAAACAAAAGCCATAATAGTTGAAAAATATTTTTTCGTATTTATTTCCTCTTGTTTGATATGCATGTTGTGTGCTTGGAAAATTTCTCATTTTAAATTACTAAGTGGGAGAGGGATATTTTTTAAAATTCCCATGACCTCCATTACAATTTGACATGTGATGCAAACAAACTTGCGCGTCGGCTCTGAGTGCCTTCCTCCCCATCGGATGAGTTTGTTTTGTGGATCACCAGGTCAAATATGGTTATAGGAAATTATTTAGGAGTGTGTGTACTTTCCCATCAGAAGACACATAATCCGAGATAATTGCCTTGGTACCAAGTAATAGTGAACACTTAGATGCAAATAAAAGTATCCTCCACATCGGAGTCACTGCTTTTATTTGTAGGGCTGAAGAGTAACCAACTATTAATATTATTTGTCAAAAAGTAAGGTTGACAAGATAATAAAATTAATGGGTAAAACCTCCTCTTACAAATGAAGAATTCGTATACGTCCACACTATCGTGGCATATGATATTCTAGGTGTTTTGAGGTGTTGGTTGATTTTAAAATTTTATTGTTTGAGTAATCAATAAATTTTTAAAATCTAATGTTTTGATATATGTGATTCTTAGGTTTTTCAAAAATGACTTTCAACCCACTTGTTGTGATACTAAGGAAAATAAACTTACTGGACCTAACTATGTGGATTGGAAAAGGAATCTGGATATAGTCTTGACTGTTGAGGAGTACAAGTATGTACTTCTCGAAGAGTGTCCTCCTAAGCCTATGGATGATTCTGAGGAAAAGGAGAAAGAGAGTTATAAGAAGTGGATCAAGGTTGATGAGATGACGTGGTGTTACATTTTGGCTTCTATGTCAAATGTATTGCAACATCAACATCAGGCCATGTCGACTGCTTATGACTAGAATCGGCCTGCTAGGCAGGAAGCCATGAGGGACTTGATGACGACCACCATGGTTGAGGGAATACCCGTGAGGGATCATGTTCTCAAGATGATGGCTCATTTGAATAAGCTAGAAGTCCTTGGAGCTGAGATCGATGGGGAAACCCAGGTCGATATCATTCTCTAATCTCTACCTAGGAGTTTTGAGCAATTTTTCCTGAACTACAACATGAATAAGAGGTTGTATTCATTGGTGGAGCTTCTAATAGAACTCTAGGTGACAGGGGGGCTATTTCATCAGAATTCTCAGGCTTAGGCCATGGTTGCTCAAAAGGTTTCGACTTCTAAGCCGGAAGGTAAGAAGAATAAGAAACAAGGTGGAGCAAAGTTGGAGGGAGGATCTTAGGGAGGAGTGAAGAAGCTGAAAGGCAAGTGGTTCACTTGCAAGCAGATTGGACATTTAAAGAAGGACTGCCCCAACCGAAACCAGAACAAAGGTATATCTTTTGGTTTAGTCGTTGAAACTTATTTAGCAGTGTTATCTACCGGTACCTGGTGCGTAGATATGGGAGCCACTGATCATGTCGCCAATTCTTTGTAGGGGTACCAGGAAACCAAATGACTAGCTGAAGGGTAGATTACCATCTACATGGGCAATGCTACAAAGGTGGCAACTATTGCAGTGGGAGATGTTTATTTATCTTTTGATAGGAATAAAACTTTGGTTCTGAGAAAGTGTCTTTATGTACCTTCATTTAGAAAAAATTTAATTTTAGTTTCTAAATTGTTTCTGGATGGATATTCTATTTCATTTAATGACAAAGTTGTTATAAAAAAGAATAGGGAGATTATCTGTTCTGGTGCGTTTGTAGGTAATTTATATACACTTGAACCAAAAGCTCCCACGATGCAAATAGAAATAAATAACTCATCTTCTAAATCTAATAAGACAAAAGAACCTTTGAAAATAAACCCAACATATCTTTGGCATATAAGGTTAGGTCATATTAACCTAAGTAGAATTCAAAGGTTGATAGCTGATGGACCTTTGGGTTCATTAGTGGTGGAAGATTTCCCAACCTGCGAATCTTGCTTGGATGGTAAAATGACCAAGAGGCCTTTTAAGGCCAAGGGGTATAGAGCCAAAGATGTGTTGGAATTGGTTCATTCTGATTTGTGTGGTTCTATGTCTATCCAATCTAGAGGTGGTTTTGAATACTATGTCTCTTTTATAGATGATTATTCAAGATATGGATACATTTACTTGATCCACTGCAAGTTTGAATGCTTTGACAGGTTCAAAGAATTCAAGGCTGATGTGGAGAAACATCAAGGTAAAAGTATCAAGACACTATGATCTGGTCCTGGTGGTGAGTACCTCTTGGGAGAGTTTAGGAATTACTTATCAGAGGCTGGGATTCAATCGCAATTGTTTGCACCTAGAACACCCTAGTAGAATAGTGTAGCAGAGAGAAGGAATAAGACTTTTATGAAGATGGTTAGATAGATGATGAGTTATTCTGAGTTACCAGATTTATTCTGGGGGTAAGATCTAGATACAACAGTGTATATTCTGAACTTGGTACCATCTAAATCAGTGCCTTCTACTCCCACAGAATTGTGGACTGGGCGAAAGCCTAGTCTGAGACATATTCGGATTTGGGGGAGTCCAGCACATATGCTGAAGGCAGATACTGGTAAGTTGAAACCTCGTATAGAAGTATGCTTGTTCGTAGGCTATCCTAGAGGAACGTGTTGGGAAGTATACTGAAAAGTCTATCTTTTGTATGAACATCATTATTTTGAAATAAGAATCACATGATTATTGTTTGCATATTTATGGTTATGCATATTGTCTAATACATTACATTGTAGATAACATGGTGTGTAGTGTCACACGGGAGATCTTGTTATCAATTCCTTGTAAAGTATAAGTAAAGGCTCACAACCGAGATGGTTATGGACAAACCATTGGAATGGTTGTAGTGTGATTTGGTATTGGTTTGTCTTAACCATAGAATTACACTAGTACACTTTGTGTGTATTGAGCAGGACCGACTTAGAGGTGATTTGATTGATTGCTGACTACATAATCGAATTGGACCTCAGATATTATGTTGTACATGCTCTTAATCAAGATATAATAACGGGTACAAATACTTAGTATTCATTTCTTTGATTTATCAATGGGCGAGATTTATAGAGTAAATCGATAGGCTCGGTAAGTTGGAAAATGGTATTATTTATATCGTGTATCATTGATTATTGGAGGAAATCGTGTCCTATATATAAGGATGATGATGTCACTTTGAGGAGCTCATAAGGTTCATCATGTAAACTCTGTAGGTGGACTTGGTCCTGCATTATGTTAAGGTTGAGTGGTATTACTCATGGAGTTTGATGTTGATTAATTAATTATCCATAAATTAATTAATTGAGAGACATTCGAGATCTTAAACACGGGGAGATAAATGTACAAATAATATATGGAGCCCATATTAACTTATGGTGGTTGGTGAGGTAGATCAATGATAATCCTCTAGTGGAATGAATTATCATTAATGGATCGGATTTTATGTGGGCTTGATCCATTGGGTGGCCAAGATTCAACTCCTCCTCATGGTCCCTATTCTAGCCTATTAAAACCTCAAGGAGCCTAGATCCGATGATGGAAAATAAAACTCTAGATCCGACGGTGGAGATTAAATCTCTAAATCCGACGGTTGAGATTAAATCTCTAGAATCCGACGGTTGAGATTAGATCCCTAGATCCAACGGTGGAGATTAAAACAAGGCTTAAGCCTAACTCTATAAAAGGAGGCCAAGGCTTGGGTGTGGACTTTACTTTGAGAGAATAGGGTTTTTGTTTCTTTTGGCTTGGGCAGCAAGAACCAAAAGAGAGGCTAGGGTTTTGGAGGAGGCATTGGGCGGCCACACTTTTGGAAGTTTTTTCCTTCTTCCTAGGGTTTTGGTCGGCGCCCATCTTCTCTTCTTCTCTCCTTGTCCAGCATCTAAACTTCTCTCTCACATCCGTGGCCGGCAGCAAAGGCTAGGGTCTCTTCCCTTGGAGCTTTTCGCCGGCGTCCAAAATCCACATCTTCTCTCCTTGGCCAGCGGAAATCACCAAGCAAGGTGGCTTGGTGGTCGATTCTAGATAGGAGAAGAGTTTGGTTTTATTCTTCTTTTTGTTCGGAGCGAGCAAAGAAAGGAAGAAGGTGATCTAGAAGGCTTCGACTTTTGGAAGATCGTCGCCCACACGACGTCCAAAAGGAGGAAGGACATACAGTAGAATACCTTGAGGTAAACAAGAGGTATAAATCTTGTTTTGCTTTCCTTTCGTTTATTTGTATGTTGTATGTTTTGATATGTGGCTAAATTTACTTGGACCCCGAATACAAACGCAAAAACCGGCGATCCGTACATCGTCTATTCCACGGCTATTCGAAGAATAGAGGTAGGTTGCTTGAACAATAAGTTTGTTCAAGTGACCACTCTAATCGAATAGCACGATGATGGAACAGTTGCTTGGGTAATCCCTATTTGTCAAGGATTAATTTTTTTAATCCAGGGACATAGACGGAATCGCCATGAACAAGTGACCGAGTTGAAGTGGGAAGCAAAGTCCCCCCCCCCTTCAAGTGGTATCAAGGCAACGGTTTTCGGTTGTGTGCTTAGGATTCAGTTACTTTTATTCACTTTTTCATATATTATATGTGTCGAATAATAGTAGGATGTGCGTAGGTTAACTTTTTGGTTGCAGGCATAGGATCCAACTATTATGGCCATATGTGTGTATGTGATTATATGTGTGTAATTGTATATTATTTGAATCCACGGGGTTGACGAGGCTAGTATTTAATTTTGTATTTAAATACGGCATTGTTTAGCCACTCTTTTTTATTTTAGTTTACTTTCGATCTAGATTTCATGTACACTCCTTCGTGGAGTATAGGATCGATGGATGTAAATTAAAATAGTTTTTTTTCTCGGCTCGGATCTCCAAATGGCTTGTACATGTCATAGGGAGGAGCGGACGAGATGACGATACGACGGGAGGCATATTAAAGACAAAAGCCATAATAGTTGGAAAATATTTATTTTTCATATTTATTGCTGATTGTTTGATCTGCATGTCATAGGCTAGAAAATTCCTCAATTTTAAATTACTAAGTGGGAGAGGGATAATTTTATAAATTCCCACGGCCTCCATTATGATTTTACATGTGATACAAACAAACTTGCACGTCAGCTCTGAGTGTCTTCCTCCACATCGGATGAGTTTGTTTGGAGATCACAAGGTTGAATATGGTTATAGTAAATTATTAAGGAGTGTGTGTACTTCCCCATCGGAAGGCACATAACCCGAGATAATTACCTTGGTACCGAGTAATGGTGAACACTTAGATACAAATATAAATATCCTCCCCATTGGAGTCACTACTTTTATTTGTAGGTCTAAAGAGGAACCAACTGTTAATTTTATTTGTCAAAAAGTTATGTTGACAAGATAGTAAAATTAATGGGTAAAACCTCCTCTTACAAATGTAGAATTCGTATACATCCACACTATCGTGGCATATGATATTCTTGGTGTTTAGAGGTGTTGGGTGATTTTAAAATTTTATTGTTTGAGGAATCAATAATTTTTTAAAATCTAATGTTTTGATCTATGTGATTATTAGGTTTTTCAAAATGTCTTTCAACCCACTTGCTGTGATACTGAAAGAATATAAACTTACTAGACCCAATTATGTTGATTGGAAGAGGAATCTTGACATTGTCTTAACTGCTGAGGAATACAAATATGTACTCCTCGAAGAGTGCCCTCCTAAGCCTGCGGATGATTCTGGGAAAAAGGAGAAGGAGAGTTATAAGAAGTGGATTAAGGCCGATGAGATGACACGGTGTTACATTTTGGCATCTATGTCAAGTGTACTGCAACATCAGCATCAAGTCATGCCCATTGCTTATGACATGATGCTCAATCTCAAAGAACTTTTTGGACACCAGAATCGAGCTGCTAGGCAGGAAGCCATGAGGAACTTGATGACGACCACCCTGATCGAGGGAACACCCATGAGGGATCATGTTCTCAAGATGATAGCTTATTTGAATGAGCTAGAAGTCCTCGGACCTGAGATCGACGGGGAAACATAGGTCAATATCATTCTCCAGTCTCAACCTAAGAGTTTTGAGTAGTTTCGCCTGAACTACAACATGAACAAAAGGTTGTATTCGTTGGTGGAGCTTCTGACAGAACTCTAGGTGGTAGAGGGGCTTTTTCGTCAGAGTGCTCAGGCACAGGCCATGGTTGCCCAAAAGGTTTCTACTTCTAAGCTGAAAGGCAAGAAGAAGAAGAAGAAACAAGCTGGAGCAAAGGTGGCGGGAGGAACTCAGGGAGGAGTGAAGAACTCGAAAGGCAAGTGCTTCACTTGCAGGCAGACTGGACACTGGAAGAAGGACTGCTCCAACCGAAAATAGAACAAAGGTATATCTTTTGGTCTATTCGTTGAAACATGTTTAGCGGTGTTATCTACCGGCACTGGTGTGTAGATACGGGAGCCACTGATCATGTCTGCAATACTTTACAGGGGTTCAAAGAAATCAGATGACTGGAAGAGGGGAGATTACTGTATACTTGGATGATGCCACGAAGGTGGTGGCCATTGTAGTGGGAGATGTTTATTTGTCTTTTGAGAGGAATAAAGTTTTGGTTCTTAAAAATTGCCTTTATGTACCTTTATTTAGAAAGAATTTGATTTTAGTTTCTAAATTGTTTATGGATGGATATTCTATTTCTTTTAATGATAGAGTTGTTATAAAAAGGAATAGGGAGATTGTCTATTCTGGTGCATTGATAGGAAATTGGTATACACTCGAACCAAAAGCTCTCACAATGCAAATAGAAGTGAATAACTAATCTTCTAATTCCAATAAGAGAAAAGAACCTTCGAAGATGAACCAAACATATCTTTGGCATCTAAGGCTTGGTCATATTAACCTAAGCAGAATTCAAAGGTTGATAGCTGACATACCTCTGAGTTCATTAGTGGTCGAAGACTTCCCAACCTACGAGTCCTGCTTGGAAGGTAAAATGACCAAGGGGCCTTTCAAGGCTATGGGGTATAGAGCCAAAGATGTGTTTGAATTGTTTCATTCTGATTTGTGTGGTCTTATGTCTATCTAGGCAAGAGGTGACTTTGAATATTTCATCTCTTTTATAGACGATTAATCAAGGTATGGATACACTTACTTGATGCGCCGCAAGTCTGAATGCTTTGACAAGTTCAAAGAATTCAAGGCTGATGTGGAAAAACGTCAAGGTAAAAGTATCAAGACACTATGATCTGATCGTGGTGGTGAGTACATCTTGGGAGAGTTTAGGAATTACTTATTAGAGGCTGGGATTCAATCCCAATTGTCTACACCTGGCACACACCAGTAGAATGGTGTAGCAGAGCGAAGGAATAGGACTTTTATAGAGATGGTTAGATCAATGATGAGTTATTCTGAGTTGCCATATTCGTTCTGGGGATATGCTCTAGATACGACAGTGTATATTCTAAACTTGGTTCCATCTAAATCAGTGCCTTCTACTCCCACAGAATTGTGGACTGGACGAAAGCTTAGTATGAGATATATTCGGATTTGGGGGAGTCCAGCACACGTGCTGAAGGCAGATGCTGGTAAGTTGGAACCTCATATAGAAGTGCGCATGCTCGTTGACTATCCTAGAGAAACGAAAGGTGGTTTGCTTTATAGTCGTAGAGATCAAAGAGTTATCATCAGCACGAATGCCAGATTTCTAGAGGAAAACTATGTGATGAACCACAAGCCCATGAGTAAGATTGTTCTGGAGGAATTTATAGGAGAAGTTAGTACTTCAGTACGACCGGAACAAGAGGATATACCACAAGTCACTGCACCGCATGTCACAAAGGATACACAAGTGATACCTCGTCGTAGTGGGAGGGTTGTGAGACAGCCTGATAGATTCATGTTCTTAGGAGAATCATCTGATTTGGTCCCTAGCGAACATGAACCTGATCCCTGGACATATCACGAGGCAATCCAAGATAAAGATGCGATATCTTAGCAAAGTGCAATGAATGCTAAGATTGAATCTATGGATTCAAATCAGGTATGGGAGCTAGAAGAACCACCCAATGGTGTAAAAGCCATTGGATGCAAGTGGATCTACAAAAGAAAGAGAGGAATAGACGGGAAGGTTGAGACCTTCAAAGCGAGGTTTGTTGCGAAGGGGTATACTCAGAAAGAGGGTATCGATTATGAAGAGATCTTTTCGCCGGTAGCCATGCTTAAGTCTTTCCAGATTCTCTTATGTATTACTGCTCATATGGATTATGAGGTATGATAGATGGATATCAAGACAGCTTTCCTTAATGAAAGTCTTGAGGAAAACATCTATATGAAGCAACCAGAGGGATTCATTGCAAAGGGCAAAGAGCATCTTGTGTACAAGCTTAATCGATCCATTTATGGATTGAAGCAAGCTTCGAGATCTTGGAACTCCGCTTTGATGAGGTAATCCAGTCTTATAGATTTATTCAATGTTCGGATGTGTCTTGTGTATACAAGAGATGTGACAGAAATGTAGTGGTATTTCTTGTACTATAGGTGGATGACATTTTGTTAATGGGAAACAATGTAAGGTGTTATTGGACGTAAGGGTATGGTTGTCTAAACAATTTGATATGAAGGACTTGGGAGAAGTGGGACACATCCTTTTGGATCAAGATTATAAGGAATCGCAGGAAAAGGATGTTGTGCTTATCTCAAGCTTCATACATAGACACCATTATGGATCGTTTTAGAATGCAAAACTCCAAGAAAGGTTTTCTACCTTTCTAGCATGGAGTTCCTTTATCTAAGGAGATGTGTCCTAGAACATCTAAGGAGATAGAGGAGATGAAGGCAGTTCCTTATGTTTCGACAGTAGGAAGCCTCATGTATGCGATGCTATGTACGAGACAAGATATCTGCTTTGTCGTGGGCATGGTTAGCAGATATCAGAGTAATCCAGGACAGAGACATTGGACTGCGGTAAAGCATATATTGAAGTACCTGAGAAGGACTAGGGATTATATGCTAGTTTACCAGGCAGACCAATTACTCCCTGTGGGTTACACAGATTCCGACTTCTAATCAGATAGGGATAACAGTAAGTCTATCTCAGATTTTGTGTTTACTTTGGGAGGTGGAGCCATTGTATGGAGTGTCAAGCAGAAATGCGTGACAGACTCTACAATGGATGCTGAGTATGTGGCAGCCTCTGAGACGGCCAAAGAAGTTGTGTGGCTCAGGAACATCTTGATGGACTTGGATGTGATTCCTGGTTTACCCAGAACTATCACAATTTATTGTGATAATAGTGGTGCAGTTGCAAACACGAAGGAACCACGAGCCCATAAGACAAGTAAACACATAGAGCCTAAGTACCACCTGATACGACAAATCGTAAAGAGAGGAGAAGTTGTTGTGGCCAAGATTGCATCAGAGAATAACCTGGTAGATCCTTTCACTAAGGCCCTTCCAGCGAGTGCTTTTGATAGGCATGTAGAGGGAATGGGAATCAGATGTATTGCAGTTTGAGGAGAACATAGTCTTTTAGTATAAGTGGGAGATTGTTGGGATGTATACTGAAAGGTCTATCTTTTGTAAGAACATCTTTATTTTGAAATAAGAATCACATAATCATTGTTTTCATATTTATGGTTATGCATATTGTCTAATACATTATATTGTAGATAACATGGTATGTAGTGTCACATGGGAGATCATGTTATCAGTTCCTTGTAAAGTATAAGTAAAGGCTCACAACCGAGATGGTTATGGACAAACCATTGGAATGGTTGTAGTGTGATTTGGTATTAGTTTGTCTTGACCATAGAATTACACTAGTACACTTTGTGTGTATTGAGCAGGACCGACTTAGAGGTGATTCGATTTATTGCTGACTACATAATCGAATCGGACCTCAAATATTATGTTGTACATGTTCTTAATCCCGATATATTAACGGGCACATATACTTAGTATTCATTTCTTTTATTTACCAATGGGCGAGATTTATAGAGTAAATCGATAGGCTCAATAAGTTGGGAAATGATATTATTTATATGGTGTGTCATTGATTATAGGAGGAAACCGTGTCCTATATATTAGGATGATGATGTCTCCTTGAGGACCTCATAAAGTTCATCATGCAATCCCTACAGGTGGACTTGGTCCGGCATGATGATAAGGTTGAGTGGTACTACTCATGGAGTTAAATCTTGATTAATTAATTGTCAGTAAATTAATTAATTGACGGACATTCGAGATATTAAACACGGGGAGATAAATGTACAAATAATATATGGAGCCCATATTGACTTATGGGGGTTGGTGAGGTAGATCAATGATAATCCTCTAGAGGAATGGATTATCATTAATGGATCAGACTTTATGTGGGCTTGATCCATTGGGTGGCCAAGATCCAACTCCTCCTCATGATCCCTATTGTAGCCTATTAAAACCTCATGGAGCCTAGATCCGATGTTGGAAAATAAAACTCTAGATCCGATGATGGAGATTAAATCTCTAGATCCGACGGTTGAGATTAAATTTCTAGAATCCGACGATTGAGATTAAATTTCTAGAATCCAACGATTGAGATTAGATCTCTAGATCCGATGGTGGAGATTAAAACAAGGCTTAAGTCTAACTCTATAAAAGGAGGCCAAGGCATGGGCGTGGACTTTACTTTCAGAGAATAGGGTTTTTGTTTCATTTGGCTTGGGCGACAAGAAACAAAAGGGAGGGTAGGGTTTTGGAGGAGGCATTGGGCGGCCACACTTTTTGAAGTTTTTCCCTTCTTCCTAGGGTTTTGGCCGGCGCCCATCTTCACTTCTTATCTCCTTTGTCGATGTCCAATCTTCTCTCTCTCATCCTTGGCCCAAGGCAAAGGCTAGGGTCTCTTCCCTTGGAGCTTTTGGCTGGCATCCATAATCCTCATCTTCTCTCCTTGGCCGACGGAAATCACCAAGCAAGATGGCTTGGTGGTCGGTTCTAGATAGGAGAAGAGTTTTGTTTTATTCTTCCTTTTGTTCGGAGTGAGCAAAGAAAGGAAGAAGGTGATCTAGGAGGCTTCGACTTTTGGAAGATCGTCGCCAACACGACGTCCAAAAGGAGGAAGGACATACGATAGATGACCTTGAAGTAAACAAGAGGTATAAATCTTGTTTTGCTTTCCTTTAGTATATTTGTATGTTGTATGTTTTGATATGTTCCTAAATTTACTTGGACCCCGAATACAAACGAAAAAACCGGTGATTCGTACATCGTCTATTCCACGGCTATTCAAAGAATAGAGGTAGGTTGCTTGAACAACAAGTTTTTCAAGTGACCACTCTAATCGAATAGCACAATGATTGAACAGTTGCTTGGGTAATCCCTATTTGTCAAGAATTAATTTTTTTTAATCCGGAGACGTAGACGGGATCGCCATAAACAAGCGACCGAGTTGAAGTGGGAAGCGAAGTTTCCCCCCTTTAGAACGAAAGGTGGTTTGTTATATAGTCCTAGAGATCAGAGGGTGATCGTTAGCACGAATGCTAGATTTTTAGAGAAAGACTATGTGATAAACCACAAGCCCATGAGCCAGATTGTTCTGGAGGAATTGAAAGAGGAAGTCACTACTTCACTACCATCAGTACAAGAGTATATACCACAAGTGACTACACTGCGTGTCATAGAGGATACACAGGTGATACCTCGTTGTAGTGGGAGGGTTGTTTGACAACCTAATAGATTTATGTTCTTAGGAGAATCTTCTGATTTGGTCCCTGGTGAACATGAACCTGATCCTTGGACATATGACGAGGCAATCCAAGATAAAGATGCGGTATCTTGGCAAAGTGCAATGAATTCTGAGATAGAATCTATGGATTCAAATCAGGTCTGGGAGCTAATAGAACCACCCAATGGTGTAAAAACCATTGGATGCAAGTGGATCTACAAAAGAAAGAGAGGAATATACGGGAAGGTTGAGACCTTCAAAGCAAGGCTTGTTGCGTAAGGGTATACTCAGAAAGAGGGTATCGATTATGAGGAGACTTTTTCACCGGTAGTCATGCTTAAGTCTATTCGAATTCTCTTGTCTATTGCTGCTCATATGGATTATGAGGTGTGGCAGATGGATGTCAAGACAACTTTCCTTAATGGAAGTCTTGACGAAAACATCTATATGGAGCAACCAGAGGGATTCATTGAAAAGGGAAAAGAGCATCCTGTGTGCAAGCTTAATCGGTCCATTTATCGATTAAAGCAAGCTTCGAGATCTTGGAACATCCACTTTGATGAGGTAATTCAGTCTTATAGATTTATTCAAAGTCCGAATGAGTCTTGTGCATACAAAAGATGTGACGAAAATGTAGTGGTATTTCTTGTACTATACGAAGATGATATTTTGCTAATTGGCAACAATGTCAAAGTGTTATTAGACGTAAGGGTATGGTTGTCCAAACAATTTTATATGAAGGACTTGGGAGAAGTGGGACACATCCTTGGGATCAAGGTTATAAGGGATCGCAAGAAAAGGATGTTGTGCTTATCTCAAGCTTCATACAGAGACACTATTTTGGCTCGTTTTAGCATGCAGAACTCCAAGAAAGGTTTTCTACCTTTTAGGCATGAAGTACCTTTATCTAAATAGATGTGTCTTAGAACATCAAAGGAGATAGAGGAGATGAAGGTGGTTCCTTATGCTTCAGCTGTAAAAAGCCTCATGTATACTATGTTATGTACGAGGCCGAATATCTGCTTTTCCATGGGCATGGTTAGCAGATATCAGAGTAATCCTGGATAGGGATATTGGACTGCGGTAAAGCATATATTGAAGTACCTGAGAAGGACTAGGGATTATATCTGGTATACCAAGCAAATAAATTACCTTTTGTGGGTTAAACAAATTATGACTTCAAATCAGATAGGGATAACAGTAAGTCTACCTCGGGTTTTGTGTTTACTTTTGGAGGTGGTGCCATTTTATGGAGGATTTTCAAGCAGAAATGCATGGCGGACTCCACCATATAAGCTGAGTATGTGGCAGCCTCTGAGGCGGCCAAAGAAGATGTATGGGTCAAGAACTTTTTGATGGACTTGGATGTGATTCCTGGTTTGCCCAGAACTATCAAAATTTATTGTGATAATAGTGGTGTAGTTGCAAACTCGAAGGAACCACCAGACCATAAGGCAAGTAAAAACATAGAGCGCAAGTACCATGTGAGACGAGAGATCATAAATCGAGGAGAAGTTATTGTCGCCAAGATTGCATCACAGGATAACTTGGCAGATCCTTTCACTAAGGCCCTTCCAGCGAGAGCTTTTGATAGGCATGTGGAGGGAATAGGAATTAGATGTATGGCAGTTTGATGGCAGCATAGTATTTTAGAATAAGTGAGAGATTGTTGGGATGTATACTGAAAGCCTAATCTGTGTATGGACATCTTCATTTTGAAATAAGAATCACATGATCATTGTTTGCATTTTATATTTATTATATGTGTGCATATTGTCTAATACTTTACATTGTAGATAACATGGTGTGTGGTGTCACATAGAAGATCATGTTATCTGTTCCATGTAGAGTATAAGTAAAGGCTCACAACTAAGATGGTTTTAGACAAAGCATTGGCATGGTTGTAGTGTAATTTGGTATTGGTTTATCTTGACCATAGAATTACACTATGTAGGGATGTATACCGAAAAGTCTATCTTTTGTATTAACATCTTTATTTTGAAATAAGAATCACATGATCATTGTTTGCATATTTTTATGGTTTTGCATATTGTCTAATACTTTACAATGTAGATAACATGGTGTGTGGTGTCACACGGGAGATCATGTTATCGGCTCCTTGAAAAGTATAAGTAAAGGCTCACAACGAGATGGCTTTGGACAAACCATCGGAATGGTTGTAGTGTGATTTGATATTTGTTTGTCTTGACCATAAAATCACACTAGTGCACTTTGTGTGTATTGAGCAGGACCGACTTAGAGGTGATTCAATTTATTGCTGACTACATAATAGAATCGGACCTCAGATATTATTTTGTACATGCTTTTAATCCCGATATAATAACGGGCACATATACTTAGTATTCATCCCTTTGATTTACCAATGGGCCAGATTTATAGATTAAATCGATAGGCTCAGTAAGTTGGGAGATGATATTATTTATATGGTGTGCCGTTGATTATAGGAGGAAATCGTGTCCTATATATTTGGATGATGATGTCCCCTTGAGGAGCTCATAAGGTTCATCATGTAAACCCTGCTGGTGGACTTGGTCCGACATGATGAAAAGGTTGAGTGGTACTACTCTTGGAGTTAGATGTTGATTAATTAATGGTCAGTAAATTAATTAATCGATGGACATTCGAGATCTTAAACACGGGGAGAAAATGTACAAATAATATATGGAGCCAATATTATCTTATGGGGGTTGGTGAGGTAGATCAATGATAATCCTTTAGTGGATTGGATTATCATTAGTGAATCAGACTTTATGTGGGCTTGATCCATGGGTGGCCAAGATCCAACTCCTCCTCATGGTCCCTAATGTAGCCTATTAACACCTCTTGAAGCTTAGATCGAATGGATAGAAACAAAACTCTAGATCAAAAGGTAGTGATTAAATCACTAGATCCGACGGTTGAGATTAAATCTCTAGATCTGATGGTTGAGATTAAATCCGTAGAACCGATGGTGGAGATTAAAAGAAGGCTTATCCCTAACTCTATAAAAGGAGGGCAAGGGGTTGGCATGGAGGACAATTCAAGGGAAGCTAGGGTTTTGGAAGTTTGTGGCAAGGCATAGGAGCTAGGGTTTGGGCTTTGGCGGCACCTAATAAGGAAATATTTTCCTTGTGTTGTTGTTCTTCCCCAAGCTGCTGGCGCCCTTGGAGTTCCTTCTAGCCCTTGACCGGCATCCAAAATTGGTCCTCTCCTTCTCCTTGGCCGGTGGAACCAAGGTTTAGGGTCCTCCCTTGAAGCTTTTGGCCGGTAACTCTCAATCTCCTCTTCCTTCTTGGCCAGCGGCAAGCTTCCTCGGAAATTATTGGTTGGTTGAAAGAAGGAATAGAGCTTTGTTTCTATTCTTCCTCTTTCTTTGGAAGAGCAAGGAAGGAAGATTTGCGATCTAGGAGCTTCAACTTTTGGTAGATCATCGCCACATGCCGTCCGAAAGGAGGAAGGTAATACATTAGAAGATCGAGAGGTATATCGATTCTCTAATTTTTATATGTTATATGTTTGTATTTGTTTTTCAATTATGAGCATGATATAAATCTGTTTGTTACTAAATAATACTTGGATCCCGAACATAAACACAAAAGTCGGCGATCCGGACATCGTCTATTTCGCGGCTACTCGTAGAATAGAGGATGGTCGCTTGAACAACGAGTTTGTTCAAGTGACCTCTCTAAACGAATAGTACGACAATGACTTAGTTGTTTGGGCAATCCCTTTTGTCTAGGATTAATTTTTTTTAATCCGGGGACATCGAAGGGATCGCCATGATCAAGCAACCAAGGTGAAGTGGGAAGCGAAGTTTCCCCTCACGGACTCGATAAGCAAAACCCTTCAATTGGTATCATAGCCAAGGTTTCTGATTTTGTGTGTTTAGGATTCGGTTAATTTTTATGCACTTTTCATATATTATATGTGCCAGATAATAGTAGGATATGCGTAGTTTAACTCTTTGGTTGCAGGTATAAGATTTGACTATTATGGTCATATGTGTGTATGTGATTGTATGTGTATATTTTGTTGAATCCTCGGGGTTGACGAGGCTAGTATTTGATTTTTTGTAAATTAGATACGACATTGTTTAGCCACTCTTTATTTTAGTTTACTTTTGATCTAGATTTTATGTACACTCCCTCGTGGAGTATAGGATCGATGGATGAAAATTAAAATAGGTTATAGGCTCGGCTCGGATCTCCGGATGGCTCGTACATGGCATAGGAGGAGCGGACGAGAAGGCCATGCGACGGGATACATAATGAAGACAAAAACCATAATAGTTGGAAAATAATTTATTTTTAATATTTATTGCTTTTTGTTTGATATGCATGTCGTAGGCTAGGAAAATTCCTCAATTTCAAATTACTAAGTGGGAGGGGGAAATTTTTATAAATTCCCTCGGCCTCCATTACGATTTGACAAGTGATGCAAACAAACTTGCGCGTCGGCTCTGATTGCCTTCCTCCCCATCGGATGAGTTTGTTTGCGGATCACAAGGTCAAATATGGTTATAGGGAATTATTAAGGAGCGTGTGTACTTCCCCATCTGAAGGCACATAACCCGAGATAATTACCTTGGTACCGAGTAATGGTGAACACTTAGATAGAAATATAAGTATCCTCCCCATCGGAGTCACTGCTTTTATTTGTAGGGCCAAAGAGGAACCAACTATTAATTTTACTTGTCAAAAAGTTAGGTTGACAAGATAGTAAAATTAATGGGTAAAACTGTTGGATCGAAGCGGATCGCTAGAGGGGGGGTGAATAGCGATAAAAACTTTTCTTTTAAATCGTTCGATAGACAATTAAACGCAGCGGAAATGTAAATAAAAACTAAATGAGACAAATAGTTTTTTTACTTGGTTCGTAGCCTTCGGCTACTACTCCAAGGCCCTAACGGTCCTAGACCGTGTACGGAGGGCAATTCACTAAAACACTCCTCCTCGTTGGAGGTAGGAGTTTTACGATTACAAAAGCCTTCGAAGCAAAAAGATAGAGAGACAAACCCTCTCTTCTATTAAAGTAAAATGCAACAAAAAGCCTCGATTAAAAAGAATTGCAATATTGAAAGCAATAACAAATTAAGATTATACCAACAACTAAACAAAAGAAACTTTAAGCTAGGGTTGTTGGCAGCACTTCGTTGTTGTAGAGTCGTCGGAGAGTTACAGTGTAACGGAGGCTTTTGAGCACTTAGAATTGAGGATGAAACCCTAGGTTTGGCCCTCCTTTTATAGCCTTTAATCCCCTCAACGAATGGGTCTTCAACCAATCACAAATGGGCACAAAACTCCTTGAAAAATGGTGATAAAGCTTGACTCCTCGAGGCTGATTTTTGACCACCGATTGAACTGGCCGATTGAACTGGCGCCGGTTGAACTGGATGGTTGAACTGATGGCCAGGATTTTTGACTACAATAAAGAGTTAGCTCAAAATATAAGCGGATTCGACGACCACTTGCCGTCCAATCTCAACATAGACCTTCCATGGGAAGTCTTGGGTCGGATCGTCGCCTAAGATCATCCCCGTAAAGAGGATACGACCTCACTTATGCTCGCACACACGAGCTTACCTCGATACTTACGTGTCGCTTTTGCTTCCGGCCTTCCACTCGATTCCTTCGGCTCCCTCCGAAGTAACTCGAGTGTCGCCCGACCACCGCGGCTTCCTCCGGGTGTCGCTAGCCTTCAGCTCCAGCATTGAGACTTTTCTGCACACTTGATTTAGCTCGTGAGATAACAATATAAGCTTAACTTTATATCGTTTGCTATAATCAAAACTTAGGTTCGACTTAGGTGCCCACTGCACCAACAATCTCCCCCTTTTTGATTTATGGCAAACCCACATACAAAGTTAAGACAAAAATAAGTATGAGATTATGCATGAATGAGTAGGAGTATATAAAAATTCTTTTTCAAGTGCTCCCCCTTGAGGAATCCTCCCCCTTGACCGAGGGTGAGTACTTGAGAAAGGGTTTTAACTCTCCCCCTTGATATGTGCTACTAAGAAAAAGAATTAAGTAACCGAAATTACTTAATATTGGCCATAGTGTTTAAAATAAGTTTTAAGTTAAGAACCAAATGATTTCTTAACCTTGGCCTTTTGTTAAAAGTTAAATAAGTTTTCAAAACTTAAAGTTAACTTTTGGTTTAATTATGAAGTAAGAGTTAAGTTATCAAAAAAAATTTTTTGACCCCTTAACTTTTGTCCTTTTTCTCCTTTTTCTCCCCCTTTTGCCATATATCGAAAAGAGTAAGGGGTGTGTGGAAAACAAATTAAATGTTAAATTTAAAGTCCAAGAATCTTCCACATTTTTATTTTTAAAAATAATATACTGAAAATAAGTTCATCTATAAAATGTTCGACTCATATTTGGCTTGATTGATATGAAGGATCAACCAGTCCTGGTCAGAGTCGGTATGATTATACTCCGTGGTTCATAGCGATGCACTAGCTCTACATCTGGAACCAGGAGTAAGGTCCTAACATCTCACGCCCATCTACGTGGCTAAGTACACAAACACATTAGTCCTATGTGTTGTGAGATGTATTGGCTCCTTAAATCTATAGGTGCATGATATCTAAGGTATGTCCTATGCTAGTTCCATGAAAAAAAAAGTAAGAAATAGTAGTAAGAAAATATAATTTGCAAGTTCCTATTATATTACGCACATGCCTAATCTTCGTCTCAAGAGACTAAATTCGGCTTCGGGTAGTGGTTTAGTAAATATGTCTACTAGGTTAGACTTCGAGTCAACATATTCGAGTTGTATGGAGCCGTTGGCTACATGTTCTCGAATGAAATGGTGTTTTACCTCTATATGCTTTGTCCTTGAATGGCATATAGGGTTCTTAGTTATATTTATCGAACTTATGTTGTCTACAAAAATTTTAGTTTTGGTGAAGTCCAACCTAAAGTCTCGGAGAGTGTGCTTCATCCAAAGAAGCTGAGTTACACACTCACCCATCGCAACGTATTCGGCTTCGGTGGTAGATAAGGCAACACAATGTTGCTTCCTATTGCACCAACTCACTAGACTTGGTAGAGTAGTTGACAACAACCACTCGTGCTCTTTCTATCGAGTTTACTACCGGCATAATCCGAATCGGAGTAGCCGATTAGTTCGAACTCCGTAGATCTAGGGTACCAAATACCAACGTTAAGTGTACCCTTAAGATATCTAAGGATACGCTTAACTAGGGTTAGGTGAGACTCCTTAGCACAAGTTTGAAACCTGGCGCACATACTTACTGCGAATAGGATGTCAGGTCGACTCGCAGTTAAGTATAGGAGACTTCCTATCGCGCTCCTATAGTACTTTAAGTCAATGGACTTACTTTCTAGGTCTTCTCCTATGTTAACATTAATCGCCATTGGGGTGTTTATTATCTTAGCGTCTTGCATTCAAAATCTTTTAATTAACTCCTTAGTGTATTTTTGTTGATATAGGTATATACCATCCTTAGTTTATTTAATTTGTAGACCTAAAAAGAAACTTAACTCGCCTACCAAGTTCATTTCAAACTCACTTTCCATGAGTGAAACGAACTCGTTTAGTGTGGTTGAGTTAGAGGTTCCAAAAATTATATCGTCTACGTAAATTTGAGCTATGAATATTTCTTTACCTAAGGTTTTTACGAAGAGAGTTGGGTCAACTAAGCCTTGGTTAAACCCTTTTGACTTAAGATGGATTGAAAGTCTCTCGTACCAAGCTCGAGGAGCTTGTTTAAGTCCATAGAGAGCTTTCTTAAGTTTTAGAACATAGTCGGGTTTATCTAGATTTTCGAATCCGGGGGGTTGGCTAACATAAACTTCTTCTTTAATGTATCCATTTAAGAATTCCGACTTAACATCCATTTGAAACAGCTTAAATCCTCAATGTGCGGCATAAGCTAGCAACATTCGAATGGATTCGAGTCTAGCTACTGGGGCATAGGTTTCGTCGTAATCTAAGCCTTCGACTTGACTAAACCCTTTGGCGACTAACCTAGCCTTGTTTCTAACTACTTCACCTTTATCATCAAGCTTATTTCGAAACACCCACCTTGTTCCAATTATCGTTTTGTCTTTAGGTGGTGGTACTAATTCCCACACTTCATTCCTAGTAAATTGAGCTAGCTCTTCTTGCATTGCAATAATCCAATCGGGATCAAGAAGAGCTTGTTCGATTGATTTGGGTTCTATCTTTGAAATTAAGGAAATTTGACTAAGGTTCCTATAGGATGCTCTAGTTTAAACTCCTAGATTAGGATCTCCTATCACTTGATCGATAGGGTGGTTAGTCTGAATCCTAGATTGGTTTGGGTTTGTGTCACCTAATGCTTGATCAATGGGGTGACTTGGTTGAACATTAGTTTGGTTGGAGTCATCTATCACTTGATCAATAGAGTGACTTGGTTGACTTAGGTTAGGATTAACACTAGACCTGATCTCCGGATCAGAGTTAGGTCTAGTATGAATCGGCTCGCTAATTGGGGTTGCCGGGGGTTTTGTAGGTTCATGTCCTTCATCAAATACTACATTGATAGTCTCCTCGACTCTAAGGGTGTCGTGGTTATATACTCTATAAGCTCGACTTATAGTCGAGTATCCTAGAAAGATTCCGGTCGTGGTCTTGGATGTAAATTTCCCTAGGTAATCCTTAGTGTTTAGGATATGTACCTTACACCCAAATACCCTAAAGTACTTGATGTTAGGTATTTTATCGTGATAAATCTCGTATGAGGTCTTAAGGTGCCTCTTTACCATAAGGATTCTATTTTGGACATAGCATGCCGTACTCACGGCTTCTGCCCAAAACCTATCGGGTAGGTCATATTCGTTCAACATGGTCCTAGCGGCTTCTTGTAGAGTTCTTTTTTAGCCATTTTGTTGAGGGGTCCTAGGGCAAGAGAATTCATGGTGGTATCCGTTTAGGTTACAGAAGTCGGTGAACCTTTGATTTTCGAATTCACCACCATGATCGCTTCTAATTCTTTTAACCTTAAGGTTTTTTTGATTCTCGATTAATTTGAATAAATTGATTAATTGATCTAGGGTATCATTTTTATGTTTGATGAACCTAACCCAGGTAAACCTGGAGTAGTCGTCAATTATGACTAAGCAATATTGACTTTTAATTAGTGACTTGGCTCCATGTGAATTGAATAGATCCATATGCAGGAGCTCAAGTACACTTGAGGTTCGTTCTTGGTTAGTTAACTTGTGTTGTGTCCTAGGTTATTTTTCTTGTTGACAAGCATTACAGATTTTATTAACCAAATTGTTAAGGTTGGGTAAGCCTCGACTAGGCCACTCGACTCATCTTGTGGGCGAGTCTTGGGTGCAAGTGGCCAATGATTCCTCTTCCTGTGTCATAAGACATTTGGCTGAGGATTTGATTAAGTTAATTGTATAAATGTTATTTGTCCTAGTTCCTTTGAGTATTGTTTTAGCTGTTTCATTTGTTTTAATTACACATTCATTTTCTAAAAATACGACCTTATAATTATTGTCACATAATTGGTTTACGCTAAGCAGGTTATATTCAAAATTCTCTACAAGTAATACATTTTTAATAACAAAATTCGAGTTAAGCTCGATATCACCTGATCCGATGATTTTGAGCTTGCCGTTATTCCCAAAGGCTACCGATCCTTGTCGTTTGAATCGAAGCTTCGCGAATTTGAGTTGATCCCTGGTCATGTGTCGGGAGCAACCGCTGTCTAACATCCATTGATCCTACACACAAGGTGGTTGGATTGGATGTTAGATTATTATATTTAAAAAAAAAAAAAAATTGGTTGTAAGTTGTTAAACCTAGGTCATCTCACCGGAGTCTATATGATCAAGCATGTTATACTTATGTGTTCTTTGTGAGATGACTTCCAATTAACTTGATTAAGTGCATTTATGTTTAAGTAATGTTAGATTTGGATTTGACCCTAGGCTTGTCAAGTTTACCTTTTCAAGATCATGGCTTCGTGTCATTGGCGAGGCACAGGGGCCTTCTTTTATCGGATCATCGACCACTTCCTTAGACAAAGCCATTTTCAAGAAAATGATGACTTGACTCACCTAAAATTATTTCCTCGTCTAACTAGTTATTTTTGAAAAGAGACTCCCCGAGGCTCAATCTTATCGAAGGATTTTAGTTGATTATTTGAAAAGAGGCTCCCCGAGGTTCAATCTTTTCGAAGAATTTTAGTTGGTTATTTGAAAAGAGGCTCCCCGAGGCTCAATCTTTTCGAAAAATTTTAGTTGGTTATTTACGTGTTCTAAGTGAGTTCACGAAAGAAAAAAAACAAAAATAAATCTATGCATGCAATTTCTAAGTTAAAACACAAACATGTTTTGTACTGGCTCCCCCTAGACCGTTGAATCGGTTCGGTCTATCCACATAGTGGATTTGGTCCTTGGGAACCCAGTACGAGTTGGATCCAAGAGTTGAAATCAAAGTGGTCTTAGGGACCCATGCTTGGACACATTTTTTATGTCTACTTACGATTGACATATACGACTTATTGGTCGTGTTTGAGCTAAACCCTAGTCCGGCCTTGTTGTACACGGCCCTTTGCGATCCAAGTAGGAGGTCAAGTCCTTTGGATCCCAAAGTAAACCTTTCCAACGTATTCCTAAGATCTTCAACTTGACTTTTCAAGAGTGAGTTCTCAACTTCGAGTTTTTCAACCCGAGTTGAGTCCTTCTCATGAACTCGACTAGTCGAAGAGGTTAGGGAGACCTCGTGTTTGAGGAGTTTAACTTCCTCAACCAGGGTCTCGACCTTGGACTCGGACTTAGCTAACTTCCTAGACAAAAACCTAATCGTATTATGTAAAGTATTAAATAAGGTTCGACTCACCTTAAGGGTATCTTTTGAACCGGATGCGTATCCATGGCTTGACTTGAAGGTAGCTTCGTAGTCTGAGTCATCCTCAGGTTTTGACTTAAGTTCAAGTTCAGTCTCCGTGTCGGACTCAATCGATTTCGCCATGAAGATGTGGTCTTCGTCTTCTTCGGATGACGCTTCTTCCCATGTCGCATTGAGGGCCTTCTTGTGCTTAGGTGCTTGGTGGTTGAGCTTGGGGCACTCGGACTTTATATGTCCAAACCTGTTACACTCATAACACCTAATATTAGAACTTTTAGGCTTACCTTGGTTGGGTCGAGTTGTGGTTCACTTTCGTCCCTTGGCTATCCTTCGAGCTAGGTTCATTAGTTCGGCAGTCAATTCCGGGTCAACTTCTTCTTCGGACTCATCTTCCTCCTCGGTTGGTGGTGGCTTGCTTGCCAATTTCTTCTTCTTTGAACCTGCAAACAAGGCTATACCCCTCTCGGGTTCCGAGTTGGACTGCTCATGTAATTCAAAATCCAAAAAGAGTTCATCTAATCTAAGTTTAGAAAGGTCCTTGGAGACCTTGTAGGCATCGACCATGGATGCCCACAAGGTAGTCCTCGGAAAAGAGTTTGGAACATACCTTATAATGTCGCGATTTTCGACCTTTTGCCCGATTGCGTGTAGGTTGTTGACTATGTCTTGGACACGGGCGTGGAGTTGCGTCGCGGACTTGTGTTCCTGCATTTTTAGTGTGTACAATTTATTGAACAACAAATCACGTTTGCAAACCTTAGCTTGATCCGATCCTTCGTGTAACTCGATCAGCTTTGTCCAAAGGTCCTTTGCGCTAATGAAGGGGCCGACGCGATTTAACTCCTCCTTGGACAAGCCGCATTGGAGGATTTGTGTTGCCTTGGCGTCGGCTTCGACTTGTCGTTTTGTCGCAATGGTCCATTGATCATAATCCAAGGAGTCACCCACTTCATTATTCGGAAGTGTGAAATCCGTTTGGATTATGATCCACATCTCGATTAGGGTTTTGAGAAAGCATTCCATCCGACCCTTCCTATAACGGAAGTCATCTCCATTGTAAAACGGAGGTCGGATGGTGCTAAAACCCTCGAGATGGGCCATTAGAACAAAAGACAAAAAGGGACGAAGACGAAGAAACTAGCAACGACAAAAACACAAAACAAAGTACCAAGACTCGCATCTTGGATTAGTAGTGCGGGAGTAAATTTAACAAAGTGAAATAAATCAGAAATAAACAGAAATAAAAGAAAAATAAATCTGTAAAAAATGGCTAGATTGGTAGTTTCACCAAATCTTAGCAACCCCCGGCTCTGATACCAATTGTTGGATCGAAGCGGATCGCTAGAGGGGGGGGTGAATAGCGATAAAAACTTTTCTTTTAAATCGTTCGATAGACAATTAAACGCAGCGGAAATGTAAATAAAAACTAAATGAGACAAATAGTTTTTTTACTTGGTTCGTAGCCTTCGGCTACTACTCCAAGGACCTAACGGTCCTAGACCGTGTACGGAGGGCAATTCACTAAAACACTCCTCCTCGTTAAAGGTAAGAGTTTTACGATTACAAAAGCCTTCGAAGCAAAAAGATAGAGAGACAAACCCTCTCTTCTATTAAAGTAAAATGCAACGAAAAGCCTCGATTAAAAAGAATTGCAATATTGAAAGCAATAACAAATTAAGATTATACCAACAACTAAACAAAAGAAACTTTAAGCTAGGGTTGTTGGCAGCACTTCGTTGTTGTAGAGTCGTCGGAGAGTTGCAGCGTAATGTAGACTTTTGAGCACTTAGAATTGAGGATGAAACCCTAGGTTTGGCCCTCCTTTTATAGCCTTTAAGCCCCTCAATGAATGGGTCTTCAACCAATCACAAATGGGCACAAAACTCCTTGAAAAATGGTGATAAAGCTTGACTCCTCGAGGCTGATTTTTGACCACCGGTTGAACTGGCCGATTGAACTAACGCCGGTTGAACTGGCTGGTTGAACTGATGGCCAAGATTTTTGACTACAATAAAGAGTTAGCTCAAAATATAAGCGGATTCAACGGCCACTTGCCGTCCGATCTCAACATAGACCTTCCATGGGAAGTCTTGGGTCGGATCGTCGCCTAAGATCATCCCCGTAAAGAGGATACGACCTCACTTACGCTCGCACACACGAGCTTACCTCGATACTTACGTGTCACTTTTGCTTCCGGCCTTCCACTCGATTCCTTCGGCTCCCTCCGAAGTAACTCGAGTGTCGCCCGACCACCGCGGCTTCCTCCGGGTGTCGCTAGCCTTCAGCTCCAGCATTGAGACTTTTCTGCACACTTGATTTAGCTCGTGAGATAACAATATAAGCTTAACTTTGTATCGTTTGCTATAATCAAAACTTAGGTTCGACTTAGGTGGCCACTGCACCAACAAAAACCTCCTCTTACAAATGTAGAATTCGTATACGTCCACACTATCGTGGCATACAATATTCTCGGTGTTTTGAGGTGTTGGTTGATTTTAAAATTTTATTGTTTGAGGAATCAATAATTTTTTGAAATATAATATTTTGATTTATGTGATTCTTAGGTTTTCTTTCAAAATGAATTTCAACCCACTTGCTGTGATACTGAAAGAGAACAAATTTACTGGACCCAACTATGTTGATTGGAAGAGGAATCTAGACATTGTCTTGACTGCTAAGGAATACAAATATGTACTCCTCGAAGAGTGCCCTCCTATGCTTGCAGATGATTCTGGGGAAAAGGAGAGAGAGAGCTATAAGAAGTGGATCAAGGCCGATGAGATGGCGCGGTGTTACATTTTGGCATCTATGTCAAATGTACTGCAACATCAACATCAAGCCATGCCCACTCCTTATGATATGATGCTCAATCTCAAGGAGCTTTTCAGACACCAAAATCGGGCTGCTAGGCAAGAAGCCATGAGAAACTTGATGATGACAACCATGATCGAGGGAACACCCGTGAGGGATCATGTTCTCAAGATGATGGCTCATTTGAATGAGCTGGAGGTCCTTGGAGCTAAGATCAATGGGGAAACCCAGGTCGATATCACTCTCCAGTCTCTACCTAGGAGTTTTGAGCAGTTTCGCTTGAACTACAACATGAAAAAGAGGTTGTATTCGTTGGCGAAACTTCTGACAGAACTCTAGGCGGCAGAGGGGCTATTTCGTCAGAGTGCTCAGGCGCATGCCGTGGTGACCCAAAAGGTTTCTACTTCTAAGCCGAAAGGCAAGAAGAAGAAGAAACAAACTGGGGCGAAGGCGGTGGGAGGTACTCAGGGAGGAGTGAAGAAGCCGAAAGGCAAATGCTTCACTTAGCGGTAGTACATTGGAAGAAGAAACCACAGAACAAAGGTATATCTTTTGGTCTAGTCGTTGAAACATATTTAGCGGTGTTATCTACCGGCACCTGGTGTGTAGATACGGGAGCCACTGATCATGTCTGCAATACTTTGTAGGGGTTCCAGAAAACCAGATATGGTGAGGAGATTACAGTGTACTTGGCGATGCCAAAGGTGGCGGATGTTCATTTATATTTTGAGAAAAATAAACTTTTGGTTCTTAAGAATTGCCTTTATGTACCCTTATTTAGAAAGAATTTAATTTCGATTTCTAAATTGTTTATGGATGGATATGTTATTTCTTTTAATGACAGAGTTGTTATAAGAAGGAATAGGGACATTATCTGTTCGGGTGCATTGATATGAAATCTATACACACATGAACCAAAACCTCCCACGATGCAAATTGAAGTTAATAACTCATCTTCTAATTCAAATAAGAGAAAAGAACCTTCGAAGATGAACCAAACATATCTTTGGCATCTTAGGCTTGGTCACATTAACCTAAGCAGAATTCAAAGGTTGATAGCTGATGGACCTTTGGGTTCATTAGTGGTGGAGGATCTCCCATCCTGCGAATCTTGCTTGGTGGGTAAGATGACCAAGATGCCTTTTAAGGCCAAGGGGTATAGAGCCAAAGATGTATTAGAATTGGTTCATTCTGATTTGTGTGGTCCTATGTCTATCCAGGCTAGAGGTGGTTTCGAGTATTTCATCTCTTTTATAGATGATTACTCAAGATATGGATACATTTACCTGATGCGCCGCAAGTCTGAATGCTTTGACTGGTTTCAAGAATTCAAGGCTGATGTGGAGAAACATCAAGGTAAAAGTATGAAGACACTACGATCTGATTGTGGTGGTGAGTACCTCTTGGGAGAGTTTAGGAACTACTTATCAGAGGCTGGGATTCAATCCCAATTGACTGCACCTGGCACACCCTAGCAGAACGGTGTAGCAGAGCGAAGGAATAGGACTCTTATGGAGATAGTTAGATCGAAGATTAGTTATTCTGAGTTCCCAGATTCGTTCTGGGGATATCCTCTAGATACGATGGTGTACATTCTGAACTTGGTTCCATCTAAATCAGTGCCTTCTACTCCCACAGAGTTGTGGACTGGGCGAAAGTCTAATCTAAGACATATTCGGATATGGGGGAGTCCAGCACATGTGATGAAGGCAGATGCTGGTAAGTTGGAACCTCGTACAGAAGTACGCATGTTCGTTGGCTATGCTAGAGGAACGAAGGGTGGTTTATTTTATAGTCCTAGAGATCAGAGGGTGATCGTTAGCACGAACGCCAGATTTCTGGAGGAAGACTATGTGATGAGCCACAAGCCCAAGAGTAAAATTATTCTGGAGGAATTGGAAGGGGAAGTCACTTCTTTAGTACCACCGGTACAAGGGGATATACCACATGTCACTGCACCACATGTCACAGAGGATACACAGGAGATATTTCATCGTAGTGGGAGGGTTATCAGACAGCCTGATTGATTCATGTTCTTGGGAGAATCCTCTGATTTGGTCCCTGATGAATATGAACCTAATCCCTGGACATATGACGAGGCAATCCAAGATAAAGATGTAGTATCTTGAAAAATTGCAATGAATGCTGAGATTGAATCTATGGATTCAAATTAGGTCTGGGAGCTAGTAGAGCCACCTAATGGTGTAAAAACCATTGGAAGCAAGTGGATCTACAAGAGAAAGAGAGGAATAGATGGGAAGGTTGAGACCTTCAAAGCGAGGCTTCTTACGAAGGGGTATACTCAGAAAGAGGGTATCGATTATGAGGAGACCTTTTCGCCGGTAGCCATGCTTAAGTCTATCCAGATTCTCTTATGCATAGCAGCTCATATGGATTTGTTGTACTTCGTTCAGTTACGTATTGCTCAATGGAGTTAGTGTATCATATAAAAAGTTTTATACTTGGAACCTTGATAATATTAGTTGCTAAGGCAAAGAGCATCTTGTATGTAATCTTAATCGGTCCATTTATGGATTGAAGCAAGCTTCGAGATCTTGGAACATCCGCTTTGATGAGGTAATCTAGTCTTACGGATTTATTCAAAGTCTGAATGAGTCTTGTGTATACAAGAGATGTGATGGAAACGTAGTGGTATTTTTTGTACTATACGTAGATGACATTTTGTTCATTGGCAATAATATCAAGGTGTTATCTGACGTAAGGGTATGGTTGTCCAAACAGTTTGATATGAAGGACTTGGGAGAAGTGGGACTCATCCTTGGGATCAAGGTTATAAGGGATCGTAGGAAAAGGATGTTGTGCTTATCCCAAGCTTCATACATAGACACGATTATGGATCGTTTTAGCATGCAGAACTCTAAGAAGGGTTTTCTACCCTTCAGGCATGGAGTTCCTTTATCTAAGGAGATGTGTCCTAGATCATCTGAGGAGATGAAGACGGTTCCTTATGCTTCGGTAGTAGGAAGCCTCATGTATGAGATGCTATGTACGAGACCTGATATCTGCTTTACCGTGGGCATGGTCAGCAGATATCAGATCAATCCAGGATAGGGACATTGGACTGCGATAAAGCATATATTGATGTACCTGAGAAGGACTAGGGATTATATGCTGGTATACCGGGCAGACAAATTACTCCCTGTGGGTTACACGGATTCCAACTTCCAATCTGATAGGGATAACAGTAAGTCTACCTCAGGTTTTGTGTTTACTTTGGGAGGTGGAGCCATTGTATAGAGGAGTGTCAAGCAGAAATGCATGGCGGACTCCAGTATGAAAGCTGAGTATGCGACAACCTCTGAGGCGGCAAAAGAAGCTATGTGGCTCAGAAACTTCCTGATGGACTTTGATATGATTCCTGGTTTGCCCAGAACTATCACAATTTATTGTGTTAATAGTGGTGCAGCTGCAAACTCGAAGGAACCACGAGCCCATAAGGTAAGTAAGCACATAGAGCGCAAGTACTACCTGATACGAGAAATCGTAAAGAGAGGAGAAGTTGTTGTGGCCAAGATTGCATCGGAGGATAACCTGGCAGATCCTTTCACTAAGTCCCTTCCGGCGAGAGCTTTTGATAGGCATGTGGAGGGAATGAGGATCAGATGTATGGCAGTTTGAGGACAACATAGTCTTTTAGTATAAGTGGGAGATTGTATGGATGTATACTGAAAAGTCTATCTTTTGTATGAACATCTTTATTTTGAAATAAGAATCACATGATCATTGTTTGCATATTTTTATGGTTATGCATATTGTCTAATACTTTACATTGTAGATAACATGGTGTGTGGTGTCACACGGGAGATCATGTTATCAGCTCCTTGAAAAGTATAAGTAAAGGCTCACAACTGAGATGGCTTTGGACAAACCATCGGAATGGTTGTAGTATGATTTGGTATTGGTTTGTCTTGACCATAAGATCACACTAGTGCACTTTGTGTGTATTGAGCAGGACCGACTTAGAGGTGATTCGATTTATTGCTCACTACATAATTGAATTGGACCTCAGATATTATTTTGTATATGTTCTTAATCCTGATATAATAACGGGCACATATACTTAGTATTCATCTCTTTGATTTAACAAAATGGCGAGATTTATAGATTAAATCGATAGGCTCGGTAAGTTGGGAGATGATATTATTTATATGGTGTGACGTTGATTATAGGAGGAAACCGTGTCCTATATATTAGGATGATGATGTCCCCTTGATGAGCTCATAAGGTTCATCATGTAAACCCTGCAGGTGGACTTGGTCCGGCATGATGAAAAGGTTGAGTGGTACTACTCTTGGAGTTAGATGTTGATTAATTAATGGTCAGTAAATTAATAAATCGACAAACATTCGAGATCTTAAACACGGGGAGAAAATGTACAAATAATATATGGAGCCCATATTATGTTATGGGAGTTGGTGAGGTAGATCAATGATAATCCTTTAGTGGATTGGATTATCGTTAGTGGATCAGACTTTTTGTGGGCTTGATCGATGGGTAGCCAAGATCCAACTCCTCCTCATGGTCCCTAATGTAGCCTATTAACACCTCATGAAGCTTAGATCGAATGGATAGAAACAAAACTTTAGATCCAAAGGTAGAGATTAAATCTCTAGATCCGACGGTTGAGATTAAATCTCTAGATCCGACGGTTGAGATTAAATCCCTAAAACCGATGGTGGAGATTAAAAGGAGGCTTATCCCTAACTCTATAAAAGGAGGGCAAGGGGTTGGTGTGGAGGACAATTCAAGAGAAGCTAGGGTTTTGGATGTTGGCGGCAAGGCATAGGAGCTAGGGTTTGTTAGTAATATATGAGAGATGTCCTAAGGCAATCGCCTTATGTATAAACCATTTATATGATAAATGAAGATTCACTATTTGAGTATACATGTTTTATGTATTTGATTGGATCTTAAACTCATTTACTGAATGTCCACAATACGATTCACAGCATGAGAGAATTTGTGATTGGATCACAACTAGTGAGTATCTCTACATGTGTAATTGTGATGTATCGGAATTATCCCTTGTCGATGAATTGATGGATTTGGACACCATCGATTACTCGAGACTAGCACGAGGTATACTCCTTGGTGTATCCAAGCGGTGATTCTCCTTTGGTGGAGACATAGTGATGTCGGAGTTGATCGTGGATGCTAGTTATGGTAACTAGTTCATTGGAGTGACCCGGTAGTAAGACTTCATATGGTTCTCTGCATATATAGATATGTCAATGAAGTTCTTCTTGTGGCTTAAGTGCGATGTTCCTTTGACTTGCGGTATTCAAGTCATCTTGATCATGGAGACTTATGCTTTGACATCTTAAGCAAACATCTCGAGGAGATGTGGACCGGGATGATTGGGTATAAGTCGAAGTGATCGAAGGTGTTTGAATAGCCTATAAAGGATTCACCACTCCTTGCGAGGAGATGTATACCCATGGCCTCTCGTCGGATTGTTACTAAAGTCTTTGGCCAAAGCATTACATGTTTAGAGTAAGGTACTCTTGATACATGTGGAGTAACTAGAATCCGTAGGACGAGGAAATGATACTTGGGCTAGGTGTGACGTAGTCAGCCTAGTGGGGACTGACACTATAGACCATGTCCTGAACCAAGTGGGTATAAGATGAGTGAAGGGAATGGGCACGATTCATTCGAGCTACTGAAGGGTTTCAGAAATAGTTCTGGATCAACCGTTGATCTTTTCGGTTAATTGGGGATCATGATGTACTACTAGGTTCCACTCATGATCGTTCTATAATTAATGGTTAATTATAGACGGCCAACATAAACCGAGAACCTATTTGGTCACACGCACAACGAGTGTAATCCAAAGGATTTAAAACGAGCTTGAGAATGGGATTCTCAGACTGAGAGAAACTATGTTTGGTTGGACCAAACATAAAGCGAGCATGAAATTGTTTCAGTCGCAATGGAAGCGTGGATGGGCCGTGTCTTATGAAGACATAAAGGATGGACCAAAATGGTTTGGTTCTAATCCAATGGATGAGAATAAACCAAAGGGTTTGGTTTAATTTAAACGAATGAACCAAAAGTTGGTTCGGTTCGTTTTAACTTAAAATAAACCATCATGGTTTGGTTTATTTTAACTTATCTTAATGGAGCGGGTTAACGGGCTTTATGGATATGATCCATTAACCATTAAGAGAATTAGTTCTCTATAAAATAGGGCTTAAACCTAACCCTAATGCTAATGAAGTTTTGGCCGCCCAACCCTAGCCCCCTTTTGTTGTTGCCGCCAACATGGTGTTGCCGCCAACTTCATGGAGCTGCTGCCACCTCCTTGCCGCGGCATCCAAGCTTCAGCCGGCGATGCTCGGCGACCCTCGGTGATCTCTTGTGGGTTCGGTGATAAGGTGAGCTCCACATCTCCTTTGGCGGCCTCTATTCCTCCACCAAGCTGTCAGTTTTCTGGACAGCTTGTTTCTTTGTTGTCGGGCGTCGTTTGGACGACGGTTAGTGCTCCGACAGCGGCTAACTTACAGGGATTTGATCTCCGGTAATCCTCTGAGGTGGAGGGGCGAAGGATTCGTCAAACGGTTGTGAATACCTCTCGGAGAATCGAGTTTTGAGGACTTCGGTTTTGGATCCGAATTTGGATTCGGATCGTGATCATCTCTCGATCACGTCGTCTTCAACACGAGGCTAGTAACCCGTCGAAGGCGAAGCTCGTGGCTTAGCGAAGTCATCGAGGAGCTCGGCGTGGATCTGGATAGAGCGATTCTTACGAGGATCGTTCGGTTGATGCCGTTCCGCTACGTCATACGAAAGGTATAACGTAGATAAATTTCCTTTTATTGCAAATTTTAATTTACGGTTATGTCTACACTTGTTGTAATATGCATGCGTGTGTTGTGTGTGTTGTAATAAATATAGATTTATTAATTTTAATTGCTTCCGCTGTGCTCATGTTTACGAAACATGATCGAACACACACACGCCGCGGTGCCGGAAACCCAACAGTGGTATCAGAGCCCAGGTTGTGTTTCGACATAATCATAAAAATGGTTTTGCGATAGTCATAATGTATTTCTGGAAATTTTCTAAATTTTGGAAATTTAGAAGTATTTATGGAAATTTTTTAATTTTGGAAAGTCTAGAAGTATTTATGGAAATCTTCCACTTTTGGAAAGTTGGAAGTATTTATGAAAATTGATATTTTCCATAAATAAAATATTTGATTAGATTCTGGAAATTTGTTTCCTAATTTAATCATGATTTGATTTGGGAAATCAAATCTTAAAATATTTTATTTCCATAAGTAGTTTTAATGATTTAGGAAATTGGTTTTCTAAATAGATTTTCCTTAATCAAATAATTCCATGAATAAAATATGTGATTAGATTTGGAAATTTGTTTCCTAATTTAATTATGATTTGATTTGGAGAATCAAATCTTTAACATATTTTATTTCCATAAATAGTTATGACATATAAGCAAATTATATACATGACATAATTGTATGCCATGTAATTGCATTAGATGCATAACATTATGCCATGCGTGTCGTGACATGTAGATGTATGCCATGTATGCCATGCCATGTAGATAATAGTTATTTGCATGCAAAGAGGATGAGACATAAAAACCCTTAATCAATATTAAAGCCTACACCTTCCATTAATATGGTTAGAACCAGAGTTCTGTTTCTTGTTTGGGTTGTTGGACTCTCTCCAAGCCCGACTCGAACCTGAATATGTTCAAACCATGGAATAGTTTAATACTAATATGGTAAGAGTCAGAGGTCAATCGTTAGCTTTGGTTGTTGGACTCTCTCCAAGCTGGGCTAATTGGTTGAATGCGCTCTAACCATATTAAAACTATGTCTTGATTAATGGGTTGGCTTTAACCTGGAGCATCGGCTTGTTGGACTCTCTCCAAGGTCGATGTAAAGGGAGGTGAATTTGGGTGCTATGCATATGATGCATACTTGTTAATGTGTTAACAACCCGATGTATGTGTGAACATTCAATTAGTTGATAGCACATTGTGATAGTTGCATATACGTGATATGCAATCGGTATAGAAGATACCTACCGTCGTAGTTATGAATGGCTTGTTGGACTCTCTCCAAGGTTGTTCATAACTATGATGGATATCAGCCCATTCAAAGATGGACCTACGATCACCCGAAGTGATTTTGGGGTTTTTGAAATTCGAAAAATGAATGGGATTTATAAATGTATATTGATGCATTTTAAAATCATCTTTCTCATATATGCTCATTTTGTATTTCTAAGATTGATCATGATGTCTTTGAATTGCGTTCCATTTTGGATTCGAATAAATTGACTGGGCCGAGCTTCATGGACTGGCTTAGAAGCTTGAGAATTGTTCTCAAGGTTGAAAAGCTTGCAAATGTCCTCGAAGCGCCTCTTCCCGCCCGTCCTAGTGACGATGCAACTCTGGACCAATTGTTGGCCTATCAGAAACATGTGAGTGATTCTGAACAAATGAGTTGCATCATGCTAGCCACGATGGAACCCAAGCTACGAAAGCAGCATGAGCATATGGATGCTCATATCGTAGTCCTTCATCTTTGTGAGTTGGTTGATGATCAAGTGAGATTCGAAAGGTTCGAAGTCTCAAAGCTCCTCTTCACCTCTGAGATGCTAGGAGGTTCATCTATGGTACTGCTCAATATCTTTGAAGACCTGTGGAGTCTTTCGAAAGCATGAAGCGGGGGCGGTCAGTCTTGTTAGTTGATTCCTCGAAGAAAGGTTCTAAGAGGAAGTCAAAGGAACAATGAAGGGAAAGAAGAGAAGGGCTAAGAAGGTAGAACTAGCACAAAAGGAAACTTGCCATCATTATGGCAAGGAGAGCCATTCTTGAAGAAAGTGCAAGATTTATCTTGAGTCCGTGAAGAAGGATAAGGCATCGGATGCCCCATCTTCTTGAAATCTTCTTTATTGATTGTCATTCTATTTCCTCGGACACTTGGGTATTTGATCTGGGTGTGGCTCACATATATGTAATGACATACATGGGCTAAGGAATAGAAGAAGACTCGTCAAGGGGAGAGTCAAATTTACGTGTTGGGAATGGAGCAACGGTTGCTGCACTCGCCATCGGAACGTATTTGTTGGAACTCCCTGTAGGTCTTGTCTTAGAACTGGACAATTGCTTTTATGTTCCTTCGTTAATAAAGAACATCATTTCTATTTCTTGTCTAAATAGAAATGGGTTCCATTTGACTTTTAGTAACAATTGTTGTTACATAACTTTGAATGGAGTTCTTTATGGGACTGGAACTTTAAGCAATGATGTTTATACGTTGGACGTATCCAGTGACATTTTCAATATCGAAGCGAGCAACACGCGTGCTCGAAAGGATAATCAAATAGACTCCTATATGTGGCATTGTCGTCTTGGCCATATAAGCAAGAAATGCATGTCCGAATTACACCGATGTGGAATTCTGGAATCGTTTGAATTGGATTCATACGATACATGCGAATCATGCTTAAAAGGCAAGATGACTAAGTTACCTTTTACAGGAAAAGGTGAACGAGTGGGAGAGTTACTAGGTCTAGTACATACTGATGTATGTGGACCTATGTCAACTCAAGCATTAGGAGGCTATAGCTACTTCATTACCTTCACCGATGATCACTCACGGTTTGGGTATGTGTTCTTGATGAAACACAAGTCTGAAGCCTTTGAAAGGTTCAAAGAATTCAGAAATGAAGTAGAGAAACAACATGATAAGAGTATTAAAATACTTCGATCGGATCGAGGTGGTGAATACTTAAGTCTAGAGTTTCTTGATTATCTAAGAGACAATGGTATATTGTCTCAATGGACTCCGCCCTATACACCACAGCATAATGGTGTATATGAGAGGCGTAACCGGACCTTGTTGGACATGGTCAGGTCAATGATGAATCATGCGACTCTTCCCAAGTCCTTTTGGGGTTATGCACTTCAGACAGTTGTTTACTTGTTAAACAGAATGCCTACCAAGGTAGTCTCAACTACTCCATATGAGATATGGAATGGTAAGAAACCTCATGTATCTTACTTGAAGATATGGGGTTGTCCTGCTTATGTGAAGCGGACTGTATCAGACAAATTGGATGCTAAGTCTGATAAATGTCTATTTATTGGATACCCTAAGGAAAAAGGGGTTACCAATTCTATCATCCTGTGGAACAAAAGGTGTTTGTTTCAAGGCATGCTGTGTTTCTAGAGAAAGAGTTTCTCTTGCAAGAAAGCGATAGTGGAGTGTCGTCGAGCTTGAGGAGGCTCGAGAGACTCAAATAGAACATTGATGAGATACACGGTGAAGCGAAGCTGCAGGTAGCAACTCATAGTGATGAGCAATCGGTGGACCTATTGTAACACCACATCTTCGTAGATCTGGTAGAACACGCATTCACGAGAGATATGGATTTCTAAATGAATCGAGCGGCGTGTTACTCATTGATGATGAGAGCCTACCAGTTATGAAGAAGTGCTGACAAGTTCAGAAAGGGATAAGTGGCTTGGTGCCATGAAGTCGGAAATGGATTCCATGTATGAAAACCAAGTTTGGAACTTGGTTGACCCACCTGAAGGGATAAAGCCTATAGGGTGCAAGTGGGTTTTCAAGAAGAAAATCGATATGGATGGTAATGTGATTACCTATAAGGCTAGATTGGTGGCGAAAGGATATCGTCAAAAACAAGGTGTTGATTATGACGAAACCTATTCGCCTGTAGCTATGCTTAAATCCATTCGGATGCTCCTGGCCATAGCGGCTCATTATGATTATGAGATATGGCAAATGGATGTGAAAACAGCTTTCCTTAATGGAAACCGCCGAGGCGTGTATATGATACACCTGAGGTTTCACATCGGTTGATAAAACCAAGGTATGCAAATTGCGACGGTCCATTTATGGATTGAAGCAAGCATCCAGGAGCTGGAATATCCGTTTTGATGAGACGATCAAAAAGTTTGATTTCTCACAAAATCCAGACGAACCTTATGTGTACAAGAAGGTTAGTGGGAGTGCAGTCATATTCCTAGTATTGTATGTCGATGACATACTACTTATAGGAAACGATGTTTCAATCTTACAGTCAGTGAAGGTTTGGTTATCCAAGACATTCTCCATGAAAGACCTGGGAGAAGCAACCTACATCCTCGGGATTAAGATCTATAGAGATAGATCGAAACGGTTGCTTGGTCTTTCGCAGTCTACATATATAGACCGAGTGCTAAAGAGGTTTAGCATGTCAGAACCCAAGAAAGGTTTCTTACCCATCAGGCATGGGGTACACCTTTCGAAGTCTATGTGTCCGTGCACAGAAGACGAGAGGATTTGCATGAATAAGATTCCCTATGCATCCACAATAGGATCTATCATGTATGCTATGTTATGTACGAGGCCCGATGCATCGTATGCTCTGAGTGTCACGAGCAGATACCAGTCCGATCCAGGAATGGATCATTAGGCGGCTGTTAAGACGATCCTTAAGTACTTGAGAAGAACTAAGGATGTGTTCCTAATATATGGAGAAGGGTACATGGTGATACGTGGGTATACGGATGCCAACTCCAGAAAGACAAGGATGATTCCATGTCTTAGTCTGGGTATGTATTCACCTAGAATGGAGGCGCAATAAGTTGGAAAGGTTCCAAGCTTGACACTATAGCGGATTCTGCCACTAAGGCAGAATACATTGCGACTTTAGCAGCAAAGGAAGCGGTTTGGATCAATAAGTTCATCTATGAACTTGATGTGGTCTCATCAATGATCCAAACATGTGCTTCGCCACTATCATCTTATCAGAGAGATCATCAGTAGGAACGAAATACAAATCGAGAAAATTCCCACTGAAAGGAACTTAGCGGATCCTTTGACTAAGGCATTACCTCAAAATAAGTTTGAGGGTCATGTTAGAGCTTATGGTATTGGATACCGTAGCGATTGGCATTAGGCCAAGTGGGAGTCTGTTAGTAATATATGAGAGATGTCCTAAGGCAATCGCCTTATGTATAAACCATTTATATGATAAATGAAGATTCACTATTTGAGTATACATGTTTTATGTATTTGATTGGATCTTAAACTCATTTACTGAATTTCCACGATACGATTCACAGCATGAGAGAATTTTTGATTGGATCACAACTAGTGAGTATCTCTACATGTGTAATTGTGATGTATCGGAATTATCCCTAGTCGATGAATTGAAGGATTTGGACACCATCGATTCTGTCGAGACTAGCACGAGGTATACTCCTTGGTGTATCCAAGCAGCTGATTCTCACTGGCTGGAGACATAGTGATGTCCGGAGTTGATCGTGGATGCTAGTTATGGTAACTAGTTCATTGGAGTGACCAGCCGTAAGACTTCATATGGTTCTCTGCATATATAGATATGTCAATGAAGTTCTTCGTGGCTTAAGTGCGATGTTCCTTTGACTTGCGGTATTCAAGTCATCTTGATCATGGAGACTTATGCTTTGACATCTTAAGCAAACATCTCTAAGGAGATGTGGACCCGGGATGATTGGGTATAATTCGAAGTGATCGAAGGTGTTTGAATAGCCTATAAAGGATTCACCACTCCTTGCGAGGAGATGTATACCCATGGCCTCTCGTCGGATTGTTACTAAAGTCTTTGGCCAAAGCATTACATGTTTAGAGTAAGGTACTCTTGGATACATGTGGAGTAACTAGAATCCGTAGGACGAGGAAATGATACTTGGGCTAGGTGTGACGTAGTCAACCTAGTGGGGACTCTGACACTATAGACCATGTCCTGAACCAAGTAGGTATAAGATGAGTGAAGGGAATGGGGCACGATTCATTCGAGCTACTGAAGGGTTTCAGAAATAGTTCTGGATCTACCGTTGATCTTTTTGGTTAATTGGGGATCATGATGTACTACTAGGTGCCACTCATGATCGTTCTATAATTAATGGTTAATTATAGACGGCCAACATAAACCGAGAACCTATTTGGTCACACGCTGTGAGTGTAATCCAAAGGATTTAAAACGAGCTTGAGAATGGGATTCTCAGACCGAGAGAAACTATGTTTTGTTTGTCCAAAGATAAAGAGAGGATGAATTTGTTTCAGTCGATATGGAAGCGTGGATGGGCCGTGTCTTATGAAGACATAATGGATGGACCAAAATGGTTTGGTTCTAATCCAATGGATGAGAATAAACCAAAGGGTTTGGTTTATTTTAAACGAATGAACCAAAAGATGGTTCGGTTCGTTTTAACTTAAAATAAACCATCATGGTTTGGTTTATTTTAACTTATCTTAATGGAGCGGGTTAACGGGCTTTATGGATATGATCCATTAACCATTAAGAGAATTAGTTCTCTATAAAATAGGGCTTAAACCCTAACCCTAATGCTAATGAAGTTTTGGCCGCCCAACCCTAGCCCCCTTTTGTTGTTGCCGCCCAACATGGTGTTGCCGCCAACTTCATGGAGCTGCTGCCACCTCCTTGCCGCCGGCATCCAAGCTTCAGCCGGCGATGCTCCGGCGACCTTCCGGTGATCTCTTGTGGGTTCGGTGATAAGGTGAGCTCCACATCTCCTTTGGCCGGCATCTATTCCTCCACCAAAAGCTGTCCAGTTTTTCTGGACAGCTTGTCTCTTTGTTGTCGGAGCGTCGTTTGGACGACGGTTAGTGCTCCGACAGCGGCTAACTTACCGGGGATTTGATCTCCGGTAATCCTCTGAGGTGGAGGACGAAGGATTCGTCAAACGGTTGACGAATACCTCTCCGGAGAATCGAGTTTTGAGGACTCGGTTTTGGATCCGAATTTGGATTCGGATTGTGATCATCTCTCGATCACGTCGTCTTCAACACGAGGCTAGTAACCCGTACGAAGACGAAGCTCGTGGCTTAGCGAAGTCATCCCGAGGAGCTCGGCGTGGATACGGATAGAGACGATTCTTACGAGGATCGTTCCGGTTGATGCCGTTCCCGCTATACGTCATACGAAAGGTATAACGTAGATAAATTTCCTTTTATTGCAAATTTTAATTTACGGTTATGTCTACACTTGTTGTAATATGCATACGTGTGTTGTGTGTGTTGTAATAAATATAGATTTATTAATTTTAATTGCTTCCGCTGTGCTCATGTTTACGAAACATGATCGAACACACACACGCTGCGGTTCTGGAAACCCAACAGAGTTTGGGATTGGGCGGCACCTAATAAGGAAATATTTTCCTTGTGTTGTTCTTCTTCCCCAAGCTATCGGCGCCCTTGGAGTTCCTTCCTGCCCTTGGCCGGCGTCCAAAACAGGTCCTCTCCTTCTCCTTGGCCGGTGGAACAAAGGTTTAGGGTCCTCCCTTGAAGCTTTTGACCGGCCACTCTCAATCTCCTCTTCCTTCTTGGTCGGCGGCAAGCTTCCTCCTTGGAAGTTATTGGTTGGTTGAAAGAAGTAATAGAGCTTTGTTTCTATTCTTCCTCTTGCTTTGGAAGAGTAAGGAAGGAAGATTTACGATCTAGAAGCTTCTACTTTTGGTAGATCGTCGCCCACACGACGTCCGGAAGGAGGAAGGTCATACATTAGAAGATCAAGAGGTATATCGATTCTCTAATTTTTATATGTTACATGTTTGTATTTGTTTTTCAATTATGACCATGATATAAATCTGTTTCTGGTTAAATAATACTTGGATCCCAAACATAAACATAAAAGTCGGTGATCCTTATATCGACTATTCCGCGACTACTCGTAGAATAGAGGATGGTCGCTTGAACAACAAGTTTGTTCAAGTGACCTCTCTAAACGAATAGCATGACGATAACTTGGTTGTTTGGGCAACCCCTTTTGTCTAGGATTAATTTTCTTTTTAATCCGGGGACATCGAAGAGATCGCCATGATCAAGCAACCAAGGTGAAGTTGGAAGCGAAGTTTCCCCTCACAGACTCGATAAGCAAAACCTTTCACACTAGTACGCTTTGTGTGTATTGAGCAGGACCGACTTAGAGGTGATTCAATTTATTACTGACTACATAATTTAATCAGACCTCGGATATTATGGTGTGCATGCTCTTAATCCCGATATAATAACGGGCACATGTACGTAATATTTATTTCTTTGATTTACCAATGGGCGAGATTTATAGATTAAATCGATAGGCTTGGTAAGTTAGGAAATAATATTATTTACATGGTGTATCGTTAATTATAAGAGGAAATCGTGTCCTATATATGAGGATGATGATGTCCCCTTGAGGATCTCATAAGGATCATCATGTAAATCTTGCAGGTGGACTTGGTCCTGCATGATGATAAGGTTGAGTGGTACTACTCATGGAGTTAGATGTTGATTAATTAATTGTTAGTAAATTAATTAATTAATGGACATTCGATATCTTAAACACGGGGAGACATTTGTACAATTAATATATGGATCCCATAGTTAATTATGGGGGTTGGTGAGGTAGATCAATGATAATCCTCTAGTATAATGGATTATCATTAATGGATTAGATTTTATGTGGGCCGGATCCATTGGGTGCCCATGATCTAACTCCTCCTCATGGTCCCTATTGTAGCCTATTAAAACCCTCATGAAGCCTAGATCCAACGGACATGATTAAAAGGAGGCTTGGGAGAAATATATAAATATGCTTCCATGGGTTAGGTGGCAAGAGTATTCAAGGGATTAGGGTTTGAGTTAGGGTTGGCTTGGGCGGCAAGGAGATAGGAGGTGTGCTAGGGTTTGTCCCTTTGGTCAAGCACAAGAGATTAGGTTTCTTTTCCTTCTTTTTCTCTCTTGGCCGGCACAACTTCATCCTCTCCTAGGGCCACGATGGCATCTTCATCCTCTTCCCTTGGTCGGCGGCAAAGGTTAGGGTTTGGAACCCTTCTCTTAACCATTGGCTGGCGCCCTCTCCTCTCCCTCTCCTAGGGCCGGCGGCAACCCCTCTTTGTGATTGGTGGTCAGCACAAGCAAGGAGAAGAAGTGTTTGGTATTCTTCCCTTTGTTCGGAGCGAGCAAGGAAAGGAAAGAACGTGATCTAGGAGGCTTTATTTCTTGGTAGATCGTCGCCCACACGACGTCCAAAAAGAGGATAGGTCATACGATAGAAGATCAAGAGGTAAACAAAGGGTATAATTCTTGTTTAAGTTTCTTCCTTGTTCTATGCAATTTGTATGTAATTGTATGTGGTTAATTTACTTGGACCCCAAAGATAAACACAAAAATCGGAGATCCGTACATCATCTATTCCACGGCTAATCAAGGAAAAGAGTTAGGTAGCTTGAACAATTTTGTTCAAGCGACCACTCTAATCGAATAGCAAGATGATGGATCGGTTGCTTGGGTAACCTGTCTTCGTCAAGGATTAATTTTTTTAATCTGGGGACATAGATAGGATCGCCATGCACAAGCGATCAAGTTGAAGCAGAAGGTCGAACAAAGAGATATGGATGAGCACGAAGACACTTTGGCAAACATAGGAAGCCGTCCTTTGAGGGATTATGTAGCTCTCAACACTAGGGGGTATAGGCCTAGTATAGTTGGACCATCAATCTCAACTAACAATTTTAAACTAAAACTCGCCCTCATACACATGGTCTAGCAGAGCCAATTCGGAGGAGCAGCAACTGAAGACCCTAACCGACAACTAGAGACATTCTTAGAGATATGCTCGACTCTGAAATTCAATGGAGTACCCACTGATTCAATCCGTCTAAGCCTATTCCCATTTTCACTGTGGGACAAGGCGATGATGTGGCTACACTCCCTTCCTTCAGGAAGCATCACCACATGGGTGCAGTGTGAGCACAATTTATGAATAAATTCTTCCCACCAAGTAAGACTGCTCATATGCGCCACTTGATTACTAGCTTCCACCAGAAGGAAGGAGATGTTAGGACCTTTGTAACGCTAGAGGGGGGGTGATTAGCGTCAATGGAATTCAATCGCGGTTGTGTCTACAAATTCGTTAGCGCAGCGGAATATAGATAATACAATAACAATAATGAAAACACAACACGCTAACACGAGTATATAACGTGGTTCGGAACCGCACGGTTCCTACTCCACGGATCGGGCTCAAATGAGCCCTAGCGATGCCAATCACACACCACTATCAAATAACTCCTTCTCGGAACAATCCGGAGGTGGAGAAACCTCGTACAATATGATTACAACAATAATCAAATGAATACAAGCAATATAGTGAAATACAAAGCAATACAAGTAAAGGAAACACTTTACAAATGCTCTTTGAATGCTTGATCACTTGGTTGATCGAGTAGCACTTGGAGACCCTGAATTGCAGCAGCAACTCGCCCCAAATCGCCTCAAAGAACCATTCCTTTTTCTTCCACCACGAGCTCCATATATAGCTTCAACCTGTGCTGGAAAAAGTCGATCAGTCGACTGATCGAGACCATCAGTCGACTGATGCCACTGTTGTCGTGAGACAACGGCTAGTTCCACGTTGGATAAGTCCAACGGAACTACCATCAATCGACTGATTGTGACCATCAGTCGACTGATGGAGTCCTCACTCGACCAGTCGAGTCTCGACTCCATTCTGCGGGTCGATTCGAGCACCACGACCGATCGACGATCGGTCGATCGAGCTTCACGACCGCTAACCTATGGCGATCACGCTAGGCCATAACCCGCAGTCAAACCCTAGTTGACTCGGTCCAGTCGACTGCCCCATGGCACCAGTCGACTGGCACACCTCAAACATGAGGTTTTAACTCAAGTATGGTTCCCCCATACTTGCTAGACCACCCTTAGCCTAGACCTAAGCCTTCTAGTCACCTCCATCAGCCTCACGCCTCTCGGATCCCTCCAAGTCATCCATGACTTGTTCATCCATCGCGCTAGCCTTCAGGTGCTTCCGTCGGCTATGTCATGCTAACGGTGTCTACACCGCCAAGGCACATTGGACTTACGCCGCCAAGACTCCGCTTGGACTTTACGCCGCCAACCATTGGACTTATGCTGCCAAGACTACCGCTTGGACTTTACGCCGCCAATATCAAATCCCTTGGACTTCAAATGCCAACCCATGTTGGACTTTCCATGCCAAGACCATGCTTGGACTTCTCAAATGCCAAGACCATGCTTGGACTTTCCCTTGCCAACCCATGTTGGACTTTACATTGCCAAGACCCATGCTTGGACTTTTCCCAATGCCAAGTGTCCCACTTGGACTTTCCATGCCAAGACCCATGCTTGGACTTTACCATGACAATTACATTGTCATATGTTTTTGTCGAAACATCAAAACACATCAAAACATCACTCGAGCCAAACTCGAGTCCTGGTCAATCGTGACCTGGGCCGATTGCACCAACAATCTCCCCCTTTTTGATGTTTGACAAAACTATTATAAAACATCGAGTTAGAACACTAACTCAATTCCCTTACCAATTATCCCAAATTGGTAATCTTAAAAACATTTTCAAAATGTTTTCTCCCGAGAATGTTCTCCCCAAACATTCTCCAAACATTCTCCCCTTTTGACAAATAGCAAAAGGTTTTCTCTCCAAGGAGGTCAATGTCTCATGTCCCAATGAGATCTTATAATCTCCCCCTTTGTCCAAAAATACCTAGGATGCCTACAATCTTCCTAGTGATAAGTCCCATATCACTCAAGAGAGGCAATCCTATTCACTCTCCCAATTTCCAAATTGGGTATCAAAAACTCATCAATTTGCCAATTGATGATACATTCCCATAACTTCTCCTTTTCAAGGAGAAAAACACATCCATCATCCCAAGATGGATACCTCCCCCTAAAGGTTTGCTCCCCCTTGACCATTGCACCAACAATGTCCTTGGGGAGTCCCTAAGCCAATAGGAACTCTAAATCATCAAAATTAAGGTTGGAAATTCAACATTGAACTTTCCACCACCTCAATTTGATACTCTGACCTAACACCTCTCCAAATTCATATCCAATGAATTTTCATCCTTCATAATGCTTCCCAAAGCATATCCTAGGGTTAGGAGTGGTTAGGGACCTTTCAGTCAATGAATTCGGGTTAAACAAACCTTGTCAACCAAAAATCAGCCTTTGGCAATGACTCACGATAACAATGATCGATATTTATCAATCGATCACACCAAGGGCTGATCGATAATCAAAATCCGATTTTCAGTTATCAGAAATGAATTTCAAAAAATCATAAATAATTATACGTTTATCGAAAAATCACGAAATTTGATACGTATAATACTTATGACCAATACAATGGGTGAAAAATATTTGAAAATTATTTTACCCATTAAATAGTGACATTGGTACAAAGTTCAAGAACATTGAAATTTACAATGTTTTGGCCCTACTTTGTATCAACTTCATCAATGGTGATTGCTATCGAAAGATAGACTTCACCAAGGTTTTTCAAAATGATTTTAAAATGTTTTCAAACCTTATCTTGGACCATAATTTATTGGCTAAATATACATAGCTTGTATATTAGCTTTCCTTATGATGTTGGGTGATAATTAAAATAAGTTTGAGTTCATCTAGATGCACTACCGATGCACCTTGAACCTAACCTATTATCCTAGCATCTCACATGTATTTAGGGTGTATACATACACATACATGTCAATTAGATGTGAGATGTGGGTTTTGTTCTCCCTAATCTAGAGTTTTATGCATTTTCTAAAGCAACTCTACTTGATTCCCTTATAACTGAGACTCCAAGTCATGCCATAGTCCTTAAATCAATTTTAATCAAGTTAATGCATGAATGTATGATCATGGCATAAATAATAGTATTATTAAAACGTGGCCAATGATCATGATGTCATGGCATAAGATGAGATCTAAAAGACACATGACATTTATCCTTAATTCTAAAGCATAATCATGACATATAAAATGATTAAGAATAAACATGATGTCATGACATGGCATATGGTAGCAATACAATTATACAAATATTCATTCATACACACAAGATTTTTGAAAATGAGGATTTCATTTAAACTTAAATTTGTCTTTTACATCAAAAAGAAGATTGGCTAAGCTCAATCTTACTACAAACATTGACAACCACAAAAACAATATCCTCTAATCGTCCCAGGAGGTGGCGATGGAGGTTCCGCCGACTTCGAGTCCAGGGCCCGCATCATCTCTAGCATATCGCGATCTTGCTCTATCTTTCGCCTGGGTCTCCTCCATCCTATCGAGACGCGTGTGTAAAGCCGCCGCTGCCAATAACTTCGTCGACTGGAGTCAACCGATCACGATACTCCTCAATCTGGACTCAATGGCCACGACGAATCGATGGACTACCACGATGTGTCTGCGCCGCATCCGTCATCCTCATCGAGGTGTCCGCATCCTCGTCGCTCTCTGCATCTCGCGGTGGAGGAGGTCTGTCTGGCGCTTCGGGTGGTCGTGGCGCCAACTCCATCTCGCGCCCATCCAGAAGCCGCTAAGGAGAAGTTCTGAATCGATATACAACGTACACTTCCGATAGCCGCCGCAGAGTGCCCTATGGATGTTAATGCCTACGAGTCGAGCCATCTTTGTGATGATATGTCCAATGGCATATGCACTTTCCCTTATGCAGGAAGTGAAGTGCACAATGCAATGGAAGATGTTCAATGCAAAGTTTATGTCTAATCAAGACGATGGCATATAGAAGAAAGAGATGGGGAGGCCGAATCTTGGCGGACCGAGTGATAATGGTAAACACCCAACAATGACCTTATAAAGGACATTGTCAAAAAGTGCATAACTCGTGATAGAAAATAGGTTTTGGGCGGTGGGACGTGGATAACCAAAAATGCGCTCATGCATGGACTCCATAGTGATATGGGCAAAAGGCTCGGTAGGGAAAGTCCATGGTAGGGTAGAAGATAAAGGTATCATTTGGCCTACACTCGAGAAACTCTGCGATGTTGCAGAGTGAACTCTAAATCGCGTTTTGCAACGCGAGTAGTGTATGTAGGGCCGTCATCTACCTTTTTAAGGTTCTGATAGAATTCCTTAATAAGGTCGTCATTGATTGGATGCGTGCACAAGACGATCTTCATCAAATTGTAGTATGCAATGAGTTCCATGACGTCACTACAATGCCTATCGAAAAAAAATTCTATCTATGTACCTAACCAACATAGGTTGGTACAACCGAGATTCACTCTGATGGATCATTCCTACGGGCTCTCCTATTATGAATGTAATGTGATGATATGCAATGCAATGGCAACAATACGCGATTAGATAAACCTACATTGTAATGGAAATGAAAATTAGGCTCGGAAGAAGAATCACTTTGGCACCATGTGTGTGTGGAGGAGGACTCAAGAGTTCTTGAGGATCGCTGGAAAAGTCGCTGAAAGCTTCATAGAACCCTAAACGGAACAAAGACAATAAACCCTAAATCGCGTGAACTAGTGCTCCAAGATAGGTCAAAAACAAAGGAAGGGGAGAGACATGCTTATCAAACCTAGGACTTTGGAAGGTTGACACGAAGGGCTGGTCGGAGAGGGAGACTAGCGATCGGAGATTGAAAGAGGAAGAAGCTTTAAATCGCGTGAAATGCCGAACCCTAGCGGTTCGCATTTTAAAAACACGATTCAGTCGACTGATGTGGAGCATCGACGATCGATATTAACATCGGGTTTACCGAGCGGCGGATCGATCCGCTCGGCAATGATCGCTGAACCTTCCATACGCGTACTCTGAGTAGCATCGATCGGATGTTGCTCATCATCGATCGATGTGCATATCACTCGGCTCGTCGAGCACTCATCGATGGCCTTCGGCCTCGGTGAAGCGATACCATCGATCGATGGACCACATCGATCGTGATGGTCGATCGCTGAGTCATGGAGCTAGCACTGATCGATGGCCGTATCGTATCGCATCTTCTGATGTTATCGATCGGTGATCGATAATCGATTCGTGATGTCTCGATTTCCGGCTTCAAAATCAAAATCTCGATTTTATCATCTTAATTGTTCCATTTTATCACGTTAGATCTTGTATCTTGAATGTATTGATGTTATACTTTTATTTATGTATTTGTTCATGTATTTTAATGTTTTATTTCATTTTTGCAAACATTAACATTCAATGATTTCCAAAACCTAACATCTCACCCTTTCTAAGTGTTGAAATACACAATCAAGGTAAAAGACTTGTTTTGTGAGATGTAATCTATCCTAGACATTCATTTCATGCAAACATATGGTAAAACATATGAAGCATGGTGAATACAAGACATCAAGTTGTGTGGCACTTGAGTATCACTCTAGATATTACCTTTACATCTTAACCACACATTTCTTGATACATGACCTTCCCAAGTGTGCCAATAATCAAAAGTACACACTATGACCTCTAAATCTAGATAGTGTCAATTTTATTGATTTTCATGTTTTCAAGATATATATTGACACAACCTAAAATTCTTTGAAATTAAAACTCAAGGATATTTCCAAAGTAACCATAACCTTAAAAGTAACCTTAAAGTGCCACCTTTATTATGGTTGAGTTAACTACCCATCCAATCAAGGTTGGCACACCCTAAACCCATCTAGCGTGAATCAATCACGCTCTTAGGAACCCAAAACCTATTTGAGCTCCTAGGGTTAATTAGGTATTCCTTAGGGATAACCTCCCTAGATACCTTCCTAATGACCCTCCTAGGCTTGGTAGCCTTGGTCATTTGGGTCTTACCTAGGTTGACTCTAGGGGTAACTCCCCTTGCAACCTTCTTAGTGGCCACCCTAGGTTTCCTAGAAACCCTAGCCACTAGGCACACACCATGGTCAACTCTAGAGATGACTTCCCTATTGACCTTGGTCTTCCTAGACCTAGTTAGTGTTCCATAGTCAAATGGAACACTATGGTAAGCCACCTTAGGCTTAGGTTTGTGACCCAAACCTTTCTTGCCCTTGGTTGACTTTTGACTCTTAGGTCCTAGATGTTGACTTTGACTTCTTGACCTAAAAGTTTGACAATTAGACCCTTGAAATTGATTTTGTATCTTGTTTAGGGTCTTTTCCAATTTCTCAAGCCTTGACCTCAAGGCTTGGTTCTCTAATTCTAATTGCCCAATTTTAGAATTTTGATTTAAATCTTGGGCATTGGACTTCTTAGGCATATGCCTAGTCCATTTAGGGTTAATACCTAGATGTTCTTGTATTTTCTTAATAGATTCCCTAGGTATGGTTTTTCTAGGGACATTAGTCCCAAATTTCTCCTTATTATTAAGGTGTACCTTCTTAGCTCCTAAACAAATATGTTTGTTATTTCTAGCATGCTCTTTATGATAAATAGCAAGAGAATTAAAAGCATGCTTTTGCCTAGAAATTGAAGGTGCATTAACAAATTTTACCTTAGGGTTTGCCTTAGAGGCTCCCCCTACACGTGTTGCTCCTTCTTGCCCTTTCTTCTTTCCCCTTGGGCATTGACTCCGGAAATGTCCCGGTTGTCGACACTTGAAGCACACCACGTGCTCCTTGCTCTTTAGACTTGGAGAACCGGCGTCCGTTGACTTTTGTTGACTTTTAGGCACCGGAGGAGCTTTCTTGATCCTCTTTGGGCATTTGCTCTTGTAATGCCCATACTCCCTACACTCAAAGCACATAATATGTTTTTTATTTAAAACTAAATTGCTTGAGTTACCTAGTTCGATGGTGGAGACCGGAATTGGACTTTGGGCTTCTTCATCTTGGCCAGATGTCGAAGCTTCTTCTTGAGGTTGCTCCGGTGTAGAAGATGGTCTCTCCTCTTCTTCTATTTCCTCTTCCGATCCGGAAGTTGACTCCTCACTTCCACTTGAGGATGAGCTCTCTTCTTCTCAAACGGATGTTAAGTTTGAGGTCTACCCGGCAATAGTCGACTGCCATGACATGGCATTCGACTGCTCCAAGTCGATCGATGATCTACTGGTGTGGCTGATGGATCAAGTCGACATCAGTCGACTGCTTAAGGGAAGCAGTCGACTGATAGCACTGTGCACGGGCACAAAAGCTAGTCGAGCTCGCGGGTCACTCGACTGGATGTTGACATCAGTCGATTGATGAAAGCATCAGTTGACCGATCATTCGACTGTTGGAGAAAGCAACCGCAGATCCCGTGAATCCAACCTGGTCAGAAGCCGTTGGAGTTAGGACCTTTGTAACGCTAGAGGGGGGTGATTAGCGTCAATGGAATTCAATCGCGGTTGTGTCTACAAATTCGTTAGCGCAGCGGAATATAGATAATACAATAACAATAATGAAAACACAACACGCTAACACGAGTATATAACGTGGTTCGGAACCGCACGGTTCCTACTCCACGGATCGGGCTCAAATGAGCCCTAGCGATGCCAATCACACACCACTATCAAATAACTCCTTCTCGGAACAATCCGGAGGTGGAGAAACCTCGTACAATATGATTACAACAATAATCATATGAATACAAGCAATATAGTGAAATACAAAGCAATACAAGTAAAGGAAACACTTTACAAATGCTCTTTGAATGCTTGATCACTTGGTTGATCGAGTAGCACTTGGAGACCCTGAATTGCAGCAGCAACTCGCCCCAAATCGCCTCAAAGAACCATTCCTTTTTCTTCCACCACGAGCTCCATATATAGCTTCAACTGCGGGGAAAAGTCGATCACGATCGATCGAGACCATCGATCGATGCCATCATTGTCGTGAGACAACGGCTAGTTCCACGTTGGATAAGTCCAACGGAACTACCATCACGATCGATTATGACCATCGACGACCGATGGAGTCCTCACTCGACCATCGAGTCTCGACTCCATTCTCGCGTCGATTCTCGAGCACCGGTGCCGATCGACGATCGATCGATCGCTGAGCCATCACCGATCGCAACCTATGGCAATGATCGCTAGGCCATAACCCGCAAATAAACCCTAGTTGATTTCGGTCCACCGATCGCCACATGGCACTGGGCCGACCGCACACCTCAAACATGAGGTTTTAACTCAAGTATGGTTCCCCATACTTGCTAGACCACCCTTAGCCTAGACCTAAGCCTTCTAGTCACCTCCATCACCTCACGCCTCTCGGATCCCAAGTCATCCATGACTTGTTCATCCATCACGCTAGCCTTCAGTGCTTCCGGCTATGTCATGCTAATGGTGTCTACACCGCCAAGGCACATTGGACTTACGCCGCCAAGACTCCGCTTGGACTTTACGCCGCCAACCATTGGACTTATGCTGCCAAGACTACCGCTTGGACTTTACGCCGCCAATATCAAATCCCTTGGACTTCAAATGCCAACCCATGTTGGACTTTCCATGCCAAGACCATGCTTGGACTTCTCAAATGCCAAGACCATGCTTGGACTTTCCCTTGCCAACCCATGTTGGACTTTACATTGCCAAGACCCATGCTTGGACTTTTCCCAATGCCAAGTGTCCCACTTGGACTTTCCATGCCAAGACCCATGCTTGGACTTTACCATGACAATTACATTGTCATATGTTTTTGTCGAAACATCAAAACACATCAAAACATCACTCGAGCCAAACTCGAGTCCTGGTCAATCGTGACCTGGGCCGATTGCACCAACAGGAGAGTCCCTTTTTGAAGCATGGAATCACTACAAAAGGCTACTCTATCAATGCCCATATCACGGTCTCAAGAGGTGGTTGGTGATCAATATATTATATAATGGGATCACATATGCCACAAAGGTTTACCTCGATTCTACTGCAGGAGGAGCATTAATGAACAAGACCATCGAGGAAGCGGAAGAGTTGATTGAGGAGGTGGCCCAGAACCACCACCAATGGGCTTCCAAGCGTGGTCACTCAGCACCTGTAGCCGGTAGATATGTTGTTAACTCCATCGATCATCTAGCAGCGAGAATGGATGCAATAAGCAGACGATTTGACTCCCTAACCCCTACTTCTATATGTGCGGCCAATTCCTTTAGAGAGGGAGTAGCAGCGTATAAGGAGGAATACTATGGAGGGCAGATCACCTATGACGAGAAGGTTGAGCATGTCAATGCGGTGGGTGTGTACTATCAAAGGCCCAACAACCCATATTCGAGCACATACATGTTGGGTTTCCGGCACCGCGGCGAGTGTGTGTTCAAACATGTTTCGTAAACATGTGCACAGCGGAAGGAATAAAATAATAAATATAATTTATTACAACACACACATCACACGCATGGATAGTACAGCATGTGTAGACATAACCGTAAATTCAAATTTTGCAATAAAAGGAAATTTACACTACGTATACCTGACGTATCACGTGTAGCGGGAAAGGCATCAACCGGAATGATTCTCGCTAGAATCGTCTCTATCCGTATCCACGCCGAGTATCTTTGGGATGACTTCGCTAAGTCATGAGCCTCGTCTTCGTATGGTTTACTAGCCTCGTGTTGAAGACGACGTGATCGAGAGAAGATCACGATCCGAATCAAAATTCGGATCCAAAACGAGTCCTCAAAAACTCGCTTCTCCGGAGAGGTATTCGTCAACCGTTTGACGAATCCTTCGTCCTCCACCTATGAGGATTACCGGAGATCGAATCCCTAGTAAGGAAGGCGCTTTCGGAGCTCCAGACGTCATCCAAACGACGCTCCAACAAGAGGGAAACAAGCTGTCCAGAAAACTGGACAGCTTGGTGGAGGAATAGGGGCCGGCCAAAAGAAAGGTGGAAGCTCACCTTATTACCGAACCCAAAGGAGATCACCAGAGGGTCGCCGGAGGATCCCCGGCTGAAGCTTGGATGCCAGCAACAATTTGGACAGTGGCACAAGGGATGGGCGGCGGCAATGGGTCGCAGCGACTTCTCCAAGGAGAGGAGGGGGCGGCAACAATTAGGTCAAGGGAATTTGGATTAGGGCTTAACAAACCCTTAAGCCCTCTTTTATAGAGAACAAATTCTCTTAATGGTTATCGGATCATAACCATAAGGCCCGTTAACCCGCTCCATTAATTTAAGTTAAAATAAACAAAACCATGATGGTTTATTTTAAGTTAAAATGAACCGAACCAACTTTTGTTCTTTTGTTTAAAACAAACCAAACCCTTTGGTTTATTCTCCTCCGTTGGATTAGAACAAAACCATTTTGGTTCAACCATCATGTCTTCATAAGACACGGCCCATCCACGCTTCCATTGCGACTGAACCAACATGCTCGATTCTTGTTTGATCCAACCAAACATAGTTTCTCTCGGTCTGAGAATCTCATTCTCAAGCTCGTTTTAAATCCTTCGGATTACGCTCGTTGTGAGTGTGACCAAATAGGTTCTCGGTTTATGTTGGCCGTCTATAATTAACCATTAATTATAGAATGATCATGAGTGGCACCTAGTAGTACTTCATGATCCCCAATTAACCGAAAAGATCAACGGTTGATCCATAACTATTTCTGAAACCCTTCAGCAGCTCGAATGAATCGTGCCCCATTCCCTTCACTCATCTTATACCCACTTGGTTTAGGACATGGTCTATAGTGTCAGTCTCCACTAGGCTGGCTACGTCAACCCTAGCCCAAGTATCATTTCCTCGTCCTACGAATTCTAGTTACTGCACATGTATCGAAGAGTACCTTACTCTAAACATGTAATGCCTTGGCCAAAGACTTTAGTAACAATCAACGAGAGGCCATGGGTATACATCTCCTCGCAAGGAGTGGTGAATCCTTTATAGGCTATTCAAACACCTTCGATCACTTCGACTTATACCCAATCATCCTGGGTCCACATTGTAGGGGATCGGATCGGTTGGTCGGCTAGAGGGGGGTGAATAGCCCTCGTTCGTTGGATGTCGTAATTCGTTAATTCTTCTTGCGTTGCTTGTCTACGATTATCGTTAGCGCAGTGGAATAACAATAATAATGAAACTAACAACAATACACAATCACACAACACAAGATATACGTGGTTCGGAACCGAATGGTTCCTACTCCACGGGCGAGCTCACCGAGCTCTAGTTATGCACACGACACTAACTATAACACTCCTTCTCGACAACACGTCGGAGGTGGAGAAACCTCTCACAAGCAATTACAATGTAATATAGAAATACAAGCAAATACACAAATACAATACAAAAGAAAACTTTCACCGATTGCTTTGATCGCTTTGCTTGTTGCTTGCTTTGATTGGCTCTTGAAGGACTGGAATGCAGCAGCAATTCCCCTCCAATAGCTCCACAAAAACCATTGTAAAAACCTCCATCTCGAGCTCCTTTTATAACCTGCATGTAGTTGTTTTCGCGCTAGCGATCGACCAAAAGGCCCGATCATTGCCCAGTAGCCATTGTCTCACAACGGCCAGATCCACGTTGGACAAGTTCCAACGAATCACCTACCAGTCGACTGATGATGCCCATCGATCATTGGTGACCCAAAGAGTCGATCGCTCGATCGGCTTATGGAGGCGTTAGTGCTCGCGACACTCCCATCGATCATTTGCCATCCCTCGGCGATCACTGCTCGACTTTCGATCATTGCCGATCCATGGCGATCGGCATCGCAGCTAAAACCCTAGCCTTACATCAGTCGAACTCTAGTCGACTTGGATCAGTCGAACCGACACCTATGCCAGTCGACTGATGTCGGGCAAAACCTCAAACACCAAGTTGTTTGAGCATCCGATCGTCGGGTAAACCCTCAAACATCAAGTTTGAGCCTCCGACACTCAGTCTTAGCCCCTTGGCCAAGTCCACCTTATCCCTCATGGAGTTCCCCACCAAAGCTCTCTTCCCTCGGCCTACGTCCCTCGGATGCGCCAAGCGCACGGCTTCGCAACACCATCCTTCGCGTCTCATGCCCTAGAAGTATGCTTCCCTTTGGGCTCACTCCATTCGCTCCCCGTCCGGCAGTCCCTCGGATGCACCAAGTGCACGGCTTCACAATGCCATCCTTCACCGACTCAACGACCCGAGCCTAGTGAACTTGCCAAGTTCTCAAGACTTCCCAAATGCACCAAGCGCACGGCTTCGCAATGCTTTGGATTTCCCATGCCAAGCACCAAGCGCACGACTTCGCAATACTTTGGACTTTCCCATGCCAAACACCAAGCGCACGGCTTCGCAATGCTTTGGACTTTCCCATGCAAAACACCAAGTGCACGACTTCGCAATGCTTTGGACTTTCCCATGCGAAGGCTTCCCCCTTGGACTTCCACACCAAGCTCCATGCTTGGATTTTCCATGCCAACCCATGTTGGACTTTCCCATGAAAATCTCATGTCATGAGTTTTGTCTATCATCAAAATACCATCAAGGTACTGCTGGGCCGATTGCACCAACAATCTCCCCCTTTTTGATGATTGACAAAACTACCATCTCAAGTCTACCAATTCTCCCATATTGGCAATTCTCATATCCCAATGAGAATTCCAACGAACCTTAATTGGTAACTTGGTAACTTCTCCCCCTTTTTGACATTACATCAAAAAGGTCCTCCCCAAGGGTATGAATGTCTCATATCCCAATGAGATCTTACAATCTCTCCCTTGGAGGAACACATGCCTACAATCTTTCTAGTGATCCCATATCACTTAAAGAGAGGCAACCCAATTATCCTCCCATGAGGAAATACACATCCATCTTCCCATGATGGATACCTCCCCCTAGAGGCTTGCTCCCCCTTGACCATTGCACCAACAATGTCCTTGGAGAGTCCCTAAGCCAATAGGAACATTAAACCAAACAAAATTAAGGCAAAGTTCAACAACGAACTCACATCCACCTTAAAATTGATACTCACCCTCAACCCAACTCCTAATCCATATCCAATGGATTTCCACCCTCTCTAATGCTCTCCCAAGCATATCCTAGGGTTAGGAGTGGTTAGGGGACCTTAACCTAGCTGAACATGGGCCTAACCAACATGATTTACCCGAAATCGGCAGTAATGATCTGAAATCGTAAATCACTCATTGTCACTCCCATCGATCATCGCTAATCCATAGCGGTCGATCGATAATCTGATTTGCAGCAAATGGATTTTTGAAATCTATAAGTAAATATTAGTAATTTTAAAAATCTTGAAAATACATACGTATAATACTTATCCTAAACACTATGGGTGAAAAATATTGGAAAATTATTTTATCCACTAAATTAGGAGATTGATACAAAGTTCAAAAGTTTAGAAAAGCTTCAATAAAGAGCCCTCTTTGTATCATCCCATTCAATGGTGATAGCTATCAAAAGATAGGCTTCACCAAGGTTTTTCAAAATGTTTTCAAAAAGTTTTCAAAACCTTTAATTTCTTTTCCTTAAACATCTCACTTATATCTAGATGTGTAAAAACACATTCAAGGCAATTAATCTAGTGAGATGTGGGTTTTTGTTCTTTAAAATGGTCTCATGCATATTTCTAGGCAATATTATTTGATTCCCATCAAATTCGTTTCAGTTACGTATTGCTCTGATATCCCATTGTGAGATAAGGTTCAGCTTATAGACTAACATGAATTTAAGCGAAGGAAGTTGATAGGCTCTACGTCATCCGGATCAAGAGAACCCGAGACATCAGGAAGGAAGTACAGTTGGGTCTGATCGAACAGCCAGCCAGTGTAAGTCTCTCGTGGGTTGAGAGAGATCGGACCATCAGCGAGAAGAAAATCCTTCGAGGAGGGATAGGCTTGAGGGGGGGCCCAATGTGGTCCTTCGTTTGAGGGGGGGATTGTTGGGAGTATGGGGAATACAATCAAAGTCCCACATTGGTAAGACATGGAAAAGATTATGTGCTTATAAGAAAAAAGATATCTCCATTGGAATGAGGCCTTTTGGGTAAAGCCCAAAAATAAAACCATGAGGGCTTAGGCCCAAAGTGGACAATATCATGTCATTGTGGAGATATGTGGAGCTTATAAGCACTAACATTTAAATCATTTTTAACTTCTCAAACCATATTGGCACACCCTAATGTGTCAACTCACAATGGTTAGGTTAACCACCCATCCACATAGGGTTGACACACCCTAACCCACTTAGCGTGAATCAATCACGCTCTTAGGAACCCAATATCTATTGGAGCTCCTTGGGTTGACAAGGTATTCCCTAGGGATAACTGTTAGAATGTATACTGAAAGCCTAGCTCTTTTCTGTATGAACATTTTATTTTGAAATAAGAATCACATGATCATTGTTTGCATTTTATATATTCATTATATATGTGTGCATATTGTCTAATATTCTACATTGTAGATAACATGGTGCTTGGTGTGGCACAGAAGATCATGTTATCAGTCCCTTGTAAAATATAAGTAGAGGCTCACAACCAAGATGGTTTTGGACAAACCATTGGCATGGTTGTAATGTAGCTTGGTATTGTTTTATCTTGAACATAGAGTTACACTAGTACACTTAGGTGTATTGAGTAGGACCGACATAGAGGTGATTCAATTTAGTACTGACTACACAATTGAATCGGACCTCGGATATTATGTTGTACATGCTCTTAATCCCGATATAATAACGGGCACATGTACTTAGTATTTATTTCTTTAATTTACCAGTGGGTGAGATTTAGATGGATTAAATCAATATGCCTGGTAAGTTGGGAAATAATATTATTTACATGGTGTGCCATTGATTATAGGAGGAAACTGTGTCCTATATATTAGGTTGATGATGCCCCCTTGAGGAGCTCATAAGGATCATCATGTAAACCCAGCTGGTTGACTTAGTCAACATGATGATAAGGTTGAGTGGTACTACTCGAGGAGTTAGATGTTAATTAATTGATGGTCAGTAAATCAATTAATTGACGGACATTCGATATCTTAAACACTGGGAGATTAATCTACAAATAATATATGGAGCCCATATTAATTTATGGGGGTTGGTGAGGTAGTTCAATGATGATCCTCTAGTGGAATGGAACATCATTGATGGATCAAGTATGATCTGTAAATATTCAGATCTGTAACGGATGGATCGCCGGGTTAGCAAGTGGGTTGAAAGCCATTTGAAATTCGTTAGCGACATCCCAACAATATTCGTCGTCGTGAAAGTAACCGAATCCAAAACACACAAAATAGGAAACCATGGCTCTGATACCAATTGTTGGCAATCATGCTATTTCTCGGAATGCTCATAGGCTCCCATGTCCCCGGATTAAAATTTTCACTAATAAAAACTAATTCGGATGGGATGAGTTTCCTAAGCACAACCAATTCGTCGTCGTGCCAACGACTCGAGCGATCACTTGAACAAACTAGTTGTTCAAGCAACCAAACTCTTCTAGTCGATTAGCCGCGGAAGAGACGACGGACGGATTGCCGGTTTTTTTGTATTTCTTATTTGCCGTCCATGATTATACAAATACATGCAAATGCAAACTAGTATAATCAACATATACTAACATAAAGAACTTAAGCTAGCATATCAATAAGAACATGCAAAGAACAATAATAAAAGTTATAAAACTTTTATACCTCTTGATCTTCTATCGTATGTCCTAACCTCCTTGTAGACTTCGTGTGGACGAAGATCCTCCACAAGTTGAAGCTTCCTAGATCTTCTTCAATCCAAAGAATGAAGAACTCTCTTTCCCTTCTTGCTTGAGCCAACCACCAATCCATAAAGGATTGATGCCGCCGGCCCCAAGAATAGAGAGAATAATATGAAAACAACCAAGGAACCGAAACTTCGTTCAGTTACGTATTGCTTTTGGTGCATTCCCAGATGGGTGAATAGAGAAAAGGAATATGTTGGGTGCGGACAGTAGAGGAATAGAGGAAGGAAGCCACACCCTAGGAAGAAGAAGACCTCCTCTCCTATGTTGCCAACTTCATGCAATCCCTAGCACTAACCTGGAGAAACTAATTAGGGTTTCTCGTTGGGCTTTCTTGTCGCCCAACCATGGTGGAGAGAAGAGATCTAGGAGCTAGCCACCTGGAAGAAGACAAGCTCCTCCATGGTTGCCGACTCTTCATTCCCATCCATGGCCGCCCATGCAAGAGCCAAAACCTAATCAAATTAGGGTTTCTCCATAGGGTTCCTTCCCAAGCATGGTGGAAGAAGAGATCTAGGCTAGCCACCTTCAAGGAAGAAGAAGAGATCTCCCTCAGTTCTTCCTCTTCTTCTCACCTTGGCCAACCCAGAGCAAACCCTAATTAGGGTTTCCTCCTAGTTGCTTGCACTCCTCAATTGGAGGCTAAACCCTAATCTCCTTAGCATCCATCATCCAACCTCTAAAAACTTATTGTCGCCCAACCCATAGCCACCCTTTTATAGAACTTAGGAGAAAATTGGTTATTGATGAGGTAGCCAAAAATATAGGAACTAATTCCCAATTTTCTTGCCGCCCACCTTATCCAACCTTTCCTCTCCCTTTTATATAAAGTTAGGTTTAGGCCTTGGTTTAATCTCCACCGTCGGTTCTAGGGTTTTAATCTCAACCGTGGTTAGATTTAATCTCAACCGTCGATTCTAGGGTTTTAATCCCAACCGTCGGATCTAGAGATTTGTTTTCCATCATTTGATCTAGACTTCATGAGGTTTATATTAGGCTACAATAGGGACCATGAGAAGGAGTTGGGTCTTGGCCACCTGATGGATCGGAACCACACAAACTTGATCCATCAATGATGTTCCATTCACTAGAGGATCATCATCGAACTACCTCACCAACCCCATAAATTAATATGGGCTCCATATATTTGTACATCCATCTCCCGTGTTTAAGATATCGAATGTCGTCAATTGATTTCTTGACCATCAATTAATTAACATCTAACTCCTCGGTAGTACCACTCAACCTTATCATCATGTTGACTAAGTCAACTAAGGTTTACATGATGAACCTTATGAGCTCCTCGAGGGACATCATCAACCTAATATAGGACACGGATTCCTCCTATAATCAACGGCACACCATGTAAATAATATCATTTCCCAACTTACCGGGCATATTGATTTAATCCATAGAAATCTCACCCTCTGGTAAATCAAAGAAATAAATACTAAGTACATGTGCCCGTTATTATATCGGGATTAAGAGGATGTACAACATAATATCCGAGGTCCGATTCAATTATGTAGTCAGCAACAAATTGAATCACCTCTATGTCGGTCCTGCTCAATACACCTAAGTGTACTAGTGTAACTTTATGTTCAAGACAAAACAATACCAAGCTACACTACAACCATGCCAATGGTTTGTCCAAAACCATCTTGGTTGTGAGCCTCTATTTATATTCTACAAGGAACTGATAACATGATCTTCTGTGCCGCACCCAGGCACCATGTTATCTACAATGTAAAATATTAGACAATATGCACACATATAAATAAAGTGCAAACAATGATCATGTGATTCTTATTTCAAAATAAAGATGTTCATACAAAAGAGGTTTTTTCCATATTTATTATGGCATTGTCCTCCAATATGCATCCCGTCGTGTGGCCACCTCGTCCGCTCCATCTTTTCCCGTGCGCAAGTCACCAAAGAGTTCCGAGCCGAGATAAAACATTTTAATTTACATCCATCGATCCTATACTCCACGAAGGAGTGTACAAATAATCTAGATCGAAAGTAAACTAAAATGAGCGGCTAAACAATGCCATATTTAATTACAAAAATTAAATACTAATCTAGCCACGTCAACCCCGAGGATTCAAATAATAAATTTTTTACACACATCCATTCACATACACACACATGGCCATAATAGTCGGATCTTATGCCTGCAACCAAAAAGTTAAACTACGCATATCCTACTATTATCCGGGACATATAATATATGAAAAATGCATAAAAAATTAACCGAATCCAAAACACACAAAACCGGAAACCGTGGCTCTGATACCAATTGTTGGGATATCGCTTCGGAGGCTCATTGGCTCCCATGTCCCCGGATTAAAATTTTCACTAATGAAAGACTTAATCCGGATGGGATGAGCTTCCTTGGCACAACCTATTCGTCGTCGTGCTAACAACTTGAGTGGTCACTTGAACAAACTAGTTGTTCAAGCAACACAACTCTTCTAGTTGGTTAGCCACGGAAAAGATGACGACACAAAACCGGCGACCATGGCTCTGATACCAATTCGTCATCGTGTTTTCCCAACATATTCAAGCAACACAAACCCATGATGAGGTAATCCAGTCATATGGATTTATTCAAAGTCCGGATGAACCTTTTGTATACAAGAGATGTGACGGAAACGTAGTGGTGTTTCTTGTACTATATGTAGATGACATTTTGTTAGTTGGCAACAATATCAAAGTGTTATCAGACGTAAGGGTATGATTGTCCAAACATTTTGACATGAAGGACTTGGGAGAAGTGGGACACATCCTTGGGATCAAAGTTATAAGGGATCGCAAGAAAAGGATGTTGTGCTTATCTCAAGCTTCATATATTGACACTATCCTTGCTCGTTTTAGCATGCAGAACTCCAAGAAAGGTTTTCTACCTTTTAGGCATGGAGTTTCTTTATCTAAAGAGATGTGTCCCAAAACATCAAAGGAGATAGAGGACATGAAGGCGGTTCCTTATGCTTCGGCAGTAGGAAGCCTTATGTATGCTATCCGCTATATGCGAGGCATAGGCATGGTTAGCGATATCGAGTAATCCCGACAGGACATTGGATCGCGAGAAAGCATATATTGAAGTACCAGAGAAGGACTAGGGATTATATGCTGGTTTATCGGGCAGATCAATTAGTCCCTGAGGGTTACACGGATTCGGATTTCCAATCAGATAGGGACAAGAGTAAGTCTACCTCGGGGTTTGTGTTTACTTTTGGAGGTGGAGCCATAGTATGGAGGAGTGTCAAGCAGAAATGCGTGGCGGACTCTACCATGGAAGCTGAGTATGTGGCACCTGAGGCCAAGGAAAGTCAGTATGGCTCAGGAACTTCTTGATGGACTTGGATGTGATTCCTGGTTTGCCCAGAACTATCACAATTTATTGTGATAACAGTGGTGCAGTTGCAAACTCGAAGGAACCACGAGCCCATAAGGCGAGTAAACACATAGAGCACAAGTACCACCTCATACGAGAGATCGTAAAGCGAGGAGAAGTTGTTGTCGCCAAGATTGCATCAAAGGATAACCTGGCAAATCCATTCACTAAGGCCCTTCCAGCGAAAGCGTTTGATAGGCATGTGGAGGACATGGGGATCAGATGTATGGCAGAGTGATGACAGCATAGTCTTTTAGTATAAGTGGGAGATTGTTAGAATGTATACTGAAAGCCTAGCTCTTTTCTGTATGAACATTTTATTTTGAAATAAGAATCACATGATCATTGTTTGCATTTTATATATTCATTATATATGTGTGCATATTGTCTAATATTCTACATTGTAGATAACATGGTGCTTGGTGTGGCACAGAAGATCATGTTATCAGTCCCTTGTAAAATATAAGTAGAGGCTCACAACCAAGATGGTTTTGGACAAACCATTGGCATGGTTGTAGTGTAGCTTGGTATTGTTTTATCTTGAACATAGAGTTACACTAGTACACTTAGGTGTATTGAGTAGGACCGACATAGAGGTGATTCAATTTAGTACTGACTACACAATTGAATCGGACCTCGGATATTATGTTGTACATGCTCTTAATCCCGATATAATAACGGGCACATGTACTTAGTATTTATTTCTTTAATTTACCAGTGGGTGAGATTTAGATGGATTAAATCAATATGGCCGGTAAGTTGGTAAATAATATTATTTACATGGTGTGTCATTGATTATAGGAGGAAACCGTGTCTTATATATTAGGTTGAACATGTCCCCTTGAGGAGCTCATAAGGTTCATCATGTAAACCCAGCTGGTTGACTTAGTCAACATGATGATAAGGTTGAGTGGTACTACTCGAGGAGTTAGATGTTAATTAATTGATGGTCAGTAAATCAATTAATTGACGGACATTCGATATCTTAAACACGGGGAGATTAATCTACAAATAATATATGGAGCCCATATTAATTTATGGGGGTTGGTGAGGTAGTTCAATGATGATCCTCTAGTGGAATGGATCATCATTGATGGATCAAGTATGTGTGGTTCCGATCCATCGGGTGGCCAAGACCCAACTCCTCCTTATGGTCCCTATCGTAGCCTAATAAAATCCTTGTGAAGTCTAGATCCAAGAATGTAAAACAAAACCTAGAACCAACGGTTAGGATTAAATCCCTAAGATCCGATGGTTAGGATGAAACCCTAGAACCAACGGTTGGGATTAAATCCCTATGATCCGATGGTTAGGATGAAACCCTAGAATCGATGGTTGATATCAAATCCCTAGATCCGACGGTTGGGATAAAACCCTAGATCCGACGGTTGGGATGAAATCCTAGATCCGACGATTAGGATGAAACCCTAGAATCGACGGTTGAGATCAAATCCCTAGATCCGACGGTTGGGATAAAACCATAGATCCGACGGTTGGGATGAAATCCTAGATCCGACGATTAGGATGAAATCCTAGATCCGACGGTTGAGATGAAACCCTAGATCCGACGGTTGGGATAAAACCCTAGATCCGACGGTGGAGGTTAAATCCCTAGATCCGACGGATGAGATTAAAGGAGGCTTAAGCCCTATTCTATAAATAGGTGCTTAGGGTTGGGCGGCAAGGATAAGATAAGGAGATTGGTTTTCGAATTAGGGTTAGGGTTTGGCTCATCTTCCATTGGGCGGCTAGGGTTTGGACGGCTACAAGCTTGGGCGGCAAGCTAGGGTTTGGCCGGTCATCCCTCTCTTCTCCTCCTTGGTTTTGGGCGGCACTCTTCCCTTTTCCTTGCTCCTTGGTCGGCGGTTGTCCATCCATTGGTGGCCGGCAATCATCTTCCTCCAATCTCTCCAAGGTGGCCGGCGGTTTCCATTCATTTGGTGGCCGGCGCATCATCCACTTGCTCCTTGGCCGGCGGTTGCACCAAATTCCCTAATTTGGTGGTCGGTTCTAGATAGGAAAGGTATTTGTGATTGCTTCTCTTTGTTCGCAGCGGACAAGGTAGAGAAGAAAGTGATCAAGAAGGCTTCAACTCGTGGAGGATCTTCGTCCATACGTCGTCCACGAGAAGGATAGGACATACGATAGATGATCGTAAGGTATAAAGTTGTTTTTAACTTTATTTGTAGATCTGAATATGTTCTTTAATATTTTGATTATGCATGTGTATGAATGGATATATATTGTATAATCATGGACCCCGAAGACAAACACAAAAACCGGCGATCCATCCGTCGTCTTTTCCGCGGCTAACCAACTAGAAGAGTTGTGTTGCTTGAACAACTAGTTTGTTCAAGTGACCACTCAAGTTGTTAGCACGACGACGAATAGGTTGTGCCAAGGAAGCTCATCCCATCCGGATTAAGTCTTTCATTAGTGAAAATTTTAATCCGGGGACATGGGAGCCAATGAGCCTCCGAAGCGACATCCCAACAATCGGATATTATGTTGTACATGCTCTTAATCCCGATATAATAACGGGCACATGTACTTAGTATTTATTTTTCTAATTTATCAGTGGGTGAGATTTAGATGGATTAAATCAATATGCCCGGTAAGTTGGGAAATAATATTATTTACATGGTGTGCCATTGATTATAGGAGGAAACCGTGTCCTATATATTAGGTTGATGATGTCCCCTTGAGGAGCTCATAAGGTTCATCATGTAAACCCAGCTGGTTGACTTAGTCAACATGATGATAAGGTTGAGTGGTACTACTCGAGGAGTTAGATGTTAATTAATTGATGGTCAGTAAATCAATTAATTGACGGACATTTGATATCTTAAACACGGGGAGATTAATCTACAAATAATATATGGAGCCCATATTAATTTATGGGGGTTGGTGAGGTAGTTCAATGATGATCCTCTAGTGGAATGGAACATCATTGATGGATCAAGTATGTGTGGTTCCGATCCATCGGGTGGCCAAGACCCAACTCCTCCTTATGGTCCCTATCGTAGCCTAATATATGTTGGGAGTATGGGGAATACAATCAAAGTCCCACATTGGTAAGACATGGAAAAGATCATGTGCTTATAAGAAAAAAGATATCTCCATTGGTATGAGGCCTTTTGGGTAAAGCCCAAAAATAAAACCATGAGGGTTTGGGCCCAAAGTGGACAATATCATACCATTGTGGAGATATGTGGATCTTATATGCACTAACAATATAATCCTTGTGAAGTCTAGATCCAAGAATGTAAAACAAAACCTAGAACCAACGGTTAGGATTAAATCCCTAAGATCTGATGGTTAGGATGAAACCCTAGAACCAACGGTTGGGATTAAATCCCTAAGATCCGATGGTTAGGATGAAACCCTAGAATCGACGGTTGAGATCAAATCCCTAGATCCGACGGTTGGGATAAAACCCTAGATCCGACGGTTGGGATGAAATCCTAGATCCGACGATTAGGATGAAATCCTATATCCGACGGTTGGGATAAAACCCTAGATCCGACGGTGGAGGTTAAATCCCTAGATCCGATAGATGAGATTGAAGGAGTCTTAAGCCCTATTCTATAAATAGGTGCTTAGGGTTGGGCGGCAAGGAGAAGATAAGGAGATTGGTTTTCGAATTAGGGTTAGGGTTTGGCTCATCTTCCATTGGGCGGCTAGGGTTTGGGCGGCTACAAGCTTGGGCGGCAAGCTAGGGTTTGGCCGGTCATCCCTCTCTTCTCCTCCTTGGTTTTGGGCGGCACTCTTCCCTTTTCCTTGCTCCTTGGTCGGTGGTTCTCCATCCATTGGTGGCCGGCAATCATCTTCCTCCAATCTCTCCAAGGTGGCCGGCGGTTTCCATTCATTTGGTGGCCGGCGGATCATCCACTTGCTCCTTGGCCGGCGGTTGCACCAAATTCCATAATTTGGTGGTCGGTTCTAGATAGGAAACTTATTTGTGATTGCTTCTCTTTGTTCGCAGCGGACAAGGTAGAGAAGAAAGTGATCAAGAAGGCTTCTACTCGTGGAGGATCTTCGTCCACACGTCGTCCACGAGAAGGATAGGACATACGATAGAAGATCGTAAGGTATAAAGTTGTTTTTAACTTTATTTGCAGATCTGAATATGTTCTTTAATATTTTGATTATGCATGTGTATGAATGGATATATATTGTATAATCATGGACCCCGAAGACAAACACAAAAACCGGCGATCCATCCGTCGTCTTTTCCGCGGCTAACCAACTAGAAGAGTTGTGTTGCTTGAACAACTAGTTTGTTCAAGTGACCACTCAAGTTGTTAGCATGACGACGAATAGGTTGTGCCAAGGAAGCTCATCCCATCCGGATTAAGTCTTTCATTAGTAAAAATTTTAATCCGGGAACATGGGAGCCAATGAGCCTCCGAAGCGACATCCCAACAATCGGATATTATGTTGTACATGCTCTTAATCCCGATATAATAACGGGCACATGTACTTAGTATTTATTTTTTTAATTTACCAGTGGGTGAGATTTAGATGGATTAAATCAATATGCCCGGTAAGTTGGGAAATAATATTATTTACATGGTGTGCCATTGATTATAGGAGGAAACCGTGTCCTATATATTAGGTTGATAATGTCCCCTTGAGGAGCTCATAAGGTTCATCATGTAAACCCAGCTGGTTGACTTAGTCAACATGATGATAAGGTTGAGTGGTACTACTCGAGGAGTTAGATGTTAATTAATTGATGGTCAGTAAATCAATTAATTGACGGACATTTGATATCTTAAACACGGGGAGATTAATCTACAAATAATATATGGAGCCCATATTAATTTATGGGGGTTGGTGAGGTAGTTCAATGATGATCCTCTAGTGGAATGGAACATCATTGATGGATCAAGTATGTGTGGTTCCGATCCATCGGGTGGCCAAGACCCAACTCCTCCTTATGGTCCCTATCGTAGCCTAATATAATCCTTGTGAAGTCTAGATCCAAGAATGTAAAACAAAACCTAGAACCAACGGTTAGGATTAAATCCCTAAGATCTGATGGTTAGGATGAAACCCTAGAACCAACGGTTGGGATTAAATCCCTAAGATCCGATGGTTAGGATGAAACCCTAGAATCGACGGTTGAGATCAAATCCCTAGATCCGACGGTTGGGATAAAACCCTAGATCCGACGGTTGGGATGAAATCCTAGATCCGACGATTAGGATGAAATCCTAGATCCGACGGTTGAGATGAAACCCTAGATCCGACGGTTGGGATAAAACCCTAGATCCGACGGTGGAGGTTAAATCCCTAGATCCGACGGATGAGATTAAAGGAGGCTTAAGCCCTATTCTATAAATAGGTGCTTAGGGTTGGGCAAGGAGAAGATAAGGAGATTGGTTTGAATTAGGGTGGGTTTGGCTCATCTTCCATTGGGCGGCTAGGGTTTGGGCGGCTACAAGCTTGGGCGGCAAGCTAGGGTTTGGTCGGTCATCCCTCTCTTCTCCTCCTTGGTTTTGGGCGGCACTCTTCCCTTTTCCTTGCTCCTTGGCCGGCGGTTCTCCATCCATTGGTGGCCAGCAATCATCTTCCTCCAATCTCTCCAAGGTGGTCGGCGGTTTCCATTCATTTGGTGGCCGGCGCATCATCCACTTGCTCCTTTGCCGGCGGTTGCACCAAATTCCCTAATTTGGTGGTCGGTTCTAGATAGGAAAGGTATTTGTGATTGCTTCTCTTTGTTCGCAGCGGACAAGGTAGAGAAGAAAGTGATCAAGAAGGCTTCAACTCGTGGAGGATCTTCGTCCACACGTCGTCCACGAGAAGGATAGGACATACGATAGAAGATCGTAAGGTATAAAGTTGTTTTTAACTTTATTTGCAGATCTGAATATGTTCTTTAATATTTTGATTATGCATGTGTATGAATGGATATATATTGTATAATCATGGACCCCGAAGACAAACACAAAAACCGGCGATCCATCCGTCGTCTTTTCCGCGGCTAACCAACTAGAAGAGTTGTGTTGCTTGAACAACTAGTTTGTTCAAGTGACCACTCAAGTTGTTAGCACGACGACGAATAGGTTGTGCCAAGGAAGCTCATCCCATCCGGATTAAGTCTTTCATTAGTGAAAATTTTAATCCGGGGACATGGGAGCCAATGAGCCTCCGAAGCGACATCCCAACAATTCATTGGTTTTCTATGCATGTGTATGAATGGATATATGTTGTATAATCATGGACCCCGAAGACAAACACAAAAACCGGCGATCCATCCGTCGTCTTTTCCGCGGCTAACCAACTAGAAGAGTTGTGTTGCTTGAACAACTAGTTTGTTCAAGTGACCACTCAAGTTGTTAGCACGACGACGAATAGGTTGTGCCAAGGAAGCTCATCCCATCCGGATTAAGTCATTCATTAGTGAAAATTTTAATCCGGGGAGATGGGAGCCAATGAGCCTCCGAAGCGACATCCCAACAATAACTTCCCTAGATACCTTCCTAATGACCCTTTTAGGCTTTGAAGCCATAGTCTTTTGGGTCTTTCCTAAGTCAACTCTAGAGGTGACTCCTCCATTGACCTTCTTAGTGGCTACATTTGATTTCTTGATTTTTCTTAAGTCCTTAGCCACTAAATACACTCCATGGCTAGACTTAGGGATGACTTCCCTATTAGCCTTGGTTTTTCTAGTCCTAGATGTTGTTCCATAATTAAATGGAACATTATGGTAGGACATAGGTTTGTGACCCAAACCCTTCTTGCCCTTAGATATTTCTTGCTTTCTAGGTCTTGACTTTTGGACATTTGACCCCTTAACTGAATTTGATATTGTTTCTAGGGTCTTCTCCAATTTTTCTAGCCTTAACCTCAAGGCTTGGTTTTCTAGCTCTAATTTCCTCAATTTTGAATTTTCATTAGATTTTTGAGGAATGATTTTCTTTTTAGGCATGTGCCTAGATTTCTTGGGATTAACACCCAAATTTTCTTCTACTCTCCTAATTGACTCCCTAGGCAAGATATTTCTAGAATTATGAGTCCTAGGTTTGTCTTTAGTCATATGAACATGCTTGGCACCTAAGCAATAAACCTTATTGTTTCTCCTAGCATGTTTTTCATTAATAATGGCAAGAGAACTAAAATAATTTTTAGCATGCTTTTTGACTTTAGGAATTGAAGGTGCATTAACTAAATGTACCTTAGGGTTAGCTTTAGGAGCTCCCCCTACATGAGTTGCACCTTCTTGCCCTTTCTTCCTCCCCCTAGGGCATTGGCTTCGGTAGTGTCCCTTTTGATTGCATTTGAAGCACACAATGTGCTCTTTGCTCTTGATTTTGGGAACACCGGCATCGTTTGACTTTGGGTTGACTTTTGGTGTCGATGCCTTCTTCTTAGCCAATTTAGGGCATTTGCTTTTGTAATGCCCTTTCTCCCTACACTCAAAACAAATAATATAATCTTTACGATTAATTATAATACATGAGTCACCTAGGGAGTTGGTGGAAGCCTCTTCCCGATCTTCACTTCTCCCGGATGTGGATGCTTCTTGTTCTTGCTCCGGGATGGAATATTGCCTCTCCTCCCCCTCAATGCTAGAGGTGGAGGTCTCCACCAAATCATCAACATCGTCAAATGTTGTGGGTTCTTCTTCGGCATTCTCCTCTTCTTGTGCCGATTGGGAATTTTCTTGGAATTTCATTACCTTATTCCATAATTCCCTTGCATCCCTATAATCACCCAATCTAGACCAAATAGTGTTAGGTAACAAATCACTAATCAACTTGATTACCTTGAGATTTGTCTTGAAGTCTTTGATTTGGTCTTGGGTCCATTTTGACTTCTCAATTGGCTTGTTGTACTTGTCCCTAGGCATTTCAAAACCGTTTTCTATAATAATCATAAAATCAAAATCGGTTTCGAGATATACCTCCATCCATTTTCTCCACCAAGCAAAATCTCCATCGAATTTCGGTGGATGGATGAAGCCGGCCATTTGTAGTGCTCTTGCGGCGGTTAGTCCTTGAAGAGCGACCTGGCTCTGATACCACTTGTAGGGAATCGGATTAGTTGGCCGGCTAGAGGGGGTGAATAGCCCTCGTTCGTTGGATGTCGTAATTCATTCGTTCTTCTTGCGTTGCTTGTCTACGATTGGCGTTAGCGCAACGGAATAACAATAATAATGAAACTAACAACAATACACAATCACACAACACAAGATATACGTGGTTGGGAACTGAATGGTTCCTACTCCACGGGCGAGCTCACCGAGCTCTAGTTATGCGCATGACACTAACTATAACACTCCTTCTCGACAACACGTCGAAGGTGGAGAAACCTCTCACAAGCAATTACAATGTAATATAGAAATACAAGAAATACACAAATACAATACAAAAGAAAACTTTCACCGATTGCTTTGATCACTTTGCTTGTTGCTTGCTTTGATTGGCTATTGAAGGACAGGAATGCAGCAGCAATTCCCCTCCAATAGCTCCACAAAAACCATTGCAAAAACCTCCATCTCGAGCTCCTTTTATAACCTGCATCGAGCTATTTTCGCCTAGCGATCCGCCAAAAGGCCCGATGATCCCAGTGCCGTTGTCTCACAACGGCGGATCCACGCTAGACAAGTTCCAACGGATCACCTACACTAATGATGCCCATCACGATCGGTGACCCAATCGATCGCACGCCGATCGGCTCGGAGCGTCTGCTCGCGACACTCCCATCGATCATTGCCATCCTCGGCGATCGTCATCAACTTCGATCACATCACTTGATCATGCGATCCATGGCAAGATCGCAAGCACAAAACCCTAGCCTTACACCAGTCGAACTCTAGTCGACTTGGATCGGTTGAACCGGCACCTATGCCAGTCGACTGATGTCGGGCAAAACCTCAAACACCAAGTTGTTTGAGCATCCGACCGTCGGGTAAACCCTCAAACATCAAGTTTGAGCCTCCGACACTCAGTCTTAGCCACTTGGCAAAGTCCACCTTATCCCTCATGGAGTTCCCCACCAAAGCTCTCTTCCCTCGGATGCGCCAAGCGCACGGCTTCGCAACGCCATCCTTCGCGTCTCATGCCCTAGAAGTATTCTTCCCTTTGGGCTCACTCCATTCGCTCCCCGTCCGGCGGTCCCTCGGATGCACCAAGCGCACGGCTTCGCAATGCCATCCTTCACCGACTCAAGGACCCGAGCCTAGTGAACTTGCCAAGTTCTCAAGACTTCCCAAATGCACCAAGCGCACGGCTTCGCAATGCATTTCTCACCAAGCACCAAGCGCACGGCTTCGTAATGCTTTGGATTTCCCATGCCAAGCACCAAGCGCACGGCTTCGCAATACTTTGGACTTTCCCATGCCAAACACCAAGCGCACGGCTTCGCAATGCTTTGGACTTTCCCATGCCAAACACCAAGCGCACGGCTTCGCAATGCTTTGGACTTTCCCATGCCAAGGCTTCCCCCTTGGACTTCCACACCAAGCTCCATGCTTGGATTTTCCATGCCAACCCATGTTGGACTTTCCCATGACAATCCCATGTCATGAGTTTTGTCTATCATCAAAATACCATCAAGGTACTGCTGGGCCGATTGCACCAACACACAACTCCTCAGAGATGCTTGCTTAAGATGTCAAAGCATAAGTCTTCATAATCAAGATGACTTGAATACCGCAAGTTAAAGGAACATCGCACTTAAGCAACAGTAAGAACTTCATTGACATATCTATATATGCAGAGAACCATATGAAGTCTTACGGCTGGTCAATCCAATGAACTAGTTACCATAACTAGCATCCACGATTAACTCCGGACATCACAATGTCTCCAGCCAGTGAGAATTAGCTGCTTGGATACACCAAGTAGTATACCTCGTGCTAGTCTCGACAAAATCAATGGAGTCCAAATCCATCAATTCATCGACTAGGGACAATTCCGATACATCACAATTACACATGTAGAGATACTCACTAGTTGTGATCCAATCACAAATTCTCTCATGCTGTGAATCGTATCGTGGACATTCAGTAAATGAGTTTAAGATCTAATCAAATACATGAAAACATGTATACTCAAATAGTGAATCTTTATTTATCATATAAATGGTTCTGACAAAAGTCGATTGCCTTAGGATATCTCTCATATATCACTAACAAACTCCCACTTGGCCTAATGTCAATCGCTACGGTATCCAATACCATAAGCTCTAACATGACCCTCAAACTTACTTTGAGGTAATGCCTTAGTCAAAGGATCCGCTAAGTTCCTTTCAGTGGAGATTTTCTCGATTTGTATTTCCTTCTTACTGATTATCTCTCTGATAAGATGATAGCGGCGAAGCACATGTTTGCATCGTTGATGAGACCTTGGCTCTTTCGCCTGTGCAATTGCTTCATTGTTGTCGCAGTAGACCGGTATTGCTTCAACAATGGCTAGAATCACACCAAGTTCATAAATGAACTTCTTGATCCAAACGGCTTCCTTTGCTGCTTCCGAAGCTGCAATGTAGTCTGCCTCAGTGGTAGAATCTGCTACAGTATCTTGTTTGGAACTTTTCCAACTAACTGCGCCCCCATTCAAGGTGAACACGTATCCAGACTGAGACCTAGAATCATCCTTGTCTGTCTGAAAGCTTGCATCCGTATACCTGCGTATCACCATGTCCCCTTCTCCATATATTAGGAACACATCCTTAGTTCTTCTTAAGTACTTAAGGATCGTCTTAACAGCCACCCAATGATCCATTCCTAGATCAGATTGGTATCTACTCGTGACACTCAGAGCATACGATACATCGACCCTTGTACATAACATAGCATACATGATAGATCCTATTGCGGTGCATAGGGAATCTTACTTATGCAAATCCTCTCGTCTTCTGTGCGCAGACACATAGACTTCAAAAGGTGTACCCCATGCCTGATGGGTACGAAACCTTTCTTGGATTCCGTCATGCTAAACCTCTTTAGCACTCGGTCTATATATGTAGACTGCGAAAGACTAAGAAAGCATTTCGATCTATCTCTATAGATCTTAATCCTGAGGATGTAGGTTTCTTCTCCTAGGTCTTTCAAGGAGAATGTCTTGGATAACCAAATCTTAACTGACTGTAACACTGAAACATCATCTCCTATAAGTAATATGTCATCGACATACAATACTAGGAACACGACTTCACTCCCACTAACCTTCTTGTACACACAAGGTTCGTTTGGATTTTGTGAGAAATCAAACTTTTTGATTGTCTCATCAAAACAGATATTCCAGCTCCTGGATACTTGCTTCAATCCATATATGGATCGTCGCAACTTGCATACCTTGGTTTTATCAACCGATGTGAAACCCTCAGGTTGTATCATATACACGTCCTCGAGCAGGTTTCCATTAAGGAAAGTTGTTTTCACATTCATCTGCCATATCTCATAATCATAATGAGCTGCTATGGCAAGGAGCATCGGAATGGATTTAAGCATAGCTACAGGCGAATAGGTTTCGTCATAATCAACACCTTGCTTTTGACGATATCCTTTCGCCACTAATCTAGCCTTATAGATAATCACATTACCATCCATGTCGGTTTTCTTCTTGAAAACCCACTTGCACCCTATAGGCTTGATGCCTTCAGGTGGGTCAACCAAGTTCCAAACTTGGTTTTCATACATGGAATCCATTTCTGACTTCATGACTTCAAGCCACTTATCCCTTTCTGAACTTGTCAGCACTTCTTCATAACTGGTAGGCTCCTCATCATCAATGAGTAACACGTCGTTCGATTCACTTACGAGAAATCCATATCTCTCAGGAATGTTGCGTGTTCTACCAGATCTATGAAGATGTGGTGTTACAGTAGGTCCAGCCGATTGCTCATCACTATGAGTTATTGGCTGTTGTGCTTCACCAGGTATCTCATCAATGTCTATTTGAGTCTCTCGAGCCTCCTCAAGCTCGACGACACTCCCACTGTTTTCTTGCAAGAGAAACTCTTTCTCTAGAAACACAGCATGCCTTGAAACAAACACCTTTTGATCCACAGGATGATAGAATTGGTAACCCCTTGTTTCCTTAGGGTATCCAATAAATAGACATTTATCAGACTTAGCATCCAATTTTTCTGATACAGTTCACTTCACATAAGCAGGACAACCCCATTGTAATGCCCATAAAATTTCTAGCAATTTTACGAGAATTTTTGGCTTTACAATGATGGGCTTTATGTGGGCCTTTTCGAAAATAAAAGGAAAATAAGCCTAAAAAAGAGATGCAAGGCCTAGGAATTGAACCCCAAACCTCTAGAGATAGCCAAGCCCTATAGATGCACCCACTAACCAGAAGCCCAATAGGATTAGATCATTAGAGGAAGGGGGGAAATTGTAGATAAGTGTGATGGGGGTAAATGAAGAGGCATGGAAAAGAGAAGAGAAACTTCTCTTCCTCCCTTTATAAAGAAGAGGGAAGTTTCCACTTGGCCACTTCTTCTTCTCTTCTTCTTCCTCACCGAAAACCATCTCTCCCCCTCTCCATTTTCACCCTTTGGCCGAACCTCATCCAAGCAAGGGAAGGCTAGTTCTTGGCTTCCATTAGGTCATCTACCAACTAAAAGCAAGGGAAGGATGTAAGATTCCCTCACCTGCAGTATATTAGTTCTTGTAGGACAAGATACATGAAAGGAATAGGATGCTTGATACCCTACATGTTTCGGCCAACCAAGGTTTTTGGGGGCAGGGTTGCATGAAAATGATTCTAAGATATTTTATAGATTGTATGCTTCATGTAGGAATTTTAGGGAAAAAATACAAGTCTTGTTGCCCTTGCAAGTTTCGGCCAACCAAGTATTTTTGGGCTAGGGTTGCATGAAAATGCTTCTAAGAAGAACTTTGATATGTTGTATGCTTCATGTAGGAATTTTAGGGACAAAATACATGTCTTGGTGGCCTTACAAGTTTCGGCCAACCAAGGTTTTTGGGGCTAGGGTTACATGAAAATGCTTCTAAGAAAAACTATGATATGTTGTATGCTTCATGTAGAAATTTTAGGGACAAAATACAAGTCTTGTTGCCCTTGCAAGTTTCGGCCAACCAAGTATTTTTTGGCTAGGGTTGCATGAAAATGCTTCTAAGAAAAACTTTGATATGTTGTATGCTTCATGTAGGAATTTTAGGGACAAAATACAAGTCTTGTTGCCCTTGCATGTTTCGGCCAACCAAGTATTTTTGGGCTGGGGTTGCATGAAAATGCTTCTAAGAAAAACTTTGATATGTTGTATGCTTCATGTAGGAATTTTAGGGACAAAATATAAGTCTTGTTGCCCTTGCAAGTTTCGGCCAACCAAGTATTTTTGGGCTAGGGTTGCATGAAAATGCTTCTAAGGAAATTTTGATATGTTGTATGCTTAATGTAGAAATTTTTAGGTGACAAAAATCCAAGCTTTGTGCCCCTATATGCTTGGTACCCTACATATTTCGCCAACATTGGTTTAGGGTTAGGGTTTCATGAAAATACCCTTATGAAGTTGTATTAGGTGGTATGCCTTCAAGTAGGAGTTTATGTAACAAAAAAATAAAGAAAATGGTGCCCTACATGTTTCGGCCAACATTAGGTTTAGGGTTAGGGTTTCATGAAAATACCCCTTATGAAGTTGTATTAGGTTGTATGCCTTCAAGAAATATGTTTATGTGATGAACATGATTATGATTTTTATGTGCCATGAAATAAGTTTATGTGATGAACATGATTATGATTTTTATATTCCATGAAATATGTTATGTGGATGATTATAATATGCCATGAATTATGCCTATGTGATGAACATGTTTATGATGTAATATGCCATGAAATATGCCTTTGAGATGAACATGTTTTATGATTTAATATGCCATGAATATGCCTCTGAAATTATGCCATGTGATAAAACATGTTTATGCTTTAGGACCCTTTAGGTACTCTATGTTATGAATGCATGTATGCTATGAAATGTCTAAGATGGAGATGCTTCCTTTCAAGTAGGGATTAAGAGCCTCCTTATGATAAGATAAGATGGAGATGCTTCCCTTTCAAGTAGGGATTAAGAGCTCTCCTTATGATAAGACAAGATTGAGATGCTTCCCTGTTTATGTTGGGGATTAAGAGCATTCTTTATGATATGACAAGAAAGAAAGGAATTAAGTATTTTACTTTGTAAGAGGTTAAGTACCCGATCCATCAGGTGGTCGTTAATCAAATCCATAGGGACATAAGAAGACGTAAGAGGTCTTGTCCTGGTAAGACGTAAGAGGTCTTGCTCTAGTAGGTCTGGTGGCTCGCTACCCCAGCCTATTAGAGAATGCGTATTATGTGGTACTTAACCTGGGGCCCCCCATTCAAGTTATGATTATGTTAAAGTACCTATATGTATATGTTTTGAAAAGAAAGGACTTTTATGAATGCTTATGTTAAGTTTAAGAATGCTTATGATTATGTCCCTGATGCTTGTCTATGATTTATGAAATTATGAATGCTTATGTTCAGTTTAAGAATGCTTATGATTATGTCCCTGATGCTTGTCTATGATTTATGAAATTATGAATGCTTATGTTAAGTTTAAGAATGCTTATGATTATGTCCCTGATGCTTGTCTATGATTTATGAAATTATGAATGCTTATGTTAAGTTTAAGAATGCTTATGATTATGACCTTTATGCATGTTAGAATTGAGGAAATTATGAATGCTTATGTCAAGTTTAAGAATGCTTATGATTATGTCCTTTATGCATGTTTAGGGTTGATGATGTCATGAATGCTTATGGTTTAATTTATGCCCTGCTTAGATTTAATTATGTTTAGCATGCTATGTAAATTGTATGCCATGCTTATGTTCTCATTACGTTGGTAAGTTGATGCATAGTGTTGTTATGAAATACTTATGCTATTTATGCTAGTATGCTCCTGCTTTCTATTTGTTTGATGAAGTTTGTGGCTTTTGTGAGTAGGCAAGAATCTTACTAAGCTATATGCTTATAGTTTATGTTGTCCATATACTGCAGATAAAGGAAACATGAACTAAGAGGAAGTAGCAGGAGGGGCCAAGTGTGTGTGATAGTGGCATGGTGGAAAATGACCCTATTACTATCTGCCTATATTTATATGCTCCGTGAACACCTTAAGACATTTGCTTCCGCTTATAAGACTTGAGATTTATTTGTACCATGTTGAATGTTGCTTAGTTACGTTACTATTCAATTACTTATAAAAGTTTGGTATGATAGAACTCATGAATAGATCTTCATGTTATGCATGTGGTAAAATGAGATAGGATATGGAACATGCCAAATTATGAATATGAAATGTGATGCCTATTATAAAAGAAGCTATGATATGTTAACATGCTAATTATGAATATGATGTGTGATGCATGCATAAAAGAAGGTTTAGGTCATGATAACATGTCTAAGTATGTAGATTGTGAAATGATCCCTATATGTCATGTTATAAAAAAAAAAAGAAGAAAAAGTAGCGTACCTCGAGAGCGAGATAAGTGGCGTTACACCCATATCTTCAAGTAAGATACATGAGGTTTCTTACTATTCCATATTTCATATGGAGTAGTAGAGACTACCTTGGTTGGCATTCTGTTTAACAAGTAAACAACTATCTGAAGTGCATAGCCCCAAAAGGACTTGGGAAGATTCGCATGATTCATCATTGACCTGACCATGTCCAACAAGGTCCGGTTACGCCTCTCAGATACACTATTATGTTGTGGTGTATATGGAGAAGTCCATTGAGACAATATACCATTGTCTCTTAGATAATCAAGAAACTCTTGACTTAGTAATTCACCACCTCGATCCGATCGAAGAATTTTAATACTCTTGTCATGTTTTTTCTCTACTTCATTTCTGAATTCTTTGAACCTTTCAAAGGCATCAGACTTATGTTTCATCAAGAACACATACCCAAACCGTGAGTGATCATCGGTGAAGGTAATGAAGTAGCTATAGCCTCCTAAAGCTTGAGTTAACATAGGTCCGCATACATCAGTATGTATTAGACCTAGCAACTCTCCCACTCATTCACCTTTTCCTGTAAAAGGTAACTTAGTCATCTTGTCTTTTAAGCATGATTCGCATGTATCGTATGAATCCAATTCAAATGATTCCAGAATTCCAAATCGGTGTAATTTGGACATGCATTTCTTGCTTGCATGGCGAAGACGACAATGCCACATATAGGAGTCTAATTAATTATCCTTTCGAGGACACTTGTTGCTCGCCTCGATATTGAAAATGTCACTGGATATGTCCAACATATAAACACCATTGCTTAAAGTTCCAATCCCATAAAGAACTCCATTCAAAGTTATGTAACAAAAATTGTTACTAAAAGTCAAATGGTACCCATTTCTATTTAAACAAGAAATAGAAATGATGTTCTTTATCAACGAAGGAACATAAAAGCAATTGTCCAGTTCTAAGATAAGTCCTGCAGGGAGTTTCAACAAATACGTTCCGATGGCGAGTGCAGCAACCTTTGCTCCATTCCCATCACGTAAATTTGACTCTCCCTTGACGAGTCTTCTTCTATTCCTTGCCCATGTATGTCATTACATATATGTGAGCCACACCCAGTATCCAATACCCAAGTATCAGAGGAAATAGAATGATAATCAATAATGAAGATATATGAAAAAGATGGAGCATCTTATGCCTTATTCTTTTTCACGGACTCAAGATAAATCTTGTAATTTCTTCGCCAATGGCCCAACTTGCCATAATGATGGCAAGTGCCCTTTTGAGCTGGTTCTGCCTTTTTAGCCTTTTTCTTCTTCCCCTTCTGTTGTTCCTTTGACTCCCTCTTAGAACCTTTCTTCGAGGAATCAACTAACAACACTGTCCCCTGCTCATGCTTCTCAGAAGGCTCAACAGTCTTCAGCATGTTGAGCAGTACCACAGATGAACCTTCTTGCATCTCAGAGGTGAAGAGGATCTTGGACACTTCGAACCTTTCAAATCTCACTTGCTTATCAAACAACTCATAAAGATGAAGGACTATGATATGAGCATCCATATGCTCATGCTGCTTCCATAGCTTGGGTTCCATCATGGCTAGCATGATGCAACTCATTTGTTCATAATCACTCACATGTTTCTGATAGGCCAACAATTGGTCGAGGGTTGCATTGTCACTAGGACGGGCGGGAAGAGGCACTTCGTGGACATTTGCAAGCTTTTCAACCTTGAGAACAATTCTCAAGATTCTAAGCCAGTCCAAGAAGTTCAGCCCAGTCAATTTATTCGAATCCAAAATGGAACGCAAATTCAAAGACATCATGATCAATCTTAGAAATACAAAACGAGCATATATGAGAAAGATGATTTAAAATGCATCAATATACATTCATAAATCCCATTCATTTTTCGAATTTCAAAAACCCCAAAATCACTTCGGGAGATCGTAGGTCCATCTCCGAATGGGCTGATATCCATCATAGATATGAACAACCTTTGAGAGAGTCCAACAAGACATTCATAACTACGATGGTAGGTATCAACTATACCGATTGCATATCACGTATATGCAACTATCACAATGTGCTATCAACTAATTGAATGTTCACACATACATAGGGTTGTTAACACATTAACAAGTATGCATCATATGCATAGCACCCAACTTCACCTCCCTTTACATCGACCTTGGAGAGAGTCCAACAAGCCGATGCTCCAGGTTAAAGCCAACCCCTTAATCGAGAAATAGTTTTAATATGGTTAGAGCGCATTCAACCAATTACCCCAGCATGGAGAGAGTCCAACAACCAAAGCTAACGATTGACCTCTGTCTCTTACCATATTAGTATTAAACTATTCCATGGTTTGAACATATTCGGGTTCGAGCCGGTCTTGGAAAGAGTCCAACAACCCGAACAAGAAACGGAACTCTGGTTCTAACCATATTATTGGAATGTGTAGGCTTTAATATTGAGTTAGGGTTTTATGTCTCATCCTCTTTGCATGCAAATAACTATTATCTACATGGCATGACATACAAGGCATACATCTACATGTCACGACACGCATGACATAATGATATGCATCTAATGCAATTACATGGCATACAATTATGTCATATACAATATTTCCTTATATGTCAAAACTATTTATGGAAATAAAATATGTTTAAGATTTGATTCTCCAAATCAAATCATGATTAAATTAGGAAACAAATTTCCAAATCTAATCACATATTTTATTTGTGGAAATAGTTGATTAAGGAAAGTCAATTTAGGAAACCAATTTCCTAAATCATCAAAACTACTTATGGAAATAAAATATTTTTAAGATTTGATTTCCAAATCAAATCATGATTAAATTAGGAAACAAATTTCCAAAATCTAATCAAATATTTTATTTATGTAAAATATCAATTTCCATAAATACTTCTAACTTTCCAAAAGTGGAAGATTTCCATAAATACTTCTAGACTTTCCAAAATTGAAAATTTTCCATAAATACTTCTAACTTTCTAAAAGTAGAAAATTTCAAGAAATATCATTATGACTATCGAAAAACAATTTTACGATTATGTTGAAACACAACCTGGGCTCTGATACCACTGTTGGGTTTCCGGCACCGCGGCGAGTGTGTGTTCGAATATGTTTCGTAAACATGTGCACAGCGGAAGGAATAAAATAATAAATCTAATTTATTACAACACACACATCACATGCATGCATAGTACAACATGTGTAGACATAACCATAAATTCAAATTTTGCAATAAAAGGAAATTTACACTACGTATACCTGACGTACCACGTGTAGCCGGAAAGTCATCAACCGGAACGATTCTTGCTAGAATCATCTCTATCCGTATCCACGCCGAGTATCTTCGGGATGACTTCGCTAAGTCACGAGCCTCGTCTTCGTATGGGTTACTAGCCTCGTGTTGAAGACGACGTGATCGAGAGAAGATCATGATCCGAATCAAAATTCGGATCCAAAACGAGTCCTCAAAAACTCGCTTCTCCGGAGAGGTATTCGTCAACCGTTTGATGAATCCTTCATCCTCCACCTATGAGGATTACCGGAGATCGAATCCCCGATAAGGAAGGCGCTGTCGGAGCTCCAAATGTCATCCAAATGACGCTCCGACAAGAGGGAAACAAGCTGTCCAGAAAACTGGACAGCTTGGTGGAGGAATAGGGGCCGGCCAAAAGAGAGGTGGAAGCTCACCTTATTACCGAACCCAAAGGAGATCACCGGAGGGTCGCCGGAGGATCCCCAGCCGAAGCTTGGACGCCGGCAACAATTTGGACGGCGGCACAAGGGATGGGCGGCGGCAATGACCTGTTGGCGCCGACTTCTCCAAGGAGAGGAGGGGGGCGGCAACAATTAGGTTAAGGGAATTTGGATTAGGGCTTAACAAACCCTTAAGCCCTCTTTTATAGAGAACAAATTCTCTTAATGGTTATTGGATCATAACCATAAGGCCCGTTAACCCGCTCCATTAATTTAAGTTAAAATAAACCAAACCATGATGGTTTACTTTAAGTTAAAACGAACCGAAACAACTTTGGTTCATTCGTTTAAAACAAACCAAACCCTTTGGTTTATTCTCCTCCGTTGGATTAGAACCAAACTATTTTCGTTCGTCCATCATGTCTTCATAAGACACGACCCATCCACGCTTCCATTGCGACTGAAATGATTTCATGCTCGCTTCTTGTTTGGTCCAACCAAACCTAGGTTCTCTTGGTCTGAGAATCTCATTCTCAAGCTCATTTTAAATCCTTCGGATTACGCTTGTTGTGCGTGTGACCAAATAGGTTCTCGGTTTATGTTGGCCGTCTATAATTAACCATTAATTATAGAACAATCATGAGTGGCACCTAGTCGTACATCATGATCCTCAATTAACCGAAAAGATCAACGGTTGATCCAGAACTATTTCTGAAACCCTTCAGCAGCTCGAATGAATCGTGCCCCATTCCCTTCACTCATCTTATACCCACTTGGTTCAGGACATGGTCTATAGTGTCAGTCCCCACTAGGCTGACTACGTTACACCTAGCCCAAGTATCATTTCCTCGTCCTATGGATTCTAGTTACTGCACATGTATCGAAGAGTACCTTACTCTAAACATGTAATGCTTTGGCCAAAGACTTTAGTAACAATCCGACGAGAGGCCATGGGTATACATCTCCTCGCAAGGAGTGGTGAATCCTTTATAGGCTATTCAAACACCTTCGATCACTTTGACTTATACCCAATCATCCCGGGTCCACATCTCCTCAGAGATGCTTGCTTAAGATGTCAAAGCATAAGTCTTCATGATCAAGATGACTTGAATACCGCAAGTCAAAGAAACATCGTACTTAAGCTACAGTAAGAACTTCATTGACATATCTTTATATGCAGAGAACCATATGAAGTCTTACGGCTGGTCACTCCAATGAACTAGTTACCATAACTAGCATCCACGATTAACTCCGGACATCACAATGTCTCCAGCCAGTGAGAATCAGCTGCTTGGATACACCAAGGAGTATACCTCGTGCTAGTCTCGACGGAATCAATGGTGTCCAAATCCATCAATTCATCAACTAGGGACAATTCCAATACATCACAATTACACATGTAGAGATACTCACTAGTTGTGATCCAATCACAAATTCTCTCATGTTGTGAATCGTATCGTGGACATTCAGTAAATGAGTTTAAGATCTAATCAAATACATGAAAATATTTATACTCAAATAGTGAATCTTCATTTATCATATAAATGGTTCAGATATAAGGCGATTGCCTTAGGACATCTCTCATATATCACTAACAATATAATCCTGGATGGAGGAACCACCTGAAATTTTTCTATAAGAATAATTCCGGAAATTTCCAACAATCGAGAGGATATGGGTAGCAGGGCAGCGGGCAGCAACAACTGCCTAAATCTAGACTTGAGTCAATGATTGAAGGCTTCATTAAACGAAGGCTAATGCAGAATTTCAGTGGCAGCATCAAAGAGTCGAAGAGGCACTAGGGAGTTGAAGGCCTCTGTCGATGGGCTCACAAGCCACACTAAGATGTTGGAAATGCAAGTGGCCCAAATAGCCAAGACCGTATCACAACCCATAGATAACTCTCACCTACCATCCGAGCAACACCCGGTTATGGGAGAGGGAGCGTATAGTGAAGTAGTAGGTCAGAAAAACAAAGTCACTAAGGGGTGAACAACCATGATTTCAACTTTGCCAAACCAAGCATAAATTGAAGATAAGATTCCACCCAAGCTTGAGGACTCTGGTGATTTTGTCTTACCCTGTATGATCTATTGGGAAAGCATCAATGAAGTATTATGTAACCTAGGATTGTCTGTTAGTGTTGTTCCCTAGTGATCTATAGGGAGATGGGAATGAGTGGGTTACAACCGACTGGCCTGGCTATTCGTATGGCAATTGACTCGGTCAACGAACCAGTTGGCATGCTAGTGGGCGTACCTATCATAGTAAAAAGCTTTATGATACCATCATACTTCATCATATTGGACACAGGACCAAACCCTCATAACCCAATCATCTTAGGGAGACCCTTCCTGGCAACTACGGGAGCATGCATAAATGTGAAGGAGCACAAAGTCTCCTTGGAAGTGGATGGAGAGATTATCATATTTAACTTATCAGGGTGTAATGCTCCATCCTCATACGGGTATACTTCCTTCTAGATAGCAACAACCCCATTGTAAGATAGAGATTTTGAAATGGATGAATAGAGGTTCACATAACCACCTGAGCCAAGCTTAAGCAAATGAGTGCAGTCGAGCTAAAGACCTTATACAAGCGCTTCTTGGGAGGCAACCCAAGTTTTACTTTATATATATATATTTTATCTCTTTTGCATTCATGTGTATAATTTAAACTTTAATTTATGGCCATTAGCATCTTTGCTAACAGTTTAGGGGTAGGAAGAACTTGCTAGGAAGAAAAGAGATACCCTTTTTGAAACCTCGGTAAGAAGCATGGGCGGATGTGTGGATTCCACATGGTCGTGCCCCATGATCAGAAGCACACACGGTGGGGCGTGTGGAAAAATCTCAGACTATGTGACACTCTGGGAAAGATCCAGAGTTGCACACGGTCGGTCGTGTGAATTTCACATGATCATGGCAAATCTTGAACTTTTTCCAAGCACCCAGATCAGAGTCGCACACAGTCGATCGTGTGAAATTCACAAGATCGTGTCGTATCCCTTTAAAAGGGAAAAAACCATGTGATTTTCCCTAAATCAGTAGTGTGACTCAAACATTCCACCCTAGCCCGTGCGAAATCTTCTTTTCCAACCTCCAAGAACCCTCTCCAACCTCCAAGAAGCTTTCAAGAAGCAAGGATGAGGAGGACAAAGCATTGTGCAACAAGATCTTCTTCTTCAGGGCCAAGGACAAGGAGAAGAAGTGCCCCATAAGCTACGAAGGAAGGTAATGCACCTCCAAGTGTTATATTTCGTATTGAAGAGCATAGGGATAGATTTAATATGCTTTCCAACCAAAAAATCACTGCCACTAGGTATTTAGATGTAGATCTTTTAGAAACCCTAGGTTTGCTTGGGGATGTGCAAAGCCTCTTTGCAAAAATCGGTTGGGGAGAGATAATGGGAATTAGATGTCCAATCTACCCTAGGATAGTCTTGGAGTTTTTGAGCTCGGTGGATGCAGAAATATTGACGGGTAGAGATAGTGAAGAGGGTAAGATCACATTTAGGCTATTTAACATCGAGCATGAATGCGTGTGACTAGTGGGGGGGGGGGGGAGAGAGAAGGACCCCTATTGAGTTTAATGAACGGACCTTTTGGTTTGATTTGATGAGGGAAAATGCGTGTGACCCTTCTAGGGCAAAAATCTCACGCCTCCAAAACCCTATTTTCCGCTATATTCATCAAGTTATGCCGAGTATTATTTTTGGGAGAGGGGAGAGCGATGGAGTAGTGAGGATGAGTGAGCTTCTTTGCCTATGGGACATGCTACAAGAGAGAAGTACCATTGATGTAGGGTCTCATTTCATTAGACATCTAGTGAAGATGAGCAAGGCGACCAAGGGAGAGATTATTTTAGGGGGATTAATCACTCACATTTCCAATAAGATGAGGTACGATTGCACGGAGTTGGATAAGATCGAAGGGAGCCCTAGTGTAGATTTAGAAGTGTGCATGGCTATGAAAATGCTAGTGAGAGAGGGGCACTATTTTTGTTTTGTGAGGAAGAACTTGGAGTCTCCCCGACACCGAACGTCCCACAACCACCAACCGTACCAACTGGTGTTGGATCTCATATTGGAGTCCCCATCACATACCAGGCCTTCCACTCATGCACCCCTCTCACCTCCTACCCATCACTTACCTATAGATCCACCCATGTATAGGAGCCCCGCTAGTCCACACCGCGAGCCTACACCTGCACCTCCTTCTTTTTCCACTTTTGAGTAGGATGCAAGTACAACGACTTAAGACTTCTCCGAGTTTCGATTGTGCCTCGACGATATTTATGCTGAGCAGTACACACAAGGGCAGCGATGGGAGGAGCATATCACCTACATGCAGGTGGAGTTTCAAGACCTCCAAGTGCATTTCCAACGAGCCGAGTGTTCGATCGATTTGAAATGCAAGAGGGGGGGTGAATAGCGTTAAAACTTTCTTTTTTGTTCATTCGTTTAAAAACCGAGTAGATAATTAATTTTCAGTGGAAAAGATAAGCAATAAAAAGAGAAGACGAATATTTTACTTGGTTCGTAGCCTTCGGCTACTACTCCAAGCCCGTAGTGGTCCTTGACCACGCACGGAGGGCAAAATACTAAACGAACTCCTCCTCGTTGGAGGTAGGAGTTAATCGATACAAGAACAAAAACTTGAGGTAGAGGGACACTCCCCCTCTCCTCGTTACAATAGAAAAAAAGAGCTTTGACAAATGTAAATGAACAACGAATCTAAAACTAAAACCGACGTACAAAAATAAAGGAAATGAAACCTAGACGTCGGAGAAGAAGCAATTCGATGTCGGTAGCTTTGTGGAGGCTTTTGGAAGCTTGGAATTGATGAAGAAACCCTAGGATTGGGCCTCCGTTTATAGCCTTTGAGCCCCTTTTCGAGAAGAACCATAGCCAATCACAATTGAGGACCAATCTCCTTGAAATGGGGTGATAAGCCTTGACTCCTCGAAGCTGATCATTGACCATCAATCGACTGATGGCCATCATCAGTCGACTGATGGCAGCATCAGTCGAGTGCTGACCTCCGGCCGATCGATCGATTGTGCCGGTGATCCAAGTCCTGAGCGATCGTGATGCTTGCTGCAAGTCAAAGTTAGCTCAAAGAAAACATTATTTCGACGACCTTCAACCGTCTGATCTTGACCTAGACCATCGATGGGATGTCTTTGGTCGGATCTATGCTTAAGACCATCCCCGTAAGGAGGATACGACCTCACTTACGCTCGCACATACGAGCTTACCTCGATACTTACCATGTCGCTTTTGCTTCCGGCCTTCCACTCGATTCCTTCGGCTCCCTCCGAAGTCACTCGAGTGTCGCCCGATCACCGCGGCTTCCTCCGGGTGTCGCTAGCCTTCAGCTCTAGCTCTAGCAATCTTCTGCACACTCGATTCAGCTCGTGAGATAACGACATGAGCGTAACTTTGTATCGTTTGCTATAATCAAAACTCAGGTTCGACTTAGGTGCCTACTGCACCAACAATCTCCCCCTTTTTGATTTATGGCAAATCCACATACAAAGTTAAGTAAATAGGAAGCATGAAGAATAATGTGCATTAGAAACAAACAAAAAATAAAGAAGATGAAGTTGGAGTAGTAAGGATTTTCTTCAAGTACTCCCCCTTGAGGAAACCTCCCCCTTGACCGAGGGTGAGTCTTGAAGAAAGACCTTAATCCTCCCCTTGAGGGTTGCTTTAAGTAATTACTTAAAGTTGGCCTTAGTAAAATGTTTAAGTTAAGAGTTCTTCTTAACTTGACCCTTTCTCCCCCTTAAGTAAAATATTAAGGGCATAATGTTTAAAAATAAGTAAAACGTTGATGGCACAAATAAGTTTAAGTTAAGAATTCTCTTAACTTGGTCTTTAATAAGTTTTCAAAACTTAAAGTTAACTTTTGGTTTAAATATAAAGTAAGAGTTAAGTTATCAAAAAAAATTTTGACCCATTAACTAAGTAAGAGTTAAGTTATCAACCCTTAACTTTAGTCCGTAAGTTAACAAGAAAAATTTTGACCCCTTAACTTTAGCCTTTCTCCCCCTTTTGCCATATATCGAAAAGAGTGAGGGTGTGTGTGGAAAACAAAAATAAGTTTTAAATTTAAAGTCCAAGCATGTTCCACATTATTTTGAAAATAATATATTGAAAAATAAGTGTTATCAACCCTTAACTTTCGTCCGTAAGTTAACAAGAAAAATTTTGACCCCTTAACTTTAGCCTTTCTCCCCCTTTTGCCATATATCAAAAAGAGTGAGGGTGTGTGTGAAAAACAAAAATAAGTGTTAAATTTAAAGTCCAAGCATGTTCCACATTATTTTGAAAATAATATACTGAAAATAAGTTCATCTATAAAATGTTCGACTCATATTTGGCTTGATTGATATAAAAGATCAACTAGTCCTGGTCAGAGTCGGTTAGTATGTATGATTATACTCCGTGGTTCATGGCGATGCACTAGCTCTACATCTGAAACCAGGAGTAAGGTCCTAACATCTCACGCCCATCTACGTGGCTAAGTACACAAACACATTAGTCCTATGTGTTGTGAGATATATTGGCTCCTTAAATCTATGGGTGCATGATATCTAAGGTATGTCCTATGCTAGTCCCATAAAAATGAAATTTAAGAAATAGTAGTAAGAAAATATAATTTGCAAGTTCCTATTCTATTACGCACATGCCCAATTTTCGTCTTAATAGACTAAATTCGGCTTCGGGTAGGGGTTTAGTAAATAGGTCTGCTAATTTAGACTTCGATTCGACGTATTCGAGTTGTATGGCTCCGTTGGCCACATGTTCTCGAATGAAATGGTGTTTGACCTCTATATGTTTGGTCTTAGAGTGACATATCAGATTCTTAGTAAGATTAATTGAACTAATGTTATCTACGTGAAGTTTAGTATTCGTAAAGTCTAACTTAAAGTCGCGGAGAGTGTGCTTCATCCAAAGAAGTTGAGTGACACACTCACCCATCGCGATGTATTCGGCTTTGGTGGTAGATAAGGCAATACAGTGTTGCTTCCTACTGCACCAACTCACTAGACTCGAGCCGAGAAGTTGACAACAACCACTCGTGCTCTTTCTATCGAGCTTACTACCGGCATAGTTCGAATCGGAGTAGCAGGTTAGTTCGAACTCGGTAGATCTAGGATACCAAATACCAACATTAAGTGTACCCTTTAGATATCTAAGGATACGCTTGACTAGAGTTAGGTGAGACTCCTTGGCACAGGTTTGAAACCTTGCGCACATACTCACTGCAAATAAGATATCAGGTCGGCTTACAGTTAAGTAAAGGAGACTCCCTATTATGCTCCTATAGTATTTTAAATCAATTGGGTTTCCAATTACATCTTCTTCTATATTAACATTAGTTGCCATTGGGGTATTAATAATTTTAGCGTCTTGCATTCCAAAGCGTTTAATTAATTCCCTAGTATATTTGCGTTGATGTAGGTATATTCCATCTTTAGTTTGTTTAATTTGTAATCCTAAGAAGAAAATTAATTTGCCTACTAAATTCATTTCAAATTCACTTTCCATAAGTGAAATAAACTCATTTAGTAGGATTGAGTTGGTGGTTCCGAAAATAATATCATCTACGTAGATTTGGGCTATGAATATGTCTTTACCTAAGGTTTTTACGAAAAGGGTTGGGTCAACTACACCTTGGTTAAAGCCTTTGGACTTAAGATAAATCGAAAGTCTCTCATTCCAAGCTCGCGGAGCATGTTTAAGTCCATAAAGAGCTTTCTTTAGTCTAAGGACATGATCGGGTTTGTCTAAACTTTCGAAACCGGGGGGTTGACTAACATAAACTTCTTCTTTAATGTATCCATTTAAGAATGCATATTTCACATCCATTTGAAACAACTTAAATCCTCGATGTGTTGCATATGCTAATAACATTCGAATGGACTCTAATCTAGCTACTGGGGCATAGGTCTCATCGTAATCTAAACCTTCGATTTGACTAAATCCTTTAGCAACTAGTCTAGCTTTATTTCTAACTACTTCACCTTTATCATAAATTTTATTTCTAAACACCCACCTTGTTCTAATGATTGTTTTATCTTTAGGTGGTGGTACTAATTCCCATACTCCGTTCCTAGTGAATTGAGCCATCTCTTCTTGCATTGCAATAATCCAATCGGGATCAAGAAGAGCTTGGTCAATAGTTTTGGGTTCAATTTTAGAAATTAAAGATATTTGACTAAGATTTCTGTATGAGGCTCTAGTTTGAACTCCTAGACTTGGATCACCTATCACTTGGTCGATAGGATGATTCATTTGAGTCCTAGTTGGATTTGGATTTGAGTGTACAACTTGATCCATAGGATGGCTTGTTTGAGTTCTAGTTTGGTTGGAGTCATCTATCACTTGATCAATAGAGTGACTTGGTTGACTTAGGTTAGGATTAACACTAGACCTGATCTCCGGATCAGAGTTAGGTCTAATATGAATCGGCTCGCTAATTGGGGTTGCCGGGGGTTTTGTAGGTTCGTGTCCTTCATCAAATACTACATTGATGGTCTCCTCGACTCTAAGGGTGTCGTGGTTATATACTCTATAAGCTCTACTTGTAGTCGAGTATCCTAGAAAGATTCCGGTCGTGGTTTTGGATGTAAATTTCCCTAGGTAATCTTTAGTGTTTAGGATATGTACCTTACACCCAAATACCCTAAAGTACTTGATGTTAGGTATTTTATCATGATAAATCTCGTATGAGGTCTTAAGGTGCCTCTTTACCATAAGGTTCCTATTCTGGACATAGCATGCCATACTCACGGCTTCCGCCCAAAACCTATCAAGTAGGTTATACTCATTAAGCATTGTCCTAGCGGCTTCTTGTAGGGTTCTATTTTTGCGTTCTACTAGGCCATTTTATTGTGGAGTTCTAGGGCAAGAGAACTCATGGTGGTATCCATTTAGGTTACAGAATTCTGTAAACCTATGGTTTTCGAATTCACCACCATGATCAGTCCTAAGTCTTTTGATTTTAATGCTTTGTTGATTTTCTATTAACTTAAATAGGTTGATTAATTGATCTAGGGTATCACTTTTGTGTTTGATGAACCTAACCCAAGTAAATCTAGAGTAGTCATCAATAATGACTAAACAGAATTTACTTCCGTTAAGTGACTTAGCTCCGTGTGAATCAAATAGATCCATGTGTAGGAGCTCAAGCACACTTTTGGTTCGTTCTTGACTAGTTAGTTGATATTGTGTCCTAGATTGTTTACCTTGTTGACAAGCATTACATATTTTATTATCCAAGTTGTTGAGGTTAGGCAAACCTTTGACTAAATCACTCTGACTCATCTTGTGGATGAGTCTTGGGTGTGAGTGACCGAGTTGTCGGTGCCACAACCATGATTCCTCTTGCCGTGTCATAAGACACTTAGTTGAGGAGTTAATTAAGTTGATAGTGTAAATGTTGTTATTTCTAGTCCCTTTAAGAATTTTTTTAGAGGTTTCATTTGTATTAATTATGCATTCATTTTCTAGAAATATGATCTTATAGTTATTATCACACAATTGGCATACACTGAGAAGATTATATTAAAAATTTTCTACTAATAAAACGTTTTGAATGACAAAATTTGAGTTAAGCTCAATATCACCTGATCCGATGATTTTGAGCTTGCTGTTATTTTCGAAGGCTACCGATCCTTGTCGTTTGAATCGAAGCTTCGAAAACTTGAGTTGATCCCCGGTCATGTGTTGGGAGCAACCACTGTCCAACATCCATTGATCCTACACGCAAGGTAGTTGGATCGGATATTGGATTTATTAAAAATTGGTTGAAAATTATTAACCTAAATCATCTCACCCATGTCTACATGATCAAACATGTTAATCCTATATGTTCTTGTGAGATGATTTCCAATTTTAGTTGAATTAAATTTAATGACTTAAACACTTGTCAACCTTGCGTTAGATTCGGATTTGACCTTAGGTTCATCAAGTCACCATTTCAAGATCATGGCTTCCAGGTCGTGGCGAGGCACAGAGGCCTTCTTTGATCGGAAAAATGACTACTTCCTTAGACAAAGCCATTTTCAAGAAAATAGAGACTTGACTCACCTAATACCACTTCCTGGTCTAACTAGTCTAGGATACGGCGAGGTAGCTTCAGCTAGTTCCGCTCGGTCAAGTGCACCGAACTAGATACGCCTTATCTAGCTCGAATACACAAGACTCCGCTTTCCTAGCGTACTATCATCTCGCCGTGAACTGGTACTATGTTATCAAGTATTGACGAGTTATAGTCCTATCTAACCATTCTAAAAAGAAAAATCAAACTAAATAAAAACCTAAGCATGCAATTTCTAAGTTAAAACACAAACAAATTTCGTACTAGCTCCCCCTGGACCGTTGAATCGATTTGGTCTCTCCACATAGTGGATTTGGTCCTTGGGAACCCAGTACTAGTTTGATCCTAAGTTTGAAATCAAGGTGGTCTTAGGGACCCATGCTTGGACACGTTTTTTATGTCGACTTACAATCGACATATACGACTTATTGGTCGTGTTTGAGCTAAACCCTAGCCCGACCTTGTTGTACACGGCCCTTTGCGATCCAAGTAGGAGGTCAAGTCCTTTGGATCCCAAAGTAAACCTTTCCAACGTATTCCTAAGATCTTCGACTTGACTTTTCAAGAGTGAGTTCTCAACTTCGAGTTTTTCAACCCGAGTTGAGTCCTTCTCTTGAACTCGACTAGTCGAAGAGGTTAGGGAGACATCGTGTTTGAGGAGTTTAACTTCCTCAACCAGGGTCTCGACCTTGGACTCGGACTTAGCTAACTTTTTATTTAAAAACTTAATTGCACTATAAAGTGTAGTAATAAGAGACCGACTTACCTTGAGTGTATCTTTTGAACCGGATGTGTATCCGTGGCTCGTCTTGAATAGTGCTTCGCAGTCCGACTCGTCTTCGGTTTCCGATTCAGGTTCCGGTTCTGACTCCATCTCCGATTCCTCCCGTTTAGCCATGAGGACTCGATCGTTATCTTCTTCCTCAGAAGCTTCTTCCCAAGTAGCGTTAAGTGCCTTTTTGTGTTTTGGTGCCTTGCTCTTGTGTTTTGGGCATTCGGACTTAATGTGTCCAAACCTGTTGCATTCATAACATCTTATGTTTGAACTTTTAGGTTTACCTTCATTGGGTCGAGTGACGGCTCATTTTCGGCCCTTGACTATCCTCCGAACTAGGTTGATTAGTTTGGCCTCCATTTCCGAGTCGACCTCCGAATCAGACTCATCCTCTTCTTCTTTCGGGGGTGGCTTGCTGGCGGTTTTCTTCTTTGAACCTGCAAATAGTGCTATACCTTTCTCGGGTTCCGAGTTAGACTGCTCATGAAGTTCGAAATCAGAAAAAAAATTAATCTAATCTAAATTTGGAGAGATCCTTGGAGACCTTGTAGGCATCGACCATGGATGCCCACAAGGTAGTCCTCGGAAAGGAGTTTAGGACATACCTTATAAGGTCGTGGTTTTCGACCTTTTGCCCGATTGCGTGTAGATTGTTGACGATGTCCTGGACGCGGGCGTGGAGTTGCGTCACCGACTCGTGTTCCTACATTTTCATGGAGAATGTCTTGGATAACCAAACCTTCAATGACTGTAAGATTGAGACATCATTTCCTATAAGTAATATGTCATCGACATACAATACTAGGAACACGACTGCACTCCCACTAACCTTCTTGTACACACAAGGTTCGTCTGGATTTTGTGAGAAATCAAACTTTTTGATTGTCTTATCAAAACGGATATTCCAGCTCCTGGATGCTTGCTTCAATCCATAAATGGACCGTCGCAATTTGCATACCTTGGTTTTATCAACCGATGTGAAACCCTCAGGCTTGTATCATATACACGTCCTCGAGCAAGTTTCCATTAAGGAAAGCTGTTTTCACATCCATCTTCCATATCTCATAATCATAATGAGCCGCTATGGCCAGGAGCATCCGAATGGATTTAAGCATAGCTACAGGCGAATAGGTTTCGTCATAATCAACACCTTGCTTTTGACGATATCCTTTCGCCACCAATCTAGCCTTATAGGTAATCACATTACCATCCATGTCGGTTTTCTTCTTGAAAACCCACTTGCACCCTATAGGATTTATGCCTTCAGGTGGGTCAACCAAGTTCCAAACTTGGTTTTCATACATGGAATCCATTTCCGATTTCATGGCATCAAGCCACTTATCCCTTTCTGAACTTGTAAGCACTTCTTCATAACTAGTAGGATCCTCATCATCAATGAGTAACACGTCGTTCGATTAACTTATGAGAAATCCATATCTCTCGAGAATATTGCGTGCTCTACTAGATCTACGAAGATGTGGTGCCTCAATAGGTCCAGCCGATGGCTCATCACTATGAGTCATCGATCGAAGTGCTTGACCAGGTATCTCTTCAATGTCTACTGAAGTCTCTTGAACCTCCTCAAGTTCAACGACACTCCCACTGTTTTCTTGTAAGAGAAACTCTTTCTCTAGAAACACAGCATTCCTTGAAACAAACACCTTTTGTTCCAAAGGATGATAGAATTGGTAACCCCCCGTTTCCTTAGGGTATCCAATAAATAGACATTTATCAGACTTAGCATCCAATTTGTCTGACACAATCCGCTTCACATAAGCAGGACAACCCCATATCTTCAAGTAAGATAAATGAGGTTTCTTACTAGCCCATATCTCATATGGAGTAGTAGAGACTACCTTGGTCGGGACTCTGTTTAACAAGTAAACAACTATCTGAAGTGCATAGCCCCAAAAGGACTTGGGAAGATTCGCGTGATTCATCATTGACCTGACCATGTCCAACAAGGTCCGGTTTCGCCTCTCAGATACACCATTAAGTTGTGGTGTATACGGCGGAGTCCATTGAGATAATATACCATTGTCCTTAAGATAATCTAGAAACTCTTGACTCAAGTATTCACCACCTCGATCCGATCGAAGTATTTTAATACTCTTGCCAAGTTGTTTCTCTACTTCATTTCTGAATTCTTTGAACCATTCAAAGGCTTCAGACTTGTGTTTCATCAAGAACACATACCCAAACCGTGAGTGATCATCGGTGAAGGTAATGAAGTAGCTTTAGCCTCCTAAAGCTTGAGTTGACATGGGTCCACATACATCAGTATGTATTAGACCTAGGAACTCTTCCACTCGTTCACCTTTTCCAGTAAAAGGTAACTTAGTCATCTTGCCTTTTAAGCATGATTCGCATGTATCGTATGAATCCAATTCAAACGATTCCATAATTCCACATCGGTGTAATTCGGACATGCATTTCTTACTTGCATGGCCAAGACGACAATGCCACATATAGGAGTCTAATTGATTATCTTTTCGAGCACGCTTGTTGCTTGCTTCGATATTGAAAATGTCACTGGATACATCCAACATATAAATACCATTGCTTAAAGTTCCAGTCCCATAAAGAACTCCATTCAAAGTTATGTAACAACAATTGTTACTAAAAGTCAAATGGTACCCATTTCTATTTAAACAAGAAATATAAATGATGTTCTTTATCAACGAAGGAACATAAAAGCAATTGTCCAGTTCTAAGACAAGTCCTGTAGGGAGTCTCAACAAATACGTTCCGATGGCGAGTGCAGCAACCTTTGCTCCATTCCCAACACGTAAATTTTGTAGGGGATCGGATGGCCGGCTAGAGGGGGGTGAATAGCCCTCGTACGTTGGACGTCGTAAATTGCTCGTCTACAAAAGATTAGCGCAAGCGGAATATACAAATACAAAGCAAAAGACAAACAATAAAACAAACGCTAACACGATGGTATAACGTGGTTCACGGCTACGCCGCTAATCCACGGTCCCCGATTCGTCCTTGGTGAATCACTCCGTTAAACCAATCCACTAAATGGTCTCTCCTTTGCACCAAGCTAGGTGGAGGTAACCTTTACAACCAAGATCACTCTTCTTACAATAGGATTGAAGTACGGACAAGTAAGAAGAGTTTAAAGCTTGTGGGGCACTAGGAAGATCGTTTGGAGTATGAGCATTAGCCTCTCAAAGGCTTACACCCTCTCTTTTTATAGAGAGGGCTATTTTCTTCCGTTGGCGCCACCCGATCGCCGCCCTTGGCGATCGACACAACGGCCTCCGAACACGTCGGATCTCGACCGTTGTAGTCCAACGGAACTCTTGGCAGTCGACTGATGGTCCTCATCAGTCGACTGGTGCCTCCGTAATCGCCGCCCGATCGGCTACGAGCGATTCGATGGCGAAACCCTATTGATCGATCGGTGATGGTCTTGGCGAATCGCCACGATGGCGATCATTGCCGCCACAATCGGTCGATCGTATACCGATCGAACTTACTCGACTCGAAGCGCATCGCCATGACCATGACATGGCGGTCGATCGGTGTCGAAGACCCATCCGACACTTGGCCAAATGGCCAAGTTTCACCTAAGAGCTACCCTTCCCCGGGTTACAATCGCTCACTCTCATTTCTCGGAGTCCCTCGCCTTCGAAGTTCTCTTCGTTCTCGGCCACGTCCCTCGGCAGCATCAGGCGCACGACTCTGCAATGCTCCTTTGCGTCTCTTGCCTCGAAGTCTACTTCCTCCGGCTTCACTCCAAGCTTCTCGTCCGGCGGTCCCTCGGATGCTCCAAGCGCACGGCTTCCGCAAAGCTATCCTTCACCGACTCAAGGCACGAGTCATGAGATGTGAAACTCGCCACGGCTCCATGTGCGAATTACTAAGTCCTGCACGACTTCAACGCACATATCACATCAACATATCAAACTAACTTAAACCCTTTGCCACACCATCAAAACCATATTACGGCAAGAGATTGCCCTAACAATCTCCCCCTTTTTGATTTGTGGCAATCCGTTTAAGTTAGGTAAAAACATTTGATATAAATTCTAAGGTAAGAAAGCATGTAAAGATAAACATGATATAACAACATGCAACTCCCCCTTAATCCATGAAACTCTCTATGCAAATTTTCTCCCCCTATCATATATTTCTCCCCTTAAAATAATTAACTTAAACATAATTATTTCTCCCCCTTTGACACCATCAAAAAGATTAACACTAAGTTATAAGCTCATGGCATCAAGTATAATGGAGGGAAAATATGACAAGTTGATTTATAATTGGTTACCACTTGTTGATGGCATCAAGTATATTTCTACCACTTGTTGTAGGTTTACAAACTGAATTCGGCCTTCAATGTTCTAATTTATAGGCCACCCGATCAAGCTATCGATGGCAATGATCGCACAAAGGAATCAATTTTTGATTTTCTCGATTTAATTTCAGAAATGCATTATAAATTCCAAAAAATTCGAAAAATAATGAAATTTGGGGAACATATTTCTTTTAAGTATATCTATCAATGAAAAATAGTTTTTCATGAAAACTCATTATATTTTCTTGTTTTTGCCAAAAATCCAAAAGCTCCAAAAGCCACTAGGTTTTTGATCATTCTAGTATCAAGTTAGCTACCTAGTTTTGCATCCAATTGTTTCAAAACATGAATACATGTATTTTAAGGTAAGAAATTGTTTTGAAAACATATGAAATATCCAATCATGATCTTTGGGCAATATGTCTATGAATTAAACATAAGCTTTCCCCATGATTGGTCTATTATTGCTATGTTGATACTTTAAATGACCATCTAAATGTCATAGGCATTAGTGGACATTTGTATCATCTTAATATCTCACCCATGCTAAGTTTTCAATCAAGTTAGCCTATAGTGAGTGTGAGATGTATCCTAGGGGGTATTTGTATATACTTAACCAATATATTCATGCAATTCTATCATGGTTAAGTATCAACCTAACATCCTACATGATCATGATGACATATATCAATTAATTCTACATTATGATCATGAAATGCATGTTTTCATCAATTTATAGTCATGCATTAGGTATTATATGATGATAATAACCAATGTATCACCTAAGGCATGATTCAACCCTATTTCTCATGATAACATGCCAAATATCAAAATCATAAATCATGATTTGAAACATACATAGCAATTACATTAATCATCATGATTTAGGCATTATTACCTATTTATGGGCACGTTATCATCACCCAACACTATCTAAAAAATGTTGTCCCGTCATCCTAAGTCAACCAAAATATGATATAGGTCAAGTTCATATGGTTGACTACCCTAGGGGTGCGTTTGGTTCAAACAATCATACATAACCTTGGTTATGTGATTACCAGGAAATAAAACATAACCTTGGAATAAAGTATAACCTTAGATAAAAACCTTGTTTGGTTGAAGGTTTTAATATATACATTAGTTTAACATTTTACTAAATTATCCTTTATCTTTGCTCAATCAATTCGATGACGACGATAGAAATATTAATGACGACGACAGCGATCTGCCGTCGGCAGTGCCTGCCCGATCGGAGGTGGAGGCGACAACGGTCGGCGATGGGCGGCGGCGACGGCGGCGACGGCGGCGACGGCGATGGGCGGTGGCGGATGGCGGTGCCGACCGGTGGCGGCGGTAGCGATGGCGATGATGATGGCGGGCAGCGACGGCGATCGGCGGCGGCGGCGTGGCGGTCGACAACGAGGATTGACATTTAATATATTGCTAGGGGTAATATTGGAAAAAAGTTTTCTTAACTCCAGGAATCAACAAAAACCTTGGTTTTCCAAGGTTTTCCGATTCCCCCTAAAAAGGTTTTTGTTCATAACCAGGTAATGAACAATTACCAGGTAATTGTTCATAACCTAAACCAAACAAGATTTTTGTTGATAACCTAACAAAGTTATCAACAAAAACCCACAACCAAACGCACCCTAGGGGTTTTCTAACCCTTAAGGATGGATTTTGGAACCCAAAATAAATTCTTTCCTATTGGGTTCACTAAATACTCCTTGGGGATCAATTTCCTAGCAATTACTTTCTTTTTATCTTGTCCCCTAGCTACTAGGCATTTATAGGCCTTTTCATTTTTCTTTTCCTTGTAGCCTAGGCCTTTCTTGTTGAAACTAGCTCTTTGGCTCCCTAAGATCATGTTCAATGTGTTGGAGCCAATAGTGAATTTCTCTAGGGCTTTGGTTAAATAATCTACCTTTTCCCTTAAGGCCCTATTTTCATTCATACATGCATCACTAACATCTAATGGCACATAAAGGTCATGTGAGCATGCTTCATTTAAGCTAGAAGAAATATTATCATTTAAGCATGCATTTTCTAGTTTATTTTCTAGGTCCTTAATTTGATCTAGCATGCTTTTGTTTTTCTTCTTAGCTCTAAATAAATCTCTAGTTAAGCTAGAAACCATGGAAACTATTTTCTTAGGGGTTAGATTTGTTACCATAGTTTCCATGTCCTCTTCTTCTTCGGATGAGGAGGATGTAGAAGCTCCCCCTTCATTTGAGCTCTCCCCATTTGAGCTTGATCCTTCATTTTCGGATGAAGAGCAATCCAAGTCATCAAAGGCCATCAAGGCCAAATTGGTGACAAAGGCATTCTCCTCCTCCGATGATGAGGAGGAGGATGAGGATGGATCATCCCAAGTCCTTGCCTTGAGAGCCTTAGCCTTTCCCTTCTCCTTTGTCTTCTTCTCCTCTTCCTTCTTTTTCTTGCTCCCCTTTTTCTTCTTCTTTTCTTCTTTCTTTTTCCTTTCTTCCTTGCTCTTGTTTAGGAGAGGACAATTGTCCCTTATGTGCCCTTCTCCTTGGCAATTGTAGCATATGACCTTCCCCCTTGGTCTTCTATTCCTATCATTAGATTTATCAAATCTAAAATTCTTAAATGCACGTCTTACCCTCCTTACCATATAGGCTTCTTCGGTGCTATCCATGGAGGAGGAGGAAGATGCTTCGTCATCGGAGGAGGAGGGGATTTCCATCTTCTTCTTTCCCTTGTTTGCCAACAAGGCTACTCCCCTTGAAGGTTGAATTCTAGGCTCCTCTAGTATTCCTTCAAGCCTAGTTTCGTGGAGTTCCATTGTTGAGAAGAACTCCTCCAAGGTGCTCACTTCTAAATTCTTTGAGATATAGAATGAGTCCACCATGGAGCTCCACTTTGAGGACCGGGGAAAGGCATCTATGGCCTTCATTACCATATCCCGGTTTGATAGCTTCTCACCTACACTTGTTAGTCCATTTAAAATTTCTTTGAATCTAGAATGCAAAGAAATTACCTTTTCTCCCTTTTCTAATTTGATGTTGGATAATTGGGAGCGGAGGAGGTCTCTTCTTGCTAGCTTAGCCTCCGAGGTACCTTCATGAAGCTCTACTAGCTTCTCCCACATCTCCTTAGCACTTAGGCATTCTCCTATTCGGTTGATTTCTTGTTGGGGGAGCACATTGAAAAGATGGTGTTTTGCCTTTGAGTTCGCAAGGTGCTCCTCTCTTTGCTTCTTAGTCCATCGTGATTTTTCGATTGGTTTCCCTTCTTCATCCCTAGGCAAAACGAAACCGGATTCCATTGTAATCATTATATCAAAATCCGTTTCGAAAAATACCTCCATTCGCTTCTTCCACCAAGCGAATTCTCCTTCAAATTTCGGAGGATGGATGTTTGAGCCGGCCATTTTTTGAATGTTGCTTGTTGTGGCGGTTAGTCCTCGACAAGCTTTCCTCGGCTCTGATACCACTTGTAGGGGATCGGATGGCGGCTAGAGTGAATAGCCCTCGTGACGCTGACGTCGTAAATTGCTCGTCTACAAAAGATTAGCGCAAGCGGAATATACAAATACAAAGCAAAAGACAAACAATAAAACAAACGCTAACACGATGGTATAACGTGGTTCACGGCTACACCGCTAATCCACGGTCCCCGATTCGTCCTCGGTGAATCACTCCGTTAAACCAATCCACTAAATGGTCTCTCCTTTGCACCAAGCTAGGTGGAGGTAACCTTTACAACCAAGATCACTCTTCTTACAATAGGATTGAAGTACGGACAAGTAAGAAGAGTTTAAAGCTTGTGGGGCACTAGGAAGATCGTTTGGAGTATGAGCATTAGCCTCTCAAAGGCTTACACCCTCTCTTTTTATAGAGAGGGCTGTTTTCTTTCGCCACTACCGATCGCCGCCTTGGCTGATCGTCATTACTACAACGGCCTCCGAACACGTCGGATCCTGACCGTTGTAGTCCAACGGAACTCTTGGCAGTCGACTGATGGTCCTCATCAGTCGACTAGTGCCTCCGTAGTCGACTGCCCAGTCGGCTACGAACGGTTCTGTGGCCGAAACCCTATTGATCGGGCCGATCCGTCGCTTTTCGATGATCGATGGTTGGCAATGATCGCCCACGATGGCGCCGATCGGCCGCCATAATCCGGGCCACCACGATACCAATGAACTTACTGACTGAGCGCCGATCGCCATGACATGGCAGTCGACTGGTGTCGGGAAAACCCATCTGACACTTGGCCAAATGGCCAAGTTTCACCTAAGAGCTACCCTTCCCCGGGTTACAATCGCTCACTCTCATTTCTCGGAGTCCCTCGCCTTTGAAGTTCTCTTCGTTCTCGGCCACGTCCCTCGGCAGCATCAAGCGCACGACTCTGCAATGCTCCTTCGCGTCTCTTGCCTCGAAGTCTACTTCCTCCGGCTTCACTCCAAGCTTCTCGTCCGGCGGTCCCTCGGATGCTCCAAGCGCACGGCTTCCGCAAAGCTATCCTTCACCGACTCAAGGCACGAGTCATGAGATGTGAAACTCGCCACGGCTCCATGTGCGAATTACTAAGTCCTGCACGACTTCAACGCACATATCACATCAACATATCAAACTAACTTAAACCCTTTGCCACACCATCAAAACCATATTACGGCAAGAGATTGCCCTAACAAATTTGACTCTCCCTTGACGAGTCTTCTTCTATTTCATAGCCCATGTATGTCTTTACATATATGTGAGCCACACCCAGTATCCAATACCCAAGTGTCTGAGGAAATAGAATGACAATCAATAACGAAGATATCTGAGGAAGATGGGGCATCCGATGCCTTATTCTTCTTCACAGACTCAAGATAAATCTTGCACTTTCTTCGCCAATGGCTCTCCTTGCCATAATGATGGCATGTTTCCTTTTGTGCTAGTTCTACCTTCTTAGCCCTTCTCTTCTTTCCCTTCTGTTGTTCCTTTGACTTCCTCTTAGAACCTTTCTTCGAGAAATCAACTAATAGCATCGTCCCCTGCTCATGCTTCTCAGAAGGCTCCACATTCTTCAGCATGTTGAGCAGTACCACAGATGAACCTTCTTGCATCTCAGAGGTGAAGAGGAGCTTGGAGACTTCGAACCTTTCGAATCTCACTTTCTCATCAAACAACTCATAAAGATGAAAGACTATGGTATGAGCATCCATATGCTCATGCTGCTTTCGCAGCTCGGGTACCATCGCCCCTAGCATGATGTAACTCACTTGCTCAGAATCACTCACATGTTTCTGATGGGCCAACAATTGGTCCGGTGTTGCATCATCACTAGGACGAGCGGGAAGAGACGCTTCGAGGACATACTCAAGCTTTTCTGCCTTGAGAACAATTCTCAAGTATCTAAGCCAGTTCAAGAAGTTCGGCCCAGTCAATTTATTCGAATTCAAAATAGAGCGCAAATTCAAAGACATCATGATCAAGCGATTAACCTAGAAATACAAAACGAGCACATATGAGAAAGATGATTTTAAAATGCATCCACATACATTTACAAAATCCCATTCATTTTTTTCGAATTCAAAAACCCTTGAAATCAATTCGGGAGATCGTAGGTCAATCTCCGAATGGGCTAATATCCAATATAGATAAGAACAACCTTGGAGTGAGTCCAACAAGCCATTCTTAGCTATGATGGTGGGTATTAAGTATACCGATTACATATCATGTATATGTAACTATCACAATGTGCTATCAACTAATTGAATGTTTACACATACATTGGGTTGTTAACACATTAACAAGTATGCATCATATGCATAACACCCAACTTCACCTCTCTTCACATCGACCTTGGAGTGAGTCCAACAAATTGATGCTCCAAGTTAGAGCCGACCCATTAATCACGAAATAGTTTTAATATGGTTAGAGCGCATTCAACCAATTAGCCAGGCTTGGAGTGAGTCCAACAACCCAAACTAACGATTGACCTCTGACTCTTACCATATTAGAGTTAAACTATTCCAATGATTTGAACATGTTCAGGTTCAAGCCGGGCTTGGAGTGAGTCCAACAACCCAAACAAGAAATGAACTGGTTCTAACCATATTAATGGAAGGTGTAGGCTTTAATATTGAGTTAGGGTTTTATGTCTCATCCTCTTTGCATGCAAATAACTATTATCTACATGGCATGGCATACATGGCTTACATCTACATGTCACGACACGCATGGCATAATGTTATGCATCTAATGCAATTACATGGCATACAATTATGTCATGTACATAATTTCTTTATTTGTCATAACTATTTATGGAAATAAAATATGTTTAAGATTTGATTCTCCAAATCAAATCATGATTGAATTAGGAAATAAATTTCCAAATCTAATCACATATTTTATTTATGAAAATAATTGATTAAGGAAAATCAATTTAGGAAACCAATTTCCTAAATCCTCAAAACTACTTATGGAAATAAAATATTTTAAGATTTGATTCTCCAAATCAAATCATAATTAAATTAGGAAACAAATATCCAGAATCTAATCAAATATTTTATTTATGGAAAATATTAATTTCCATAAAATACTTCCATCTTTCCAAAAGTGGAAGATTTCCATAAATACTTCTAGACTTTCCAAAATTGAAAAATTTCCATAAATACTTCTAAATTTCCAAAATTAGAAAATTTCCAGAAATAATATTATGACTATCGCAAAACCATTTTACGATTATGTCGAAACACAACCTGGGCTCTGATACCAATGTTGGGTTTCCGGCACCGCGGCGTGTGTGTGTTCGATCACGTTTCGCAAACATGAACACAGCGGAAGCAATAAAAATAATAAATCTACATTTATTACAACATACACAACACACGCATGCATATTACAATAAGTGTAGACATAACCGTAAATTTAAATTTGCAATAAAAGGAAATTTATCTATGTTATACCTTTCGTATGACGTGTAGCGGGAACGGCATCAACCGGAACGATCCTCGCTAGAATCGTCTCTATCCGTATCCACGCCGAGTATCCTTAGGATGACTTCACTAAGCCACGAGCTTCGTCTTCATACGGGATACTAGCCTCGTGTTGAAGACGACGTGATCGAGAGATGATCACGATCCGAATCCAAATTCGGATCCAAAACCGAGTTCTCAAAACTCGCTTCTCCGGAGAGGTATTCGTCAACCGATTGACGAATCCTTCGTCCTCCACCTCATAGGATTACCGGAGATCGAATCCCCGGTATGTTAGCCATTGTCGGAGCTCTAACCATCATCCAAACGACGCTCCAATGAGAGGAGAACAAGCTGTCCATAAAATTGGACAACTTCGGTGGAGGTGATAGGCGCCGGCCAACCAAGGAAGATAGAGCTCACCTTGATGCCAAACCTGAAGGAGATCTCCGGAGCACTAACCGGAAGCAGCTCAACGCCGGCGAGGGGGAAGGAAGCAGCCTTCTGGACGCCGGTTGGAGCCTCAAGGTGGCCGGCGGCAAGGAGGAGGAGAGTTAGCTCCGAATTTCTCCAAGGAGAGGTGGGCGGCAACTTAGGGTTGTGGATTAGGGCTTAAACCATCCTTTAAGCCCTCTTTTATAGAGAACTAATTCTCTTAATGATTATTGGATCATAACCATTAGGTCCGTTAACCCGCTCCATTAAGATAAGTTAAAATAAACCAAACCATGATGGTTTATTTTAAGTTAAAACGAACCGAACCAACTTTTGGTTCATTCGTTTAAAATAAACCAAACCCTTTGGTTTATTCTCCTCCATTGGATTAGAACCAAACCATTTTGGTTCATCCATTACGTCTTCATAAGACTCGGCCCATCCACACTTCCATTGCGACTGAAACGATTTCATGCTCGCTTTATGTTTGGTCCAACCAAACCTAGTTTCTCTTGGTCTGAGAATCCCATTCTCAAGCTCGTTTTAAATCCTTCGGATTACGCTCGTTGTGCGTGTGACCAAATAGGTTCTCGATTTATGTTGGTCGTCTATAATTAACCATTAATTATAGAACGATCATGAGTGGCACCTAGTAGTACATCATGATCCCCAATTAACCGAAAAAATCAATGATTGATCCAGAACTATTTCTGAAACCCTTCAGCAGCTCGAATGAATCGTGCCTCATTCCCTTCACTCATCTTATACCCACTTGGTTTAGGACATGGTCTATAGTGTCAGTCCCCACTAGGCTGACTACGTCACACCTAGCCCAAGCATCATTTCCTCGTCCTACGGATTCTAGTTACTGCACATGTATCGAAGAGTACCTTACTCTAAACATGTAATGCTTTGGCCAAAGACTTTAGTAACAATCCGACGAGAGGCCATGGGTATACATCTCCTCACAAGGAGTGGTGAATCCTTTATAGGCTATTCAAACACCTTCGATCACTTCGACTTATACCCAATCATCCCGGGTCCACATCTCCTTAGAGATGTTTGCTTAAGATGTCAAAGCATAAGTCTCTATGATCAAGATGACTTGAATACCGCAAGTCAAAGGAACATCGCACTTAAGCCACAGTAAGAACTTCATTGACATATCTATATATGCAGAGAACCATATGAAGTCTTACTACCGTCACTCCAATGAACTAGTTACCATAACTAGCATCCACGATTAACTCCGACATCACTATGTCTCCAAACCAAGGAGAATCACCGCTTGGATACACCAAGGAGTATACTGTAGTCTCACTAATTGATGGAGTCCAAATCCATCAATTCATCGACTAGGGATAATTCCGATACATCACAATTACACATGTAGAGATACTCACTAGTTGTGATCCAATCACAAATTCTCTCATGCTGTGAATCGTATCGTGGACATTCAGTAAATGAGTTTAAGATCCAATCAAATACATAAAACATGTATACTCAAATAGTGAATCTTCATTTATCATATAAATGGTTCATATATAAGGCGATTGCCTTAGGACATCTCTCATATATTACTAACAGAGGGAGACTCCCCCTCTCCTCATTACGATAGAAAAAAAGAGCTTCGACAAATGTAAATGAACAATGAATCTAAAACTAAAACCGACGTACAAAAATAAAGGAAATGAAACCTAGACGTCGGAGAAGAAGCACTTCGTTGTCGTTAGATTTGCGAAGGCTTTTGGAAGCTTGGAATTGATGAAGAAACCCTAGGATTGGCCCTCCTTTTATAGCCTTTGAGCCCCTTTTCGAGAGGAACCCTAGCCAATCACAATTGAGCACCAATCTCCTTGAAATGGGGGCGAAAGGCCGACCTGCGCGATCGATGATCGATGGCGAAGTCCTCCAAGCCGGCAAATGATCGATGCTTACTTCAAGTCAAAGTTAGCTCAAAGAAAACATTATTTCGACGGCCTTCGACAGTCCGATCTCAACCTAGACCATCGATGGGATGTCTTTGGTCGGATCTACGCTTAAGACCATCCCCATAAGTAGGATATGACCTCACTTACTCTCGCACACACGAGCTTACCTCGATACTTACCATGTCGCTTTTGCTTCCGGCCTTCCACTCGATTCCTTCGGCTCCCTCCGAAGTCACTCGAGTGTCGCCCGACCACCGCGGCTTCCTCCGGGTGTCGCTAGCCTTCAGCTCTAGCTATAGCAATCTTCTGCACACTCGATTCAGCTCGTGAGATAACGACATGAGCTTAACTTTGTATCGTTTGCTATAATCAAAACTCAGGGTCGACTTAGGTGCCTACTGCACCAACACCGAGGAGTTCTACGGTGAGGACCGAGCCTATTTTCGGGAGGAGGCTGCCTACCCCCAGGAGGTTCAGCAGCACATGCACGACACATGATCACAATAGGGCAAGGAGGATGAGCATAGAGCCTCAGATCCATCCACTTCCTAAATCAAATTGACCACATGTACATGTGGCATCAATGGCGGAGCACCAGATTCTCCTAGGAGCCTGATATGCCTAGACTGCCAGACTTCCCACCTCGACCGCCATATTAGAGGTATGGTCTCATTTAAGTCTGGGGGGCCCAAATTTTTTATAAGTTTTTCTACAAGTTTTAGTTTCTTTCCTAACATCTAGGATTAGTTTGTTTGCATTTATGTGTCCATGCATGAAGTATTTAGTTTCCTTTTAGTGGTTAGTTGTTTGTCAGTTTACACTACCTCAGTAATATTTTTGAAATTCTTCACAATTTTCTTCCATACCATAGATAGCTTAACTTCATTTATCTTGTGGTATTTTATTTTTGGTTGATTTGATATATGTTCTAGATTTGCACTTATTAGCTTTTTTCTCTCACTTACACTTGACGAATATTATGAAAGGGAAAATCTATTACATACCTAGTTATTATTCATCCTAGTAGTCTAGTACTTTGGAACCATAGGTGACTCTAGATTTAGCATTTTAGTTATCAAAAATGCTCGGATCGTAAAACCCATTTGCAAAAATCAAAAGACTAGTGAGCTAGAGAGAAACAAAGTTCCTTGAAAAATAGAAATGAAAAAATAATAATAAAAAGAGAGAGAAAAAAGAGAGAAAGAAAAAAAAATTAAAAAAAGATAGAGTTAAAAACAATTGTCGTGGGTGGAAATGGTTAGGTGCCCGTTTGAGACCAAGTTAGGTTACTACGAAAGCACCTACCAATTTCTCTCAATACCAAGCACGCCTTTGAAACTTCATGCTAAATTTAGAGAATGGCCTATGCTCAGGGAAGGTAAGTGCCTAACAGCTAGAAACCTTAGGAAAGCTATAGGATGATGATGTGAACAAAACATATAAGGTTTTAGGAGTAGTTTTCGCTCACATCTCATCTCATTTTATGTTGGTTTCATGCATATTTTACTTTGTTTTCCATGCATTTTCTATTTTCTAGTTTGGAGGTTTTATCTGTATACATTTTTTTGCAAAATAGCATTTCGTGGGGATAATAGTGCACTTTCGGAGTAAAAAGAAGACATTTGGCAGCTAGACGCAGAAGGGAACACGGCTAGGGCGTGTGCCTACACACAGTAGTGTTCAGGGGCCAAAAATGGCTGCCACAGCATGAAACATAGCCAGGCCATGTGTTTTTACATGGTCGTGTGGCGGCCAAGAAATTTGACTCAATCAGGGTTTTTTCCAGATTTCATAGCGATCCGGCGTGATGTCTATATAAGGAAAGCTACGCCCCAAACCCTAGGGGAGGCACGCCGACTGGGACGACACTCTAAAGCCCTAAAAAGCTTCGAGAACTCGCATCTGGGAAGGAGAGAGAAGTTCGAGGATCAAGATCTGCACCACAACGCCAAAAGGAATAGTTGCAATTACATTGTAATTCATATTTCTTGCACAATTATCGTTATACTCATAAATTCTATAATGTATTGTGACTCTCTTCTCGTATTCATGGAGTAGATTCTCTAATCCTAGGATTAGGGAGTAGTTTGTGTTGAGTAGAACATTGCTATTTCAAATATGTTTTAGTTCTTGAAATCGTATTTGTAGTTGAATGATTGTTTAGATCTATAGATTTGTGTTTTGGTTTTCTATCTTCTGTGCATAGATGATATGAGTGACAGTCCTCGTATCTAAGATTTAGGGGATATTAGGAGGAATCTAGAGGTTGGCCTCATCGCCTGCAACTATGGATAAAAGGATGCGATAGAGTCGGTAATGTGTCACGTTTCCGACTCATCACAGGGATCGATTCGGCATCCTCATACCATAGTGTATGATGCCCTTTCCACAAAACCCTAGCTAGAAAATCTAGATACATTCAATTGATAGCATGTTTTGTGACCACGAACAAAATCGAAGTCCTAGAATTCCATTCAAATCCTCGTAGCAACCTTTTCTCTTCTTTCATGTGAAACCATACTGAGTTGGACCATCACCGATGACCTCTCATTCGTGAACCCTCAGATTGCCAATCCGAACAACAACACAACCACCGGACAAACTGATACTCGAAATCTCAGTTCTTGTGGGATCGATATTCTTTATTATTTGATGACATCTGTGCACTTGTAGGCATTGAACATGAGCACGCACTTCGAGTCCTCGACAGTCTCTGTCGCGAGATTTGAGGTCGCATTTGCGTGCATCAAGTTTTTGGCGTCGTTGTCGAGGACTGATTGATTCGATATCGAATCAAGAAAGTGGATAGTTGGATCGGACTTAGGTTAGATTTATTTACTTGCTTATTTTTATTTTTATTTATATTTTATTTGAATTTTTAGATTTTTCATATCTAGATTTATTTTTTATTTTATTGCAGCAGTGATTCTCTATATCTTATTTGCTCTTCGATTTAGTTAGATAGATTAGTTTATTTCCTGTTTCTAAACCTTAGGTAAATACTCCTGATTTTGTGGCTCGGTTCTTCGTATGCTTAGACGCTTTGGATCAGAAGGACTGATTTTGATCGATTTAGAAATTTAACGAACCTATCATCGTCGCAAAGTCGAACATAAGAGGATGGAGGACCAAGCTGCATCCGAAGTGAATATAGATAGCTGACCCTTGCGGGTTTACACAACCCCTAGCACTAGAGTATTTAGGCCGAGTATAGTTGGACCATCCATTTCGGCGAACAACTTTGAACGGAAGCCAACACTCATACATATGGTCTAGTAGAGTCAACTCGAGGAAGCTGTGACTGAAGACTCGAACCGACACCTGGAGTTATTCTTGGAAATCTACTTGACAATAAAGATAAATGGAGTCCCTGTAGATGCGATCCACCTAAGCCTATTCCCGTTCTCATTGCGGGATAAGGCTAAGGCATGACTTCACTCCCTACCTTCGGGAAGCATTACTACATGGGAGCAATGTGAGCAGCAGTTCTTGAACAAATACTTCCCACCAAGCAAAACTACTCACATGCGCCATCTGATCACAAGCTTCCGTCAGAAGGAGGGGGAGTCCTTATTTGAAGCTTGGGATCGCTACAAGGGGCTACTTTACCAATGCCCCCACCATGGACTGGAAAGGTGGCTGGTGATCCACATCTTCTATAATAGGATCACGTATGCCACAAAGATGTCGCTCGATTCTGCTGCAGGAGGAGCACTTATGAACAAGACTATCGAGGAAGCAGAGGAGCAGATAGAAGAGGTGGCCCAGAACCACCATCATTAGGCTTCCGAACGTAGTCACCCAACTCCTACAGCGGGATGGTATGTTGTCAACTCCGTGGACCACATAGCAGTGAGAATGGATGCCCTTAGCAGATGATTTGACTCTATAAATTTTGCATCTTCATGTGCGACCATTGACTTTGGGGAAGAAGTAACAGCGTATCGGGAGGACTACTATGGAGGGCAGGGTGGCTTAATAGAGCAGATTGAGCATTGCGATGCAGTTGGGGACTATACTCAAAGGCCCAACAATGCATTCTCTAGTACTTACAACCTCGGATGGAAGAACTACCAGAACTTTTCCTATCGGAATAACTCGGGGAACTTCCAACCATCAGGAGAGTATGGGCAACAGTAGGGCAATGGGCACCAGCGACAACAGAAGTCTAGGTTAGAATTGATGATGGAAGACTTCATTGCTACCCAAATGAAGGCCAATAAAGAGTTCCATCGCCAACATCAGAAAATAGAGGAGTCACTCAGAGACTTGAAGGCCACTGTTGATGGTCTTGCAAGTCACACAAGGATGTTGGAGACACAAGTGGCCTAGATAGCCCAAACAGTGTCGCAACCTATGCATAATTCTCCATCGTTACCCGAGTCGAGTCAAGCTAAGGAGGAAGGAGTGTGCAGCGAGAGAGTAGTACAGTGAAACATATTCGCCAAGGGGTGTGCAACCATGTTTTCCACCCTACCAGACCAAGCTGAAATTGAAGATAAAATTCCACCCCAACTTGAGGACCCTAGTGAATTTGTTATCCCCTGCTCGATTTATTGGGAAAGCTTCGATGAAGTGTTGTGTGACTTGGGGTCATCAGTAAGTGTGATGTCCTACGCATACTACTTGAAGATGGGACTGAATGGTCTCCAACCAGCGAACCTTGGTATTCGTATGGGGGACAACTCAGTCAAGGAACCCATCGGCATGCTAACACATGTTCCTGTGGTTGTCGAGAACTTCGTGATACATACAGATTTTATTATACTCGACACAGGACCAGAGCCCCAGAATCCCATCATCTTGGGAAGGCCCTTTCTGGCAACTGTGAGGGCGTGCATATATGTAAAGGCACACCAGATCTCATTAGAGGTAGATGGGGAGATCATCCTCTTCAGTCTATCAGAGTATAGAGCTCCCTACCTAGACGACTTTACTTTCAGTAGGATAAAGTTGAGCCCAGTGAATGTAGACACCGAGACGGATGAATGGAGGTTCACAGAACCTCTTGAGCCAAGTTGATAATGGAGTGTGGTCGAGCTAAACGGCCTTAAACAAAGCGCTTCTTGGGAGGCAACCCAAGTTTAATTTTTTTTTAAGTATTCTTTTGATTGTATTGCATTCATTTGGTTAATTTGAACTTTGATTTCCATTTCGTTTAGCATTAGGAACAGAAAGAACTTGCTAGGTAAAAATAAAATCAATTTTTAGCTTACACGGCGAAGCGTGTGAGAAAATTCGTGTTGTTGTGCACAAAAAGAGGGAAATAGGGGACACACGGCCTGGCCTTGTGTTTTCCCACGATCGTGCCCGACCATCCCAAGACACACACGGCCTAGCCGTGTGTTTTCACACGGCTGTGTCGCGCGAGGTTAAAAAGGGCACGCCTTGCGTTCTCGCCCCAAATGTGTCGTGTGTTTTGATTTTTCTTGCCCTAGTCATGTGGATCCTTTGTCCCCACCACCTAGAAGCTTTTCCAACCTTCAAAGAAGCCAAAAGAAGCAAGGATGAGGAGGACCAAGCAAGTGGCATCTCAACCCGGTGCTTCAGAGCGACGAGCAAGGAGAACCGACTCCCCTCAAGCTCTAGAGAAGGGTAACACTCTTCCAACCCTTCTTTTTCGCAACAATGAACATCGGGATAGATATAATATGCTTTCTACTCGTAAAATCACATCAACTAGGTATCTTGATGAAGATTTACTAGAGTTCATAGGATTGTTGGGTGACATTCAAGCCCTATTTGCAAAAATAGGGTGGGGAGAGATAATGGGGATAAGACACCCAACCTACCCTAGGGTAGTTTTGGAATTTTTAAGTTCTTTAGAAGCTAAAGTTTTAACAGGTAGAGAGAGCGAAGAGGGTAGGATTACCTTTAGGATATTTAACATTGAGCATGAATGGACACTAAACTAATGGAACTCATGCTTTGGCTTGCCGAGTGGGAGAGAGAGATGAACTCCTATTGGGTTTAACTCTCGAATCTTTTGGACCGAATTGATAGGAGAGCACTTTTACAACCCTTCGAGGGCCAAAGCATCACGCCTCCAAAACCCCATTTTCCGATACCTCCACCGAATCATGGAAAGTATTATTTTTTGTCATGGGGAGAGTGACGGTGTAGTGAGAGGTAGCGAGCTACTTTTCCTATGGGACATGCTACAAGAAAGGAGTAACATCGATGTAGGGTCCTATTTCATTAGACACTTAGTGAAAATGGGCAAAGCAGCGAGAGGAGATATTAATGTGGGGAGCTTGCTTACCCACATTTTCCATAGGATGGGGTACGACTACACTGCGCTAGATAACATACAAGGGAGCCCTAGGATTGACCTACGACTACACTCTTTATGCTTTGTAAGGAAAAACCTGACAACCCTTAGGCTCCCCGACCCTAATCGTACCCCCATCACCACACATGCCAACTGGCACCTAGACCTGATAGTCGAGTCCCCTCCATATGAGGGACCATCCACAACAGCACCCATCTCTTCCCCTTTGCATCACGCTCCCTCTAGTCCACACATGCATAGGAGCCCACCTAGTCCACGTCGACATGAGTCTGCACCTGCACCATAATCTTTTTCTACTTTTGAGCAGGATGCAGGAACATCTGCCTATGATTTTTTAGAGTTCCGATCGCGCCTCGACGACATATATGCCGAGCAGCAGACACAGAGGCAGTGATTGGAGGAGCAAAGCGCCTACACACAGTGTTAGGGCAATCTCTTTCCATGATAAGGTTTTGATGTGTGTGGCAAAGGGTTTAAGTTAGAGTGTTATTATGATTTGATATGTGCGTTGGAGTCTTGCAGGGCTTAGTGATTCGCAAATGGAGCCTTGGAGAGTTTCACCTCTCATGACTCGGTCCTTGAGTCGGTGAAGGAAGGCTTTGTGGAAGTCGTGCGCTTGGAACATCCGAGGGACGACCGGACGAGGAGCTTGGAGTGAAGCCGGAGAAAGTATACTTCAAGGTGAGACACGAAGGATGGCGATGCAGAGCCGTGCGCTTAGCGCATCCGAGGGACGTGGTCGGACGAAGATAACTTCAAAGGCGAGGGACTCCAAGGGATGAGAGTGAGCGAATGTATCCCGGGAAGGGGTAATAGCTCTTAGGTGAAACTTGGCCATTTGGCTAAGTGTCGGATGGGATTTCCTGACATCAGTGGACTACCATGTTAATAGTAGTCGACTACTCTAAGTCGACGGTGACTCGACTAGTGTTCGAGTCTGATTCAAGTGCCAACAGTCGACTGCCATGGAATGGCAGTCGACTGCGAGACCACCAGTCGACTAATGAAGGCATCAGTCGACTGGTCGCAAGAGTTTCGAGCACAGAATGGAGTCTAGCTCGTGGAGCACTCGACTTGTCGAGCATCAGTCGACTGATGGCAATATCAGTCGACTGATGCCAGTGTCGTTGGATGAAATCCAACGTAGAAAGCAGTCGTTATTGGGCAACGACTACAGGACCAGTCGACTGATAGGGACATCAGTCGACTGCTCCTATGTGTCAACGGGAAGAAACCCTCTTCCTCTATAAAGAGGAATGGTGTGGGGCTTTGGAAACCTAATGCTTCAACTCATAACATCTCCCAAAGTGCTCTAAGGGTTTTTCCACTCTTCTTCTTGTGCTAATTCTCATTCAATTGTAAGAAGAGAGATTGTAAAGAGGTTAGCTCCACCTAGCTTGGTGCAAAGGAGAGATTTTGTGGATTTGGCAAAGGAGTGATGCACCTTGGACGAATCGGGATCATGGATTAGCGGTGTAGCCATGAACCACGTTACGATTTTGTGTTAGCATTGTTTGTTTCCTTTGCTTTGTCTTTATTTGCTTGATTTGCTTGTCTTGTTGTTTTCGTCGTGCTAATATTGTTTGTAGACGAGCAAATTCCGTTATCCAACAAAAGAGGGCTATTCACCCCCCTCTAGCCAGCCTATCGATCCCCTACAAGTGGTATTAGAGCCAAGGAAAGATTGTCAAGGACTAACCTCCACAACAAGCACATTCAAGAATGGTCGGCTCAAATATTCACCCACCAAAATTCGAATGCGAATTCTCTTGGTGGAAAAAGAGAATGGAGGTATTTTTCGAAACCGATTTTGAAATTCTTTTGATTATGGAAAACGGTTTCGAATTGCCTAGGAATGAAGAAGGGGAGCTATTGGAGAAATCAAGATGGAGTAAAAGACAAAGAGAGGAGTACTTGGCGAATTCAAAGGCCAAGCACCACCTCTGCAATGTACTCCCCCAACAAGAGGTGAATAGGATAGGGGAATGCTCTAGTGCAAAGGAGATGTGGGAGAAGCTAGTAGAGCTTAATGAAGGTACCTCGGAGGCCAAACTTGCAAGGAGAGACCTCCTCCGCTCCCAACTATCCAACATAAAATTAGAAAAGGGAGAAAAGGTAACCTCATTGCATTCTAGGTTTAAAGAAATTTTGATTGGACTAACAAATGTAGGAGAAAGACTCTCGAACCGGGATATGCTTATGAAAGAAATCGACGCTTTTCCCCAGTCATCGAAATGGAGTTCAATGGTGAACTCCTTCTACATGTCCAAGAATTTAGAAGTGAGCACCTTGGAGGAGTTCTTCTCAACAATGGAGCTCCATGAAACAAGACTTGAAGGAATAATAGAAGAGTCAAAATTTCAACCTTCAAGAGGAGTAGCACTTTTGGCCAACAAGGGGAAGAAGAAGATGGGGATCCCCTCCTCCTCCGATGAAGCATCCTCATCTTCCTCCATGGATAGCACGGAAGAAGCCTATATGGTAAGGAGGGTAAGGCGTGCTTTAAAAGGTTTTCAATTTAATAAATCTAATGATAGGAGGAGAAGACCAAGGGGAAAGGTAATTTGTTACAATTGCCAAGGAGAGGGACACATAAGGGACAATTGTCCCCTCTTAAACAAGAGCAAAGAAGAGAGGAAGAAGAAAGAAGAAAAGAAGAAGAAAAAGGGGAGAAAAAAGAAGGAAGAAGAGAAGAAGGCCAAAGAAAAAGGGAAGGCCAAGGCATTCAACGAAAATATATGGGATGATCCTTCTTCCTCATCATCATCCGAAGAAGAAGAACATGTCTACTCCAACCTTGCACTAATGGCTTTTGACGACCTAGTTTGCTCCTCCTCCGAAAATGAAGAAGCAAGATCAAGTGGAGAGAGCCCAAGTGAAGGGGGAGCCTCCTCTACATCCTCATCATTGGAAGAGGATTTGGTAAGTGAGGTAACGAATCTACCCCCTAAGCAAATAATGTCCATGATTTCTAGCCTCACTAAGGATTTATTTAAGGCAAAGAAAAGGAATAAATACATGCTTGAGCAAATTAAGGATTTAGAACAAAAATTAGAAAAAGCATGTTTTAATGATGATAATGATGATGCATGCTCACATGATAACTATATGTCTTTGGATGTTAATGATGCATGCATAGAAGAAAATAGGGCTCTAAGGAAAAAGGTAGACTATTTGACCAAGGCCCTAGAAAAATTTACAATAGGCTCCAATACCCTTAACATGATAATTGGGAGCCAAAGATCAAACTTCAACAAGAAAGGCCTAGGTTATAAAGAAAAGAAAAATGAAAAGGCCTATAAATGTCTAATAGCTAGGGGTCAAGATAAAAAGAAGGTAATAGCTAGAAAATGAATCTCTAAAGAATTTTTAGTGAACCCCATAGGCAAGAATTTATATTGGGTTCCAAAATTCATCCTAAAGGGTTAGGAAAACCCTAGGATAGTCAACCATAAGGATCTCACCTATATCATATTTTTGGTTGACTTAGGATGGCGGGACAACATTTTTGAAATAGTGTTAGGTGATGATAATGCACCTATAAGTAGATAAATCATGATTTAGGTAATGTTTATCTTATTATCATGATATAATACCTAATGCATGATCACAATTTGATGAATACATGTGCTTCATGATCATAATGTGAAATTAATTCATATACATCTTTATGATCATGTGGATTGTTAGGATGATACTTAACCTTGATAGAATTTCATAAAAATATTGGTTAAGTATATACAAATACCTTTAGGATGCATCTCACACTCACCATAGGCTACCTTGATTGAAAACTTAGCATGAGTGAGATGTTAGGATGATACAAATGTCCACTAGTGCCTATGGCATTTAGATGGTCATTTAAGGTATCAAAATAGCAATAATAGACCAATCATGAGGAAGGCTTATGTTTGATTCATAGACATATCGCCCAAAGATCATGGTTGGATATTTCATATGTTTTCAAAACAATTTCTTACCTTAAAATCTGTGTATTCATGTTTTGAAACAATTTAAAGCAAAACTAGGTGTTAAAATGGATACTAATATGATCAAAAACCTAGTGGGTTTTTAAAGCTTTTGGATTTTTGGCAAATACTTAAAAATTCAATGATTTTTCATGGAAAACTATTTTTCATTGATAAATATTCTTACAAGAAATGTGTTCCCCAAATTTCATAATTTTTTGAATTTTATAGAATTTTTTACGTATTTATGAAATTCACTAAAATCGATTTCAAATCCATGTGCCTGATCGTAGTCCAACTAGTCGACTGGTAGTCTGATAACATGACCAGTAATCTCTTTTATCCAATTTTAAGGCATGTTTTGGTTTTTGTTTCTCTCTAGACTTGATGTCATGCTATATAAACTTTGTTAATTATTTTTGATGGTGTCAAAGGGGGAGAAATGTATATGTTTAAGTAAGAGGGAATATATTTAGGGGGAGTTTCATGTATTAAAAGGGAGAGTTGCTAATCATGTTATTCACATGCTTTCTTTCCTCAATAGTTTTATCAAATATTTTACCTAACTTAAACGGATTGCCACACATCAAAAAGGGGGAGATTGTTAGGGCAATCTCTTGCCATGATAAGGTTTTGATGTGTGTGGCAAAGGGTTTAAGTTAGAGTGTTATTATGATTTGATATGTGCGTTGGATTCTTGCAGGTCTTAGTAATTCGCACATGGAGCCTTGGAGAGTTTCACCTCTCATGACTCGGTCCTTAAGTCGGTAAAGGATGGCTTTGCGGAAGTCGTGCACTTAGAGCATCCGAGGGACCGTCGAACGATGAGATTGGAGTGAAGCCGGAGGAAGTAGACTTCAGGTCGAGACGCGAAGGATGGCGCTGCAGAGCCATGCGCTTGGCGCATCCGAGGGACGTGGTCGGACGAAGATAACTTCAAAGGCGAGGGACTCCGAGGGATGAGAGTGAGGGAATGTAACTCGGGAAGGGGTAGTAGCTCTTAGGTGAAACTTGGCCATTTGACTAAGTGTCGGATGGGATTACCCGACATCAGTGGACTACCATGTTAATGGTAGTCGACTACTCTAATTCGACGGTGACTCGACTAGTGTTCGAGTCCGGTTCAAGTGCCAACAGTCGACTGCCATGGAATGGCAGTCGACTAATGAAGGCATCAGTCGGCTGGTCGCAAGAGTTTCGGGCACAGAATGGAGTCGAGCTCGTGGAGCACTCGACTGGTCGAGCATCAGTCGACTGATGGCATTATCAGTTGACTGATGCCAGTGCCGTTGGATGAAATCCAACAGGAAAGCAACCATTATTTGGCAAGGGCTACAGGACCAGTCGACTGATAGGGACATCAGTCGACTGCTCCTGTGTCAACGGGAAGAAACCCTCTTCCTCTATAAAGAGGAATGGTGTGGGTCTTTGGAAACATAATGCTTCAACTCATATCATCTCCCAAAGTGCTCTAAGGGTTTTTTCCACTCTTATTTTTGTGCTAATTCTCATTCAATTGTAAGAAGAGGGATTGTAAAGAGGTTACCTCTACCTAGCTTGGTGTAAAGGAGAGATTTAGTGGATTTGGCAAAGGAGTGATTCACCTAGGACGAATTGGGATCGTGGATTAGCGGCGTAGCCATGAACCACGTTACGACTTTGTGTTAGCATTGTTTGTTTCCTTTGCTTTGTCTTTCTTTGCTTGATTTGCTTGTCTTGTTGTTTCCGTTGCACTAATCTTGTTTGTAGACGAGCAAATTCCGTTATCCAACGAAAGAGGGCTATTCACCCCCCTCTAGCCGGCTGATCGATCCCTTACACACAGGCAGAGTTTCAGGGCTTCCGAGAGTACTTCCATCGCGCTGAGGAATTCTACAACGAGGCCCACGTCTACTTCCAGGAGGAGGCTACCCATCAACAGGCGAAGGACGCCTACCACCAGGAGATGCAACAACATATGCGAGCCCAACAGGCATAGTGGGCTAGGGTGGAGGAGCACCGAGCATCCGCTGCATCCACCAGCTCTTATTTCGACCAATGTACATGTGGCATTAGTGGCTCAATAGCAGATCCTCCCAGGATTCCGAGATGCCGAGGCTACCAGACCTTCCACCTCGTCCACCATACTAAAGGTATGCTTCACTTAAGTCTTGGGAGGCCCCAAGTTTTGTTTTGTTTCTAGCAGTGGTTTCTTTCCTAATGTTTGCATTTTAGTTAACATTTATTTATTCATGCATGTTGTGTTTAATTTCTTCCTGCACTTATTCTTGGGTATTTTTAAGCTGCCTCAGAAGTATTTTTAATGTTACTTTCATGAGTTGCTCCCATAGGTAACTTAACTTTATTTATCTCATGGTATTTTATTTTATTTGCTCTAATGAATGTTCTATACTTACACTGGTTAGCTTTTATTTTTACACCTACACTTGTCGAACATTCTGAAAGGGAGAGTCTAGTACATACCTAGTTATGATTCATCTCAGTAGTTTAGTACTTTAGAATCCATAGGTGACCCTAAGTTTAGTATTTTAGTTACTGGAGATGCTCGGATTTTGTAAGCCCATTCGGAAAAATCAAAATCCCAATGAGCCAAGAAATAAAAAAGAGAAAAGAAAAGAAAAGAAAGAGAGAGAGAGAGAGAGAGAGAGAGAGAGAGAGAGAGATGAAAAAGAAAAGAAAAAAGAAAAAGAGATTATGAGGGATAAAAAATAGTTGTTGTGGGTAGAAATGGTTAGGTGCCCCTTTGAGACTGAGTTAGGTTACTGGGGAAACACCTACCAATTTCTCTCAATACCAAGCATGCCTTTGAGACTTTGTGCTAGATCTAGGGAACGACCCTCGCTTTGGGCAGATAAGGGCCTAAAAGCCAAAGACCTTAGGAATGCTATAGGATGACAACTTAACTTACCATGAAACGAGTATCCTCTAAGAAGATTCGCTTAGCACGAGCACGAGGAGTTAACTTAGTGAATTTCTAGAACTTATCTATTTTGCTTTGATTGTAAATACCACTTGATAAATCTAGTTAACATGCTAAGTATGGAACAATATATTTTTAAAATTTCATGGCACTGAGGTTTGCTTGAGGACCAGCAAAGATCTAAGTCTGGGGGAATTGATGTGACCAAAACATATAGGGTTTTAGAAGTAGTTTTCGCTCACATCTCATCTCATTTTATGTTGGTTTCATGCATATTTTACTTTGTTTTTCATGCATTTCCTATTATCTAGTTCGGAGATCTACTATGTATACTTTTGTATGCAGGATAACATTTCGTGGGGATAACGGCACACTTTCGGAGCAAAAAAAAGACATTTGGCGTTGACACAGAGGAACACGGCGTATGCAGCTACACTGCTGTTCAGGGGGCGAACATGGCTGCCACAGCATGACACACGGCCAGGCCATTTGTTTTCACACAACCATGCGACGGTCACGCGATTTGACACAACCAGGGTTTTTTCCAGATTTCACAGCGATTCAGAGTGATGTCTATATAAGGAAAGCTACGCCCCAAATCCTAGGGGAGGTACGCAAGTCGGGACGACACTCCGAAGCCCTAAAAAGCTTCGGGAACTTGCATCGGGAAAGGAGAGAGACGCTCGAGGATCAAGATCTGCACCACAACGTAAGAGGGAAGAGCTGCAATTACATTTTAATTCATATTTCTTGCTCATTTATCATTATACTCATGAATTCTATAATGTATTGTGACTCTCTTCTCGTACTCATGGAGTAGATTCTCCAATTCTAGGATTAGGGAGTAATTTGTGTTGAATAGAACATTGATATTACAAATATATTTCTGTTCTTGAAATCGTATTTGCAGTTGAATGATTGTTTAGATCTATAGCTTTTTATTTTGGTTTTTTATCTTCTGTGCATAGACGATACGAGGAGTGACAGTCCTCGTATCTAAGATTTAGGGGATATTTGGATGAACCTAGAGGTTGGCCTCATCGCCTGCAACTATGGATAGAAGGATGTGTTAGAATCGGTAATGTGTCTCGTTTCTGGCTCATCGCAGGGATCAATTCGGCATCCTCGTACCACAGTGTATGATGTCCTTTCCACAAAATCCTAGCTAGAAAATCTGGATACATTCAATTGATAGCATGTTCTGCGACCACGAACGAAACCGAAGTCGTAGAATCCCATTCAAATCCTCGTAGTAACCTTTTCTCTTCTTCCGTGTGATACCGTACTGAGTTCGGACCACCAACAACCTCTCATTCGTGAACCCTCAGATTACCAATCCAAACAACAACACATCCACTGGACAAATCGATACTCAAAATCTCAGTTCCTGTGGGATCGATATTTTTTATTACTTGACGACATCCATGCACTTGTGGGTGTTGAGCATGAGCACGCACTTCGAGTCCTCAACGGTCTCCGTCGCGAGATTTGAGGACGCATTTGCGTGCATCAGATGAGGACTTAACTCACTCTGGAACGAGTATCCCTTAGGGAAATTCTCTCAACACATACATGAAAAGCTAACGTAGTGAACTTTTAGAACATATTTATTTACATTGATTGAAAATAACACTTGATATTTCTAGTTAGCAAGCTAAGTTTGGAACAATGATTTTACTGAAAAGGTACATGTATATATAAAATCGGTACATGAGGAGGAATACATTACTCAAAAACATTTTATCTTAACATTTCGGACCCATGATATCACCATACCACCCCACGCAGGGGGTTCACATCACGACCTCTACTCTCTCCACATCCATAGCATCCAACACAAGCTCCCAAAGAGCCACACAAGTTTTCGTCCATATTCCACAAACCATTCAAATACAAAACAACCCACATCCCACATAAAACATTAACAACATCTAAATCGAAAAGCAAACAAAAACAAACATTAACCAAAACACTTTCCATCGTCCATGGCAAATCTTCCGCTCCCAAGCTCTCCATCAACCTTGTCTTGAAAGATCCACAAATCTATGGACATGAATTTTCACCTTTCGAAAGACTCCATCAATGTTATATGGCACTCCTTTATACTTGCATTTGTTTCGAGCTATCCATACTTGATATATGCCACATGAAATAGCAAGAAACTTTGCCTTGTCCGTCCGTTCCACTCCATTATATCGCCTTCTTGAATCGTCCAGCAGCTCCTCCACCTTCTCAAATCGAAACTTGATGGCAAGCCATTTCTTTATTCAATCCCAAAGGCCACAAGCAAAGGGGCATTTGAAAAAGAGATGATCCATAGTTTCCTCCTCTTGCCTATATACCGGACACAATTTGTTCTCCTCATAAGGCATCCTATCCATCGTACGTAGTTTCCTTCGTATTAGTAGCCACATAATGAAACGGTGCTTTGGCATAATTTCAGAGCTCCAAAGAGTAGGAACCCATCGATGTTTTTGACTAGTACCACGAAAGAACTCATATGCCTTTGTAACACCTTTCTTTTCCATGACAAACCAATCCATGAATTTCATATTTGCTTCCCCCACTCCATTTGAGCGTTGCTTGATTTCTTCTTTGATTTCTACCAATATCTTGATCAAAGAGGAATCCGAAACCTTTGCTTTCCATTCCCAAAAATCTTTCCTCTTCACATAATGATGACGCACCTATTTTGTCCATAGTGTGTTCCCACTATATTTGATGTCCCATAGTACTTTGCCAAGCAATGCTTTGTTCCACCCAAGTAAGTTCCGAAGCCCATAACCACCATCCTCCTTTGGCATACAAATGGTATCCCATGCTATAGGTGGATATTTGGAATCCCATACAAACATCTGGCATATGGCTTTGATCTTGTCAATCACTCCTCCCGGTATTGATACCAATGAGAACCAATAGCATTCCATTCCTTGAAGGACCATCTTTATAAGCTCTAGCCTTCTCGCATATGACAAAGACTTCTTTGGCCATCCACTCATCCTTTTTGTGATTGCATCTAATAAAGGCCCATAGTTTGCAATACGTAGCTTCTCCACCGCCAATGGAATACCCAAATACTTAAAGGGAAAAGACCCCTCTTGGAAGCCCAAAATTTTCAACAACTCGCCTTTTGTATTACCATCAACTCCCGCCATGTATAGCTGTGATTTAATGGGATTTGCCCTTAAGCTTGCCTCCTTCCCAAACTTCTCCAAACATCCCGCAAGCAACCTCAAGGAGGTCTCATCCGCTCTTGCAAATAACATTAGATCATCCACATAAATGAGATGTGTGATGGCTATTTCTTTACACCTTTGATGGTGATGAAAGAATGGAAGCACCGAAATATCCTTGATCCTTCTTGATAGTACCTCTACACATAAGCCAAAGAGGAGTGGAGATAATGGATCACCTTGTCTTAAGCCCCTCCCACCACCAAAGAAGCCATAAACTCCCCCATTAAGAGATATAGAGAAGGTTGTTGTAGTCACACATTGCTTTATCCAATCACAATATTGTTGGGGAAAACCAAAACCAACTAATTCCTCAATTAAGAAATCCCAATTTATCATATCAAAAGCCTTTTTTAAGTCCACTTTAGCCATACACTCGGGGAAACCCTTTTGCGAGCATATCTCCTTAGAAGATCTTGAGTAAGAAAAATATTATCCCCTATGTTTCGCCCTTGGACAATGGTCGCTTGGGCCGGATCAATTAAGAATTCCATCACCTTTGATAGCCTCCTTGTCAAGATCTTAGCAATAACTTTATAAAAAACATTACAACACAAGATAGGCCGATAGTCCAAGACACTATCCGCATGGTCACTTTTTGGCACAAGATAGATGAGGGAATGATTCCATTGCTTCGAAAGATTGCCCGTCACAAAGAATTCTTATATTTCATCCACAAAATCCTCCCCCACAATATCCCAAGTTGAAGTGAAGAATTTATCCCCATAACCATCTGGACCTGGCGCTTTTTCGCTCCCAATATCATATAAGGCCATCTTGATCTCTTCCACCCCAATTCGTTGAACTAGGTCACTTGCTTGTCCATCATTGATCTTCCTTCCCGTGAGGGCAGCACTATCCAACGGATCACACATTTCCGGTTGACCAAGTATCTCATGGAAATAATCAATAAATTCATCCACCACTTCCTTAATGGTTTTTGTTCTTTCGTCGTTCCTTTTTGTAAGCATAATGATCGCATTCCTCTTATTGTTCTGCTTGACCACATCATGAAAGAACTTTGTGCATTTGTCCGCTCCCTTTAAATATGCATGTTTTGCCCTTTATTGGGAGAACAACTTCTTCTCTTCTGATAATAGAATTGCCCGCTTTTTTATCTTACCATAGTTTAAAGGGATGCCTTCACCTGCCAATATGCTCTTTTGTGCCTCTTCCAACTCCAAATTCGCTCACTTTGCCTTCTCCGATATGTGGTCAAACTCCTTTTTATTTAACTCCCTCAAAGATTTTTAAATTTCATGGCACTGAGGTTTGTTTGAGGGCAAGCAAAGATCTAAGCCTGGGGAACTAATGTGTACAAAACATATAGGGTGCGTTTGGTTGGGGGTTTTTGTTGATAACCTTGTTAGGTTATCAACAAAAACCTTGTTTGGTTTAGGTTATAAATAATTACCTGGTAATAGATCATTACCAAGTTATGAACAAAAACCTTTTTAGGGGGAATCGGAAAACCTTAGAGAACCAAAGTTTTTGTTGATTCCCGGGGTTAAGGAAACTTTTTTCCAATATTACCCCAAGCAATATATTAAATTACAATTTATCAAAACTTCACCGGCCGTCGCCGCCGCCTTGCCGCCGGCTACTGTCGTCGACCATCGCTGTCGCCACCCATTGCCGACCGCCTGCCGTCGGGCGCCGCTCGCCGCCGTCGCCGCTGCCATTACTATCGCCGTCGTCGACCGGCCGCCGCCGTCGCCGTCGTCGCCGCCGCCGTCGTTATCGGCTATCGCCGCCGCCGCCGTCGCGCCACCGCCGCTGCCGTCGTCCGACCGCAGACGCCGTCGTCGGCCGTCGTCGGTCGGTCGATCGCTGCCATCGTCATTAATATTTCTGTCGTTGTTGTCGAATTGATTGAGCAAAGACAAAGGATAATTTAGTAAAATGTTAAACTAAGTTATATATTAAAACCTCCAACCAAACAAGGTTTTTATCTAAGGTTATTCTTTATTCCAAGGTTATGTTTTATTCTCTGGTAATCACATAACTAAGGTTATGTATGATTACTTGAACCAAACGCACCCATAGGGTTTTAGGAGTAGTTTTAGCACACATCTCATTGTATTTTATACGTGTTTCATGCATATTTTTCCATGTTTTGCATTCATTTCCTATTTTATAGTTCGGAGATCTGCTCTTGTTATTTTTATGTGTAGAACAACATTTTTGGAGATAAAATGGCACATAATAGAAGCCCAAGGAAGGTAAGCATGCTCTGGTCGTGTTCCCTCAAAACACGGGCATGCTCCGAACGCAAAAGATGGTGTTCACATGATGATTCAAAGGAAGACACGGTCGGGCCATGTGAATCTCACACGATCATGCCTAACCCCAAAGCAAATTCAGGGCTGGAGTTACAGCGTGTCACACGGCTGACCGTGTGGATTCCATATGGTCGTGTGGATTCTATATGGTCGTGCAGCATTACCCTAGTTTGACGCCAAATAGGGTTTCATGGGTATTTAAAGAAAGTTGACTCCTCTTCTATAAATAAGAAGACACACCCAAACCCTAGGGAGAAGCCCAACTGCTAGGATGTGAAGAAGGTGCCCAAACAAGGACTGAAATCTACGCTCCAATGCCAAGTAGAATGACCAAGAGTACTGCATTTTATTCTTACATACTTTTGCATTGTAATGATTCACTTTATGATTTCTTGTGTCAGTTCTCTATCGACTATGGAGTAGATACATAGATTTTAGGATTAGGGAGTAGCTTGTGTACATTGGACATGCTAGTTTGAATATATATTCTTTGGTATTGAATCTATATTTGCAATTTATGTTGTTTAGATCGATGAGAATTATGATTTGGTTCTATTTCTACTGCACATATGCCGGTAAAGAGGTAGAAAACCTTTGAATCAAAATCTAGTAGAACTGAGGAGGACCCTTGCGGACATCCTCCCTCCGATAACCGTAGAAAGTAGAATATGATGGAGTAGAAAATGAACACGTTCCGTATCCTGATAGGGATTACTAGGATATCCTCGTACCTTGATAACCTATCTTAGCAGAAGGCCCAAAGTAGGTGACATTAACTCTAGAAGAGTTGAGGGATCTTAGTGATAGAGGGCTCCCAACGTTATAAACCCCCTGAGCTCTAACGATCCGAAAGAGAAACTTGGTTAGGAGTAGATAGCTCCCAGTAGAAGCAAAAGTTCATTTGACAATTATATGATGATCCTCCTGCAAGATCATAAATAGAGATCCTTGAAGCATTAAATTGATAGCATGTTCAACAACGTGCAAGCGAAACTGAAGTACCATAATCCATTTAGGAATTTGAGACCACCTTCACTTTCTCCGAGTGACACCGTAACTGATCTAGGACTACCAACGATCTCACACACCTTACTCTTGGCAGATTCACTCCGAACAACGTCATTCACTGGACAAACGGTATTCGAATCTTAGCCTCTGTGGGATCGAAATTTAAATTATAACTTGACGACAACCGTGCACTTGCGGGCATTGAGCACGAGAGCGGCTTCCAATCCTTGGTAATCCTATTCGAAAATTTGAGGTCGTACTCGATCGCATGCATCAATACTCACCATCAGCCTAGACCTAAACCTAAAACTGTTGGGATGTATACTGAAAGCCTAGCCTTTTGTATGGACATCTTTATTTTGAAATAAGAATCACATGATCATTGTTTGCACTTTATATTTATTATATGTGCATATTGTCTAATACTCTACATTGTAGATAACGTGGTGCTTGGTGAGGCACAGAAGATCATGTTATCAGTTCCTTGTAGAATATAAGTATAGGCTCACAACAAAGATGGTCTTGGACAAACCATTGGCATGGTTGTAGTGTGATTTGGTATTGGTTTATCTTGACCATAGAATTACACTAGTACATTTTGTGTGTATTGAGCAGGACCGACATAGAGGTGATTCAATCTATTGCTGACTATATGATTGAATCAGACCTCGGGTATTATGTTGCACATGCTCTGAATCCCGATATAATAACGGGCACATGTACTTAGTATTTATTTCTTTGATTAACCAATGGGTGAGATGTATAGATTAAATCAATAGGCCCGGTAAGTTGGGAAATGATATTATTTACATGGTGTACCGTTGATTATAGAAGAAAACCGTGTCCTATATATTAGGTTGATGATGTCCCCTTGAGGAGCTCATAAGGTTTATCATGTAAACCCCACAGGTTGACTTAGTCAACATGATAATAAGGTTGAGTGGTACTACTCGAGGAGTTAGATATTAATTAATTGATGGTCAGTAAATCAAATTAATTGATGGACATTCGATATCTTAAACACGGAGAGATAGTTGTGCAAATAATATATGGAGCCCATATAAATGGGGGTTGGTGAGGTAGATCAATGATGATCCTCTAGTGGAATGGAACATCATTGATGGATCAAGTTTGTGTGGTTCCGATCCATCGGGTGGCCAAGATCCAACTCCTCCTCATGGTCCCTATCGTAGCCTTATTAAAACCTCAAGGAGCCTAGATCCAATGATGGAACATAAAACTCTAGATCCGACGGTTGAGATTAAATCTCTAGATCCGACGATTGAGATTAAATCTCTAGATCCGACGGTTGGGATGAAACCCTAGATCCAATGGTTGGGATGAAACCCTAGATCAGACGGTTGGGATGAAACCCTAGATCCGACGGTTGGGATGAAACCCTAGATCCGACGATGGAGACTAAGTCTCTAGATCCGACGGTGGAGAGTGAAAGGAGGCCTAATCCTAGCTCTATAAAAGGAGGGCTAAGGGCTTGGGCGTGGAATATAGATATATATCAAAAAGGAGATTAGGGTTTTTGGCTTGGGCGGCTAGGGTTTGGGAAAAGGTTTGGGCGACAATCCTTGGAAGGAATAAGGTTTGTTTCCTTCTCTTCCTAATTGGTAGCCGGCGCCCATCTTCTTCCTCCTTGCTTTGGCCGGCGCCCATACCCATTATTCCTTCTCCCTCTCTCCTTGGTGGCCGGCGGCAACCTTTCTTCAAGGTTGGCCGGCGCTCAATTATCTACTCCTTGGCCGACGGCTATATCAAGCTCCTTGGCTTGGTGGTCGGTTCTAGATAGGAGAAGGAGTTTTTGTTTGGTTCTTCTCTTTGTTCAGAGCGAGCAAGGAAGGGAAGAACGTGATCTAGGAGGCTTCAACTCATGGAGGATCTTCGCCAACACGATGTCCATGAGGAGGATGGGACATACGGTAGAAGACCAAGAGGTATAAAAGTTTTACAAACTTTATTCTTGATCCTCTTATGATAAGATATGCTAGTTTATGTTCTTTATGTTAGTATGTGTTGATTATACTAGTTTGCATTTGTTTGTATTTGTATAATCATGGACCCCGATAAGAAACACAAAAACCGGCGATCCGTTCGTCGTCTCTTCCACGGCTAACCGACTAGAAGAGTTGATTGCTTGAACAACAAGTTTGTTCAAGCAATCGCTCGAGTCATTGGCACGATGACGAAACGGTTGTGCTTCGGAAACTCATCCCATCCGAATTAGTTTTAGTTGATAAAATTTTAATCCGGGGACATGGGAGGCAATGAGACTCCAACGCAACCAAGGGCACTCCCTTCAAAAACCACCTCCATCAGCCTCATGCCCTCATGGTCCATTCCCTTCGTGCTAGCCTTCAGATACTTCCATCAGCTTTATCATGCCACCAGGTACCCTTAGGCTATACCTAAGCTTTTAAGTTATGTCCATCAACCTTAAGACCTTGGTTCGAGTCCATGACTCCTTACCCTTGGCCTTAACCTTCAAGTGCTTTCATTGGGTATGTCATGCTAATGGGTCTACCTTTGCCAAGTCTTCAAACTTGGACTTTTATTACCAAGACTACACCCTTGGATTTTTTCCTTTACCAAATATCCATATTTTGACTTTCGCCACCAAGACTACATACTTGAGAATACGCAGTCAAGACTATACCCCTGGACTTTTCCATTGCCAAGTATCTATACTTGGACTTTGTTGAGGATCGAATGTCACACTAAAGGGTGGGTGAATAGTGTTTTCTTGATTTCTTCATTCGATCACGTGCTCATCTACAACAATGTTAGTGCGCAGCAGAATATATAAGAATAAATAACACAAAACAAAATACAAGCACAATTACACACAATACACAATATTGTATGTGGTTTGGAACTAGGGTTCCTACTCCACGGTCGAGTTCTAGTTGAGCTCTAGTGATGCGAACACTGTTGGGCTTTTCCGGGCCGCAAAAACCGCTTTTTGCGTTGCGGAAACCCCGGAAGTCCCGGCCACGGATCCGTGCGAAGAAGTATTAAAACTAATTACATGTATGTGCTTACAAAATCCTCTAGATCTACCTTAGAACTAAGAGATAAGGATGTTACCCTTGATGCGATGCCCTTCGCAAATCCCGCTCGTCCAAAGTCCGCCGGAACTCGAGAGTGTCAAGTGCACACTCCTCTATGGTATCCACACAAGCAATAGGTGGAAGAAAACTCAACCTTGAGTGTGCTAGCACTCCTTGGTTGGTTCGGCCAAAGAGAGGAAGGAGAGGGAGAGCTTGAGAGGAAAATTCCCAAGGAAGAAGATGAAGTTATGAGTGATTACTCACCCAATGAATTTTCACTCACATAACCCCAAATGGTGGCGCCACTTCATGGAGGGTGTTACATGCATGCATGTAACTCCCATGACCCTTGGTCTCCCTCATGATGTGGCACTAATTGACCAAGTCAATGATGATGTGGAGCATCATCATTGGCCGGCCATGCCTAGTCATCATCATGACATGGCATTTGGTCAAGTCAAACTTGACCTTTCAACTTCCCTCTCAAGTCAAGTCAAACTTGACCTCTAATCTCCCATGGTTGATCAAATCTAACCACTTGACTCAAGTCAATTTAATATAATGAATCTCTATTCATTAATTTAAATTGATTTGATGAATCAAATCTCAATTAGACTCATTCAACACTTGAATCAACTTGAGTCTAACTCAATTAGTCTAATTTGGATTACTCTTAATCCAATTTGGTTCATGCCATGAACCTAATCCTCATGGTTCATCATATGAACCTAATCTCCATCTAATTGCTCTTATGTGTGTGACCCTATAGGTTCTTGTAACGTTGGCAATGTCCCTAAACCGATTTAGGAACATAAGCAATGAGCGGTATCTAGCAACACATCATTGCTACCCAAGTTACAAGAATGTTGAGCTCCAACATCACCTTTGTGACTACTAATTGTGACTCACAATATGTGACAATGTCCCTCTATCCTTGACATCTAGATTGACCAATCGAGGCATAGACCGTGTCATCCTCGGTACAATCTAAATCTTGAACTCAAGTAGACTCACTCTAATCAAATGAGCTCAATATCTCATATTGACTCATTTGGGCATAACCATGCACGGTGGTCTCACTCTATCAAGAATATCGATGTCACCCCGTCATATAGGAGGGATAGATCCCATCTACATCACTCACATCCTCCGCATAATTAGTTACATACCCGATGAATCGCCTTTATAGTCCACCCATTTACGGGTGACGTTTGACGAAGCCAAAGTATGCAACTCCTTATGTAGGTAACCATGGTGACTTCAGGTCTAAGGACTAATAGTCATACTAATAGCCACATGAGAAAGTATATGACACTCATATAACGATCCATGATACTTTCTCATGGTCATTCAAGATACATTCTCCAATGCATACCCATGTGTCAACTTGATATCTCATATCCATGACTTGTGAGATCAAGTCATCTTGTTGACCTACATGCTAGTCTTCTACGCATTAACATTGTCCCCGAATGTTAATACTGACTAGGAATGATTAAGAGTAGTGTTCTCTATATCATCTCATTATCGATTCAACCAATCGATTGATATAGATAAGAACCTACTACTCAAGGACATTATTATATTTAGTTATTTGGCACCAATACAAGTAAATATAATAACCATGCCTTTATAAATAGGAATATGATACAATAAAGTCCATACAACAATCATCATATGATTGACTCTAGGGCTTTCACTAACAATCTCCCACTAGCACTAGTGCCAATCACCGTAGTATCTAATACCCAATGACCTAGTGTGACCATCATGCTTTTTCTGTGCCAAAGCCTTGGTCAAGGGATCTGCGATGTTAGCGTCTGTGGGTACTCTGCAAATCTTCACATCTCCTCGATCGACAATCTCACGAATGAGATGGAAGCACCGATATATTCGGCCTCTGTTGTAGAATCAATAACTGTGTCCTGCTTGGAACTCTTCCAGCTCACAGTGCTACCTATTCAAGTAAAACACGAACCCTGACTGCGATCTATAATCATCCTAGTCAGTTTGGAAGCTGGCATCGCTGTAACCTTTACAGCTAGCTCCTCATCGCCTCCAAATATCAAGAAATATTCTTTAGTCCTTCTCAAGTACTTAAGAATATTCTTGACTGCTATCCAGTGACGCTCACCTGGATCTGACTGGTATCTACTCATCATGCTCAAAGCATACGAGACATCAGGACGAGTACACAGCATGGCGTACATGATAGATCCTATAGCAGATGCGTAAGGGATCTTATCCATGCGGTCTCTCTCCTCTCTAGAAGAGGGACTTTGAGTCTTCGAAAGACTCACACCATGTGACATCGGCAGAAGTCCTTTCTTGGAATTCTGCATGGCAAACCGAAGTAATACCGTGTCAATGTATGTACTCTGACTTAGGCCAAGCAATCTCTTAGATCTATCTCTATAGATCTTGATGCCTAGAATACAGGCTGCTTCACCTAAGTCCTTCATTGAGAAGCACGTCCCCAGCCAAGTCTTCACAGACTGTAGCGAAGGGATGTCATTCCCAATGAGTAGTATGTCATCCACATACAGTACAAGGAAGACAACTGTATTCCCATTAACCCTCTTGTAGACACAGGGTTCATCTTCATTCTTGATGAAACCAAACTGTTTGATCGCATCATCGAATCGAAGATTCCAGCTCCGAGAAGCTTGCTTTAGCCCATAAATGGACCTTTGCAGCTTGCATACCTTCCCAGTATGCTGTGGATCTACAAAACCCTCAGGTTGTGTCATGTACACATCCTCGAGTAAGTTTCCATTCAGAAACGCAGTTTTGACATCCATCTGCCAGATCTCATAATCGTGGTATGCTGCAATAGCAAGCAAGATCCGAATGGACTTAAACATCGCCACTGGAGAAAAGGTTTCATCATAGTCAATACCATGAATTTGCTTGAAACCTTTAGCCACCAATCGGCCCTTATAGGTATGCGTAAGTCCATCCATGTCAGTCTTTCTCCTAAAGACCCACTTACACCCAATGGGTTTGACCCCTTCAGGTGGATCAATTAAAGTCCATACTTAGTTAGTGTACATGGATTCCATCTCGGATCTCATGGCGTCTAGCCATTTCTCAGAATCTGGGCTCATCACAGCTTCCTGATAGGAGGTAGGCTCATTCTCAATGAGCATAACGTCATCATGGTCAGACAAGAGAAATGAGTATCTCTCAGCCGACGACGCACTCCTATCGACACTGCAAGAGGTAGGTCTATTGAGCAGTGGTTGTTCCACAACTCTTTGTGCAACAACCTCATCACCCACAACACTTTGTGGTTCCTGTTCAACCTCCATCAAGGCCTCAGTGCTATGGTCCTTATCTTGAATTTCTTCAAGATCGAAGGTACTCCCACTAGTTTTTCTAGAAACAAAATCCCTTTCTAGAAAAACCCCAGTCTTTGCCACAAACACTTTGTGCTGACTGGGAATGTAGAAGTAATATCCCTTTGTATCCTTGGGATATCCAACAAAATAGCACCTATCGGATTTGGGTCCCAGTTTGTCTGAGACTTAACGTCGAACGTAAGCCTCACAACCCCAAATCCTCATAAAAGACATCTTGGGATTTCTCCCTGTCCATATCGTATATGGTGTCTTTACCTGACCTTGGATGGTACGGTTAAGGGTAAAGGTCATTGTGTCAGAGTATATCCCCAAAGGATATAGGAAGATCGTGTGACTCATCATAGATCGTACCATATCCAATAAGTACGATTCCTCCTTTCGGATACACCATTCCACTGTGGTGTTCCAGGAGGAGTGAGTTGGGATAGAATCCCACACTCAGCTAGATAGTCACGAAACTCATGGCTAAGGTATTCACCACCTCGATCTAATCGAAGTATCTTAATACTCTTGCAGTGGTTTTGTACTTCATTCTTGAATTCTTTGAACTTTTCAAAGGATTGATTTATGTCATAAGATACACATAACCATATCTATCAAGTCATCAAGAAATGTAATGAAGGCACCAGAATCACCTCTAGCAAGAACATTGAAAGGACCACATACATCACTATGTATAAGTCCTAACAAACTGCTTGCTCTTCGCTATGTCCACTAAAGGGAGTCTTGGTCATCTTAAAAGGCAAGACTCGCATGTCTCATATGATTCAAAATCAAATGAGTCTAGCATCCCATCCTTATGGAGCCGAGATGTTTAATTCTCATTTATGTGACCTAAGCGACAATGCCAGAGATAGGTTTGGTTCAACTCATTTGACTTGAACCTCTTGGTACTTATGTTATAGATAGGGCTCTCTAAGTCTAGAAAGTAGAGTCCGCTCATTAGAGGTGCACTACAATAGAACATATCATTTAAATAAACTGAACAACATTTGTTCTTTATTATAAATGAAAACCTTTCTTGTCCAAACAAGAAATCAAATGATGTTCTTAGTTAAGGTACATAACAACATTCATCTAATTCTAGTACAAGCCCGGAGGGCAGAGATAGATCATAAGTTCCTACAAAGAATAACAAAGAACCCTTGCTCCATTGCCTACTCGTAGGTCCACCTCGCCTTTGTCAATGCCCTCGCTATTTCTCACCGCACATTGGTACAAATGTGAGATGCACATCCGGTATCTAATACCCATGATGAAGAAATAGATAGATTGACTTCTATAACATTTATACCTGAAGTAGAAGTCTCACTTCTCTTCTTCTTAAGATCTTCCAGGTATGTCTTACAGTTACGCTTCCAGTGTCTTGCTTCCTTGCAGAAGAAGCAAGCCCCTTCCTTGGCTACCCCTCCTTTGGGTTTAAATTCTTTGCCTTTGCCCTGGCTTGGGACTTTCCCTTACCTTTAGGCTTGCCCTTGCCTTTCTTCTTCTCGCACCATCAAAATGGTGTCGATTTTCCTTCTTAAGGTTAAGCTCATAGATTCTCAACATGCCGAGCATCTCAGTAATGGCTTATCAATTTCATTCATGTTATAATTCATGACAAATTGATTGAAGGCTTGTGGCAAAGATTGCAAGATTAGGTCAAGGACTCTGGCCAAGTGGGAATCCCACCTTTGTAGGTTTTCTACGCACTCCAATCATCTTGAGTACATATGTACCTACGGGAGTCCCTTCTTGCATTTTGGACCCAAATAATGCCTTAGAGACTTCATATCTCTCATGCCTAGCTTGTCCTTGATATAGTTGACGAAGATGTCCAACCATATCATAAGCATTCATGAACTCGTGTTGCTTCAAGCTCAGTTCATGAGTGGCGAGCATTAGACATGACACATCTAATGCATCATCTTGATGCTTCTTGTAAGCATCTTTAGCCATTTCAGCGGCGGTGGCGGGGAGGTGCCTCTCGGAATGGGCTGCTCCGGGACATACAACTTCCTTTCTTGGGTGAGAACAATTCTCGAGTTCTGTACGATCCGGAAATTTGCTCCATTGAGCTTGTCCTTCTCAAGGACAGATCGCAGAGAGAGAGTGTTCGTGTTTGTCGACATAGTTATCTACAACATACAATGCAGAGAATTAATATCATATTCCTTTTATCATTTAATTAGGCCTTTAATCAAATGATGCTCCCACTGAATTATAGGAATTTTTATAGAATCGAGTTATGGATGTGGTCAAACCACATTACTAGATTCAAACAAACTAGCTATAATTCTTGCGGGACAAGATCCACATCATACTAAGCCTTGAGTTAGCTTTGGCTAAATCGCCCAAGACTTAGTACGATCGGTGGGTAACACATTACCGATTACATCTCTATGCAACTCTTGTTTATAGGATTAAGACCCACATTTACAAAAGACCTTGAGTTAGCTTTGGCTAAATAGATTTAGTGTAAATGCGATCTTAACCTATCTTTCCAACGATTGGAATATGCCTATAGTTCTACTCGATCCAATTGAGTTAACTAGTTTTGCTCAATCTAATTGAGCTTACTCTAACCCGAGTCGTGATAGGCGGGACCAAGATTGTCCCTCCGCACCCTACCAAGATAATATGCGTTGCTCTGCTTTGGCAGATTCAACAACAACAAATGATCGAGGTAGTGATGGGTATCAAGGCTCGGTAGGCATTTTCGAGTTGATTCGATTATGATCTAATCTAATCGTAATGTGTATCTTATACGCATTTAGGCCTTTATTATCCTATATTAGCATGCATCATATACATACATTAATTATTCTAGCATGCATCATATACATACAAGAAAATTAACCTAGCATGCATCATATACATACAAACATTTTTCTACTAGCATGCATCACATACATACAAGCAAAAATCAATTAAATATATATATATATATATATCAACATATATATATATAATTAAATGTGATATAGTCATGGCCCTACTACGATCTTCTCAAGCCAATGAGAAGATCGGACGATCAACCTAAGGCTAGCGGCTTCTCCAGCGCTTCCTTTGGCCGCCATGTGTCGTCACCCTTCTCGTAAGCTCGTCTTCAAGTGGACTTTCCACTCTCCATTTTTGTACATTACAAATATGAAACTCGAGTTACATTCGAGTCTAAAACTATTTACAACTAGAATATTCAAAAGAAGAGGTGGCCAGCGCAGTCATACACTATACAACACGCACATGACCACAAAAAGCATTACAACACACATAATCCAATCCTATTGGGTTATTGGGACATGACAATCACAGAATAATAAATAATTCAAAATTATGTATTTTTACAGAAAATTTCTATAATTTTTCCTAATTTATTTCGAATTTATGAGTCATCTCTCAAAGCGGTCGCTAAGCGGTTTCGGTGCGATCGCGGGACATGGCCCTTTCGGGGATAGGGGCAGCGCCCCTACTGCAAAATAAACTTCGCGAGTGTCCTACAATCGATCCTACAGCGACTTAAGTCGCTGTCCCAAACCTAAAGCGAGAACTCGCCGATTGGAGAGTTTTTCTCGGCCGGTTGAAGCCTACAGTGTCCCAACACTCGTTGCTTGACTCTCTGAGAAAAATACCCAAAATTCTATAAAATTAGGAAATTTACAGAAACATAAAAATCTGTAATTTTTATATCTAATATAAAAATACAAAAAGAAACACATACATGCGCACGTGGCTCGATACCCTTTGTTGGGCTTTCAGGGCAAAAACCGCTTGCGTTGCGGAAACCTCGGAAGTCCCGACCACGGATCCGTCTGAAGAAGTATTAAAACTAATTACATGTATGTGCTTACAAAATCCTCTAGATCTACCTTAGAACTAAGAGATAAGGATGTTACCCTTGATGCGATGCCCTTCGCAAATCCGCTCGTCAAAGTCATGGAACTCGAGAGTGTCAAGTGCACACTCCTCTATGGTATCCACACAAGCAATAGGTGGAAGAAAACTCAACCTTGAGTGTGCTAGCACTCCTTGGTTGGTTCGGCCAAAGAGAGGAAGGAGAGAGGCTTGAGAGGAAAATTCCCAAGGAAGAAGATGAAGTAATGAGTGATTACTCACCAAAATGAATTTTCACTCACATAACCCCCAAATGGTGGCCGGCCACTTCATGGAGGGGGAGTTACATGCATGCATGTAACTCCCATGACCCTTGGTCTCCCTCATGATGTGGCACTAATTGACCAAGTCAATGATGATGTGGAGCATCATCATTGGCCGGCCATGCCTAGTCATCATCATGACATGGCATTTGGTCAAGTCAAACTTGACCTTTCAACTTCCCTCTCAAGTCAAGTCAAACTTGACCTCTAATCTCCCATGGTTGATCAAATCTAACCACTTGACTCAAGTCAATTTAATATAATGAATCTCTATTCATTAATTTAAATTGATTTGATGAATCAAATCTCAATTAGACTCATTCAACACTTGAATCAACTTGAGTCTAACTCAATTAGTCTAATTTGGATTACTCTTAATCCAATTTGGTTCATCCCATGAACCTAATCCTCATGGTTCATCATATGAACCTAATCTCCATCTAATTGCTCTTATGTGTGTGACCCTATAGGTTCTTGTAACGTTGGCAATGTCCCTAACCCGATTTAGGAACATAAGCAATGAGCGGTATCTAGCAACACATCATTGCTACCCAAGTTACAAGAATGTTGAGCTCCAACATCACCTTTGTGACTACTAATTGTGACTCTCACAATATGTGACAATGTCCCTCTATCCTTGACATCTAGATTGACCAATCGAGGCATGGACCGTGTCATCCTCGGTACAATCTATATCTTGAACTCAAGTAGACTCACTCTAATCAAATGAGCTCAATATCTCATATTGACTCATTTGGGCATAACCATGCCGTGGTCTCACTCTATCAAGAATATCGATGTCACCCCGTCATATAGGAGGATAGATCCCATCTACATCACTCACATCCCTCCGCGTAATTAGTTACATACCCGATGTCGCCTTTATAGTCACCCATTTACGGGTGGCGTTTGTGAAGCAAAGTATGCAACTCCTTATGTAGGGAACCATGGTGACTTGGTCTAAGGACTAATAGTCATACTAATAGCCACATGAGAAAGTATATGACACTCATATAACGATCCATGATACTTCTCATGGCGGGTCATTGTTATACATTCTCGATGCATACCCATGTGTCAACTTGATATCTCATATCCATGACTTGTGAGATCAAGTCATCTTGTTGACCTACATGCTAGTCTCTACGCATTAACATTGTCCCTGAATGTTAATACTCGACTAGGAATGATTAAGAGTAGTGTTCTCTATATCATCTCATTATCGATTCAACCAATCGATTGATATAGATAAGAACCTACTACTCAAGGACATTATTATATTTAGTTATTTGGCACCAATACAAGTAAATATAATAACCATGCCTTTATAAATAGGAATATGATACAATAAAGTCCATACAACAATCATCATATGATTGGCTCTAGGGCTTTCACTAACAAACACCACTATCAACTTCTCCTTCTCGGAATAATCCGGAGGTGGAGAAATCTCTTACAATGTTCTTACACCAATAAGGAATAAATACAAGAAAATACAATAAAATACAAGTAATGAAATTTTACAAAGAATATCACTTTTGCTTTCTTGTTGGTTGCTTGGAGATGCCTTTGCATACCCTGAAATGCACCAGCACTTCGCCTCAAAATCGCCCAAGAAACTATAGCTGAAATCCTCCATGAGCTTCTCCTTTTATAATCTGCAATTGCATGATTTCCCGCCAAACAATCGACTAACAAAAGGCACCAGCTAACTTCTCCCTTATCCATTGTCTCACAACAGACTAATCAACATTGGCATTTCAGCTAACGGATACCTTAGCAGTTGACTGCCCTTACTAGCAGTCGATTGTCAACCCAATAGTCAATTGGCCAACCGACTATGGGACATTTTGTGCTCATGTTCACCACCATTAGTCAACTCCCATCATTGGTAGTTGATTGTCGTGAACCAATAAACTTCCCACAACTGGCAGTCAATTGTTCGAACACACATTGAACAGTCAAAGCTCAGTCGACTACCTGACAGTCGACTGGTCATAACCCCAGTCGACTGATATGAGTCAACTAGGCTCTTGAGTGTCAAATGCTTAGTCAGTTGACTAGTAACCATAAACATGAGGTTTAACCCAAGTATGATCCCCTCATAGTTGATTGATCACCCTTAGCCTAGATCTATGCCTTCTAGCCACCTCAATCAGCCTCATGCCTCTCAGATCCCTCGAGTCTATGACTCTTCATTCTTCGTGCTAGCCTTCAGGTGCTTCCATTGGCTATGTCATGCTAACCGAGTCCTTTTCCAAGGTTTATTTGGACTTATGCTGCCAAGACCCATGCTTAGACTTTACGCCGCCAAAACCTCACCCTTGGACTTCCACATTGCAAAGATTCATTTGGACTTATGCCTCTAAGACCCATGCTTAGACTTTACGCTACCAAACCTACTCCCTTGGACTTCCCCTTTGCCATGTACCCATGAATTGGACTTTCAATTACCAAGTGCCCATGGCTTAGAATTTCAAATTTCCAAGACCATGCTTGGACTTTCCTTACCAACTCCATGTTGGACTTTCCAATTGCCAAAAGTTCACTTGGACTTTATGCCGCCAAGACTACACACTTGGACTTATGCTGACAAGACCATACCTTTAGACTTCCCTTGCCAAATATGGATATTTGGAATTTCCTTGCTAAGTATCCAAACTCGGACTTTCGAGGATGAATGCTCCAACAATCTCTCCCATATGACTTTGGATATCCCAATCATCCACTAGTCATATGGTCAACATATGGTTATGTCAGAGATATATGAGAGGTGGCCTAAGGCAAACGCCTTATAGTCGAACCATTTATTTGATAAATGAATATTCACTATTTGAGTATAAATATTTTCTTGTATTTGATTGGATCTTTAATTCATTTACTGGATGTCCGCAATACGATTCACAGCATGAGAGAATTTATGATTGGGTCACAACTAGTGAGTATTTCTACATGTGTAATTGTGATGTATTAGAATTATCCCTAGTCGATGAATTGATGTATATAGACACCATCGATTCTGTTGAGACTAGCATGAGTTATTCTCTTTGGTTTATCCAAGCAGCTGTTTCTCACTGACTGGTGACATTGGGATGTCCAGAGTTAATCGTGGATGGTTGTTTTGGTAACTAGTTCATTGGAGTGACAAACTGTAAGACTTCATATGGTTCTCTACATATATGGATATGTCAATGAAGTTCTTACTGTAGCTTCACTGCGATGTTCATTCGGCTTGCGGTATTCAAGTCATCTTGGTCATGGAAACTTATGTTTTGACATCTTAAGCAAGCATCTTCAAAAAGATATGGACCTGGGATGGCTGGGTATAAGTCGAAGTGCCCGAAGGTATTTGAATAGCCTACAAAGGATTCACCACTCCTTGCGAAGAGATGTATATCCTTGGTTGTTGGTGCAATTGGCCCAGGTCACGATTGACCAGACTCGAGTTTGACTCGAGCGATGTTTTGATGTTTGACATGGAGGTTTGACATTGATGTTTGACATTGATATCTGATAATGTGTTGGGGAGATTGTTGGTGAAATCGACCCGGGTCATGATTGACCGGACTCGAGTTTGACTCGAGGGGGATTTTGATGGTTGAATGGGGTTGACCATGTCAAGGAATGTCCAAGTCTTGAGTACTTGGCATGTAAAGTTCAAGCATGGGTCTTGGCAAGGAAAAGTTCAAGGGTGCAGTCTTGGTAACGTAAGTCGAAGGGTGTAGTCTTGGCCATGTAAGTCTAAGGGTGTAGTCTTGGTGGTGAAAGTACAAGCTTGAGTCTTGGCATTTGGCAAGTCCAAGGGGTTTGATATTGGCGGCGTAAAGTCCAAGCGGGAGTCTTGGCAGTATAAGTCCAATGGTTGGCAGCGTAATGTCCAAGCCGAGTCTTGGAAGCGGAAGTCCAATGTGCCTTGGCGGTGTAGACACCATTAGCATGATATAGCAGATGGAAGCACTTGAAGGCTAGCATATGGTTGAATAAGTCATGGATGACTTGGTGGGATCCTATAGGCACGAGGCTGACGGAGGTAGCTAGAAGGCTTAGATATAGGCTACGGGTGGTCTAGCAAGTATGGGGGCACCATACTTGAGTTAAAACCTCATTTTTAGGTGTATCAGTCGACGGGGACCTATGGGCAGTCGACTGGAGTGAGTTAAATAGGGTTTAACTGCGGGGATTGCTCTAGCAGTCGACTACCAAAGGTAGGCAGTCGACTGATCTTGGTGATCAATCGACCGGTGCTCGAGAATTCGGGCACAGAATGGAGTCGGACTCAACTATTGAGGTTAACAGTCGAGTGAAGGCTCTATCAGTCGACTGATGAGTATGATCAATCGACTGATGTCCTATTCGTTGTATTTTTCCAGCGTGGATCGCACCGTTGTCTCACAGCAACAGTGTCATCAGTCGAATAATGGTCCCGATCAGTCGACTGATAGGTGAAATCTAGCCCTGGCAGCAGCTTTAAAGGAAGATCATGGAGGAGATTTCGATTATGGTCCTTTGGGAGCTTTTGGGGCCAATTATTTGTGTGATTCAGGGTCTCCAAGGCTACTCTTCAAGCAACCAAAAGCAAGCACTCAAGTTCATATTGTGTAAAGTTTTCTTTACTTGTATTTGTGTAGTTTATTTGTATTAGCTTGCATTTACTTCTTATTGTTGTAAGAATTGTTGTAAGAGGTTTCTCCACCTCCGACTTGTTGTCGAGAAGGAGTATTATTGCTTAGTGGTGTTGTGTGCATTGCTAGGGCTCTTACGAGCCCAATCCGTGGAGTAGGAACTATTAGGTTCCAAACTACATTATATCGTTGTGTTATCTTGTTTGTATTCGTGTTGTTGTTTTATTGTTATTATTTTGCTGTCCACTAACACGACTTGTAGACGCAATCACAATCATAATCCATCAAGCATCGACGATGCTATTCAACCCCCTCTAGCGATCACTGAATCTTCAACAATTAGTATCAGAGCTAGCCGCTCTTCACCGGCTTCACATCCAAGAGAGCATGCTAGAGGGAAGATGATGGGTCTTCAAGAAAGATTGGATGATGACGTCAACATTCCACCATCCTTCGACCGCGAAGATTTCTCATTTTGGAAAGGTAGAATGATGCACTTTCTAATGTGTGACTTTGACAATTGGATTAGTGTCTTAGTAGACTTGACACTCCAAAACACGAAGAAAGAAGAAAAATCAAGAAGAAGAATTAGAGCCAAGACCAACTCCGATATTAAAACATCAATAATAAGGTAATGGGTATTTTGCATAATGTAATTCCTAATGATATTTTGATCAAGATATGAGATTGCAAAGATGCCAAGGAGATATGGAACAAATTGGAAAAATTCCATGAAGAGCCTCACTCAATCCAAGAAGATAAGGAAGAGGAGGAAGAGAACTCATCCTCACAAGAAAGTGAGGATTCAGAAGTTGAAGAGAGTCAACTTTTAGATCGGTGGAAGAGGAGGAAGAAGAAGTAGGAGAAGCCTCCACCTCTAGGATCGAGGGGGACGAGAGAATTTCCACACCGGAGCAACCTCAAGAGGAATCCTCCACCTCCAGTCAAGAAGATGAACAAGCTCAAGAGGCTTCCACCACGGACCTAGGTAACTCAAACATATGTGTTAATAATAAAATGCATATAATATGCTTTGAGTGTAGGGAGTTTCGGCACTATAAGAGCAAGTTCCCAAAGAAGGTCAAGAAAAGTCCATCTGCACCTAAAAGTCAAGAAAAGTCAAAGGAAGTCGGTCTCCCAACCATCAAAAGCAAGGAGCACATTATATGCTTCAAATGTTATCAAAGAGGGCATTATCGGAGTCAATGCCCTAGGGGGAGCAAGAAGGTCAAAGAAGGAGTTACACATGTAGGGGGAGCTTCTAAAGCAATCCCTAAGGTAAAATTAAATAATGCTTCTTCTTTAGTTAATAGGCAAAAATATACTAGAAATAATTTTAACAATCTTGCAATTTATCATAAAGAGCATGCTAGGAATAGGGAGTATTGCTTAGGAACTAAGAAGATCAACCTTAGGAATAAGGAGAAATTTGGGACTAATGTCCCTAAAAGTATTTTACCTAAGGCATCTATTAGAAAAATTGAAGACCACCTATGTTTTAACCCCAAATGGACTAGACATATGCCTAGAAAGAACAATGCCCAATGATTAAATCAAAATTCAAAAATTGAGCAATTAGAAAAGGAAAATCAAGACTTGAGGTCAAGGCTTGAGAAAATGGAAAAGACCCTTAGAATTATGCAAAACCAAATGGTAAAAACCTAGGTCAAATGGTAAAAGTCAACACCTAGAGTCTAGGAGGCAAGACTCATCTATGGGCAAAAAAGGCTTGAGTCACAAGCCTAGGTCCAAGGTAGATAAGCCTACCTACCATAGTGTTCCATTTGACTATGAAACTAAACTTAGGTCTAGAAAGACCAAAGTCAATAGGGAAGTCATCCCTAAGGTTGACCAAGGTAGGTGCTTAGTGAAGGTGGATGCTTCGGAGGCTCATTGGCTCCCATGCCCCCGGATTAAAATTTTCACTAATGAAAGAATCAATCCGGATGGGGTGAGCTTCCTTAGCACAACCTATTCGTCGTCGTGCTAACAACTTGAGTGGTCGCTTGAACAAACTAGTTATTCAAGCAACACAACTCTTCTAGTTGGTTAGCCGTGGAAGAGACGACGGACGGATCGCCGGTTTTTGTGTTTGTCTTCGGGGTCCATGATTATACAATATATATTCATACACACACATGCATAATCAAAATATTAAAGAATATATTCAGATCTGTAAATAAAGTTAAAATAACTTTATACCTTACGATCTTCTATCGTATGTCCTATCCTTCTCGTGGACGACGTGTGGATGGAGATCCTCCACGAGTAGAAGCCTTCTAGATCGCTTTCTTCTCTACCTTGTCCGCTGCAAACAAAGAGAAGAACTCACAAATACCTTTCCTATCTAGAATCGGCCACCAAATTAGGGAATTTTGTGCAACCGCCGGCCAAAGAGCAATGGATGATGCGCCGGCCAACTTGTAAAGGAGTTGCCGCCGACCACCAAGGAGAAATGGAGGAGGAAGACCACCGGCCACCAATGGAAGGAGAACTGCCGGCAAAGGAATAAGAGAAAAGCCTTAAGGATGGGCGCCGGCAAAGTATTGATGGTGGAAGTTGGGCGCCGACAACAACTAGAAGGAAGAAGAAAGTTGCCGCCCACTTTTGCTCCAAACCCTAGCCGCCCACCTCTCCAAGAGCCAAACCCTAATTCTCTAATTCAAATCCTTGATTATTCTTGCCGCCGAACCCTAAGCATCTATTTATAGAATAGGGCCGGTTACGTATTGCTTCTCGACCGTCCGGATCTGGGGTTTTATCCCAGCAGTCGGATCTAGGGTTTAATCCCAACCCAAAAATCGGATCTAGATTTCATCCCAATACGTCGGATCAAGGTTTCATCCCAACCGCCCGTTGGATCTGGGTATTGTATCAACTTGGCCGGATCTAAGTTTAATCCCAATGCGTGATTCTAAGTTTCATCCTAACCATCAGTTAAAGTTTTAATCCCAACCGTTAGGATTCTAGAGTTTTTTTACATTCTTGGATCTAGACTTCACAAGGATTATATTAGGCTACGATAGGGACCATAAGGAGGAGTTGGGTCTTGGCCACCCGATGGATCGGAACCACACAAACTTGATCCATCAATGATGTTCCATTCCACTAGAGGATTATCATTGAACTACCTCACCAACCCCCATAAATCAATATGGGATCCATATATTATTTGCACATTATTCTCCCCGTGTTTAAGATATCGAATGTCCGACAATTAATTGATTTACTGACCATCAATTAATTAACATCTAATTCCTCGAGTAGTACCACTCAACCTTATCATCATGTTGACTAAGTCAACCAGCTGGATTTACATGATGAACCTTATGAGCTCCTCAAGGGGACATCATCAACCTAATATATAGGACACGGTTTCCTCCTATAATCAATGGCACACCATGTAAATAATATTATTTCCCAACTTACCGGGCATATTGATTTAATCCATCTAAATCTCACCCACTGGTAAATCAAAGAAATAAATACTAAGTACATGTGCCCGTTATTATATCGGGATTAAGAGCATGTACAACATAATATCCGAGGTCCGATTCAATTATGTAGTCAGTACTAAATTGAATCACCTCTATATCGGTCCTGCTCAATACACCTAAGTGTATCAGTGTAACTCTATGTTCAAGACAAAACAATACCAAGCTACACTACAACCATGCCAATGGTTTGTCCAAAACCATCTTGGTTGTGATCCTCTACTTATATTTTACAAGGAACTGATAACATGATCTTCTGTGCCACACCAAGCACCATGTTATCTACAATGTAAAATATTAGACAATATGCACACATATAATAAATATATAAAGTGCAAACAATGATCATGTGATTCTTATTTCAAAATAAAATGTTCATACAAAAAGAGCTAGACTTTCAGTATACATTCCAACACTTAGTGGCCAAGGTTTCCATGAAACCTAGGAAGACCACTAAGAAGGTTACTAGGGAGGCATTCCCTAAGGTTAACCTAGTCAAGACCCAAATGACCAAGGCTAACAAGCCTAGAAGGGTCATTAGGAAGGTATCTAAGGAGGTCATCCCGAAGGAATACCTAGTAAATCCTAGGATCTCAAATAGGTTTTAGATTTCTAAGAGCGTGATCGATTCACGCTAGATGGGTTTAGGTGTGTCGACCTTGATTGGAAGGGTAGCTAACCCAACCATAGCAAAGTTGGCACTTTAGGATATTTTCAAGGTTATGGATACCTTGGAAATAGATTTGAATTTAAATCCTAAAAGATTTTAGGATGTGTCAATATATTTTTGGAATTATGAAAAATCAATCAAATTGGCACAATTTAGGTTTAGAGGTCTTAGTGTGCCATTTTGGGTTTTTGGCACACTTGGGAGATAATTGATAATATGGAAAAATGAGATTAATTATAACAAATGGAAATTAATATTAAAATTTAGGTATTATTATACTTATACATTTTATTTGCCATGTTTTATTTGTCATATACCATGTCATGACATCATGTTTATTTTCACCATTTATATGTCATGATCATGCTTAGGATTTAGGTTTTTATGTCATGTGTATTTAGATTTAATCATATGCCATGACATCATGATCATTGGCCATGCTTAATTATGTTATCATTTATGTCATGATCATTAATGCATTTAGTTTGATTAAAATTGAGTTAAGGATGACATGACTTGAAGTCCCATTTATAAGGGAATCAAGTAGTGTTGCCTTAGAAAATACATGAGGCCTTAGTTTAAGATAAATCAAAACCCACATCTCACATCTAAATTGATATATATGTGTATTCTTATACCTTAGATACATATGAGATGATAGGATATGAGTTAAGTTCAAGGTGCATAGTTTTTGCATCTAGATGAACTAAAACTCATCTTATGTTATTAGTGGATCATTGGGAAAGCTTATGTTCAAGCCATGTACATTAAGCCCAAAGAATATGATCCAATATAAGGTTTTAATATCATTTAAAAATCATTTTAGAAAACCTTGGTGAAGTCTATCTTTTGATAGCAATCACCATTGATGAAGTTGATACAAAATGAGCTAAAACATTGAAGTTTTTCTTCACTTTTGAACTTTCTGTCAATTTCAATATTTTATTGGTAAATTATTTTTCAAACATTTTTCACCGATTGTATTGGTCATATGTATTATACATATGAAGTTTCATGATTTTTTGAACTACATATATTTATTTTTGAATTTCCAAATTTCGATTCTAATAATTGAAAATCAGATTTTTCAATTATCAGTCGACTGCCCTTGGTGGCAGTCGACTGATGAGCACGGCAGTTGACTGATTTCTGATAGAGTCGATTGCCAAGCTGATTTCGGGAAAAAAAATATTGTTTTGCCCGTGTTCAGCTACGGTAAAGTTCCCTAACTACTCCTAACCCTAGGATATGCTTTGGGAAGCATTATAAAGGGTGAAAGTTCATTGGATATGGATTAGGAGAGTTGTTAAGGTGATGTATCAAATTTAAGGTATGGGAGAGTTCTATATTAAACTTTGGACCTTAATTTTGATGTTTTAGAGTTCCTATAGGCTTAGGGAGTTGCCAAGGATATTGTTGGTGCAATGGTCAAGGGGGAGCAAGCCTATAGGGGGAGGTATTCATCATGGGATGATGAATGATATTTTTTCCTCATGAGGAGAAAAAATGGGAATTTTGAGATACCCAATTTGGAAATTGGGAGAGTTTATAGGATTCCCTCTCTTGAGTGATATGGGACTTATCACTAGGAAGATTGTAGGCATCCTAGATATTTTTCGATCTAGGGGGAGATTGTAAGATCTCATTGGGACATGAGACATTGACCTCCTTAGAGAGAACCTTTTTGATGTTACTCAAAAAGGGGGAGAATGTTTGGGAGAATTATTGGGAGAAGTTATGGGATTACCAATTTGGGATAATTGGTAAGAAGATTTGAGTTAGTGTTCTAACTCAAAGGTATGTATTTTTGTCAAATATCAAAAAGGGAGAGATTGTTGGTGCAATCGGCCCAGGTCACGATTGACCGGACTCGAGTTTGACTCGAGCGATGTTTTGATGTTTGACATGGAGGTTTGACATTGATGTTTGACATTAATGTCTGATAATGTGTTGGGGAGATTGTTGGTGCAATCGACCCAGGTCATGATTGATCGGACTCAAGTTTGACTTGAGGGGGATTTTGATGGTTGACTAGGGTTGACCATGTCATGGAAAGTCCAAGTCTTGAGTACTTGGCATGTAAAGTCCAAGCATGGGTCCTGGCAAGGAAAAGTCCAAGCATGGGTCTTTGCAAGGAAAAGTCCAAGGGTGTAGTCTTGGCGGTGAAAGTCCAAGCCTCAGTCTTGGCATTTGGAAAGTCTAAGTGGGTTTGATATTGGCGACGTAAAATCCAAGCGGGAGTTTTGGCAACATAAGTCCAATGGTTGGCAGCGTAAAGTCCAAGCGGAGTCTTAGCACCATAAGTCCAATGTGCCTTGGCGGTGTAGACACCGTTAGCATGACAAAGTCGTTGGAACCACCTTAAGGCTAGCGTATGAATGAACAAGTCATGGATGACTTGGAGGGATTCGATAGGCGCGAGGCTGACGGAGGTGGCTAGAAGACTTAGGTCTAGGCTACGGGTGGTCAAGCAAGTATGGGGGCACCATACTTGGGTTAAAATCTCATGTTTGAGGTGTATCAATCGGATGGAACCTATGGACAGTCGACTGGAGTGAATCAACTAGGGTTTGATTGTGAGGAGTGCCCTAGCAGTCGACTGCCAGAGGTAGGTAGTCTATTGTTCGCTCGAGCAGTCGACTGATCTGGGTGATCAATCGACTGGTGCTCGAGAATTCGGGCACAGAATGGAGTCAAACTCGACAGCTGAGGTTAACAGTCGAGTGAAAGATCTATCAGTCGACTGATGAGTATGATCAGTCTGTTGGACTTTTTGAGCCGAAAAAACCGCATTTTGCATTGCGAAGATATATTAAAATAAAAAACATGTATGTGCTAAGTAAACATAGATCTACCTTAGATCTAGAAGTTGAAAGTGTTACCCTCGTAGTGACACCCTTCGCTTATCCCGCTCGTCCAAAAGCTTGTCGGAACTCAAGAGTGTCAAGTGTACACTCCTCTATTGGTATCCACACAGACAAATGGTGGAGAAACTCAACCTAGAGTGTGCTAGCACTCATGGAAATTTTGGCCAAGAAGGATTGGAAGAGCAAGAGAGGAAGAACCAAGGAAGAAGATGAAGTTACACACCTTAACTTCACACTTTCATAACCCACTATAAGGGGGTTACATGCATGCATGTAACTCCAAGAACCAATGGCTCTTGGTCTCCCTCAAGAGGTGGCACCCCATGATGTGTCCATGATGATATGGAGCATCATCATTGGAGTCATCATCATCACATTGCATTTGGTCAAGTCAAACTTGACCTTTCATCTTCCCTCTCAAGTCAAGTCAAACTTGACCTCTTATCTCTCATGGTTGATCAAATCCAACCATTTGATTCAAGTCAATTTTAATTTAATAAATCTTTATTCATTAATTTAAATTGATTTGATGAATCAAATCTAAATTAGACTCATTCAACACTTGAATCAAATTAGGATTACTCTTAATCTAATTTGGTTCATCACATGAACCTAATCCTCATGGTTCATCATATGAACCTAATCTCAATCTAATTGCCCTTTATGTGTGACCCTATAGATCCTTGTAACATTGGCAATGTCCCTAAACCGATTTAGGAACATAAGCAATGAGCGGTATCTAGCAACACATCATTGCTACCCAAGTTACAAGAATGTTGAGCTCCAACATCACCTTTCTGACTACTAATTGTGACTCTCACAATATGTGACAATGTCCCTCTATCCTTGACATCTAGATTGACTAATTGAGGCATAGACCGTGTCATCCTCGGTACAATCTATATCTTGAACTCCAAGTAGACTCACTCTAATCAAATGAGCTCAATATCTCATATTGACTCATTTGGGCATGGCCATGCACTTCGTGGTCTCACTCTATCAAGAATATTAATGTCACCCCCGTCATATAGGAGGGATAGATCCCATGTACATCACTCACATCCCTCACCATAATTTGTTACATACCCAGTAATCGCCTTTATTGTCCACCCATTTACGGGTGACATTTTACGAAGCCAAATTATGCAACTCCTTATATAGGGAACCATGGTGACTTCAGGTCTAAGGACTAATAGTCATACTAATAGCCACATGAGAAAGTATATGACACTCATATAATGATCCATGATACTTTCTCATGGCAGGTCATTCAGTATACATTCTCCAATGCATACCCATGTGTCAACTTGATATCTCATATCCATGACTTGTGAGATCAAGTCATCGTGTTGACCTAGATGCTAGTCTCTACGCATTAACATTGTCCCTGAATGTTAATACTCGACTAGGAATGATTAAGAGTAGTGTTCTCTATATCATCTCATTATCGATTCAACCAATCGATTGATATAGATAAGAACCTACTACTCAAGGATATTATTATATTTAGTTATTTGGCACCAATACACGTAAATATAATAACCATGCTTTTATAAATAGGAATATGATACAATAAAATCCATACAACAATCATCACATGATTGACTCTAGGGCTTTTTGTTGGGCTTTTCCGGGCCGCAAAAACCGCTTTTTGCGTTGCGGAAACCCCGGAAGTCCCGGCCACGGATCCGTGCGAAGAAGTATTAAAACTAATTACATGTATGTGCTTACAAAATCCTCTAGATCTACCTTAGAACTAAGAGATAAGGATGTTACCCTTGATGCGATGCCCTTCGCAAATCCCGCTCGTCCAAAGTCCGCCGGAACTCGAGAGTGTCAAGTGCACACTCCTCTATGGTATCCACACAAGCAATAGGTGGAAGAAAACTCAACCTTGAGTGTGCTAGCACTCCTTGGTTGGTTCGGCCAAAGAGAGGAAGGAGAGGGAGAGCTTGAGAGGAAAATTCCCAAGGAAGAAGATGAAGTAATGAGTGATTACTCACCAAATGAATTTTCACTCACATAACCCCCAAATGGTGGCCGGCCACTTCATGGAGGGGGAGTTACATGCATGCATGTAACTCCCATGACCCTTGGTCTCCCTCATGATGTGGCACTAATTGACCAAGTCAATGATGATGTGGAGCATCATCATTGGCCGGCCATGCCTAGTCATCATCATGACATGGCATTTGGTCAAGTCAAACTTGACCTTTCATCTTCCCTCTCAAGTCAAGTCAAACTTGACCTCTAATCTCCCATGGTTGATCAAATCTAACCACTTGACTCAAGTCAATTTAATATAATGAATCTCTATTCATTAATTTAAAATTGATTTGATGAATCAAATCTCAATTAGACTCATTCAACACTTGAATCAACTTGAGTCTAACTCAATTAGTCTAATTTGGATTACTCTTAATCCAATTTGGTTCATCCCATGAACCTAATCCTCATGGTTCATCATATGAACCTAATCTCCATCTAATTGCTCTTATGTGTGTGACCCTATAGGTTCTTGTAGCGTTGGCAATGTCCTAAACCGATTTAGGAACATAAGCAATGAGCGGTATCTAGCAACACATCATTGCTACCCAAGTTACAAGAATGTTGAGCTCAACATCACCTTTGTGACTACTAATTGTGACTCTCACAATATGTGACAATGTCCTCTATCCTTGACATCTAGATTGACCAATCGAGGCATAGACCGTGTCATCCTGCAGTACAATCTAAATCTTGAACTCAAGTAGACTCACTCTAATCAAATGAGCTCAATATCTCATATTGACTCATTTGGGCATAACCATGCACTTCGTGGTCTCACTCTATCAAGAATATCGATGTCACCCCGTCATATAGGAGGATAGATCCCATCTACATCACTCACATCCCTCCACATAATTGCTTATACCCAAGAATCGCCTTTATAGTCCACCCATTTACGGTGACGTTTAGTAAGCCAAAGTATGCAACTCCTTATGTAGGGAACCATGGTGACTTCAGGTCTAAGGACTAATAGTCATACTAATAGCCACATGAGAAAGTATATGACACTCATATAACGATCCATGATACTTTCTCATGGCGGGTCATTCAGTATACATTCTTTAATGCATACCCATGTGTCAACTTGATATCTCATATCCATGACTTGTGAGATCAAGTCATCTTGTTGACCTACATGCTAGTCTCTATGCATTAACATTGTCCCTGAATGTTAATACTCGACTAGGAATGATTAAGAGTAGTGTTCTCTATATCATCTCATTATCGATTCAACCAATCGATTGATATAGATAAGAACCTACTACTCAAGGACATTATTATATTTAGTTATTTGGCACCAATACAAGTAAATATAATAACCATGCCTTTATAAATAGGAATATGATACAATAAAGTCCATACAACAATCATCATATGATTGGCTCTAGGGCTTTCACTAACACTTTTCACTAACAATCTCCCACTAGCACTAGTGTCAATTACCGTAGTATCTAATACCCAATGACCTAGTGTGACCATCATGCTTTTTCTATGCCAAAGCCTTGGTCAAGGGATCTGAGATGTTAGCCTCTGTGGGTACTCTGCAAATCTTCACATCTCCTCTATCGATAACCTCTCGAATGAGATGGAAGCACTGATATATTCAGCCTCTATTGTAGAATCAGCAACTGTGTCCTGCTTGGATCTCTTCCAGCTCACAACGCCACCATTCAAGCAAAACACGAACTCTGACTGCGATCTATAATCATCTTGGTCAGTTTGGAAGCTAGCATCGTTGTAACCCTTTTCAGCTAGCTCCTCATCGCCTCCAAATATCAAGAAATATTCTTTAGTCCTTCAAAAGTACTTAAGAATATTCTTGATTGTTATCCAGTGATGCTCACCTGGATCTGACTGGTATCTACTCATCATGCTCAAAGCATACGAGACATCAGGACGAGTACATAGCATGGCGTACATGATAGATCCTATAGCAGATGTGTAAGGGATCTTCTCTATGCGGTCTCTCTCCACTCTAGAAGAGGGACTTTGAGTCTTCGAAAGACTCACACCATATGACATAGGCAGAAGTCCCCTCTTGGAATTCTGCATGGTAAATTGTAGTAATACCGTGTCAATGTATGTTAGATCTATCTCTATAGATCTCGATGCCTAGAATATAGGCTGCTTCACCTAAGTCCTTCATTGAGAAGCACGTCCCCAGCCAAGTCTTCACAGACTGTAGCGAAGGGATGTCATTCCCAATGATTAGTATGTCATCCACATACAATACAATGAAGACAATTGTATTACCATTAACCCTCTTGTAGACATAGGGTTCATCTTCATTCTTGATGAAATCAAACTATTTGATCGTATCATCGAATCGAAGATTCCAGCTTCGAGAAGCTTGCTTTAGCCCATAAATGGACCTTTGCAGCTTGCATACTTTCTCAGTATGCTGTGGATCTTTAAAACCCTCAGGTTGTGTCATGTACACATCCTCGAGTAAGTTTTCATTCAGAAATATAGTTTTAACATCCATCTGTCATATCTCATAATCGCAGTATGCTGCAATAGCAAGCAAGATCCGAATGGACTTAAACATCGCCACTGGAGAAAAGGTTTCATCATAGTCAATACCATGAATTTGCTTGAAACCTTTAGCCACCAATCGGCCCTTATAGGTATGCGTAAGTCCATCCATGTCAGTCTTTCTCCTAAAGATCCACTTACACCCAATTGGTTTGACCCATTCAGGTGGATCAACCAAAGTCCATACTTGGTTGGTGTACATGGATTCCATCTCGGATCTCATGGCCTCTAGCCATTTCTCAGAATCTGGGCTTATCACAGCTTCCTGATAGGAGGTAGGCTCATTCTCAATGAGCATAACGTCATCATGGTCAGACAAGAGAAATGAGTATCTCTCAGGCTGACGACGTACCCTATCAGACCTGCGAAGAGGTAGGTCTACATGAACAGGTGGTTGTTCCACAACTCTTTGTGCAACAATCTCATCACCCACAACACTTTGTGGTTCCTGTTCAACCTCCATCAAGGCCTTAGTGCTATGGTCCTTATCTTGAATTTCTTCAAGATCGAACGTACTCCCACTAGTTTTTCTAGAAACAAAATCCCTTTCTAGAAAAACCCCAGTCTTTTCTACAAACACTTTGTGCTGACTGGGAATGTAGAAGTAATATCCCTTTGGATATCCAACAAAATAGCACCTATCGAATTTGGGTCCCAGTTTGTCTGAGACTTGACGTCGAACGTAAGCCTCATAACCCCAAATCCTCATGAAATACATCTTGGGATTTCTCCTTGTCCATATCGTATATGGTGTCTTTATCACAGCCTTGGATGGTACACGGTTAAGGGTAAAGGTTGCTGTGTCAAGAGCATATCCCCAAAAGGATATAGGAAGATCTGTGGGACTCATCATAGATCGTACCATATCTAATAGGGTACGATTCCTCCTTTTGGATACACCATTCCACTGTGGTGTTCCAAGAGGAGTGAGTTGGGATATAATCCCACACTCAGCTAGATAGTCATGAACCTCATAGCTAAGGTATTCACCACCTCGATCTGATCGAAGTATTTTAATACTCTTGCCAAGCTGGTTTTGTACTTCATTCTGGAATTCTTTGAACTTTTCAAAGGATTCTGATTTATGAGTCATAAGATACACATAACCATATCTAATGAAGTCATCAGTAAATGTAATGAAGTACCTGTAACCACCTCTAGCTGCAACACTGAAAGGGCCACATACATCATTATGTAAAAGTCCTAACAAGTCCATTGCTATTTCACTGTGTCCATTAAAGGGAGTCTTGGTCATCTTGCCTAAAAGGCAAGACTCGCATGTCTCATATGATTCAAAATCAAATGAGTCTAACAGCCCATCCTTATGGAGATGAGATAAGCGACTCTTATTTATGTGACCTAAGCGACAATGCCAGAGATAGGTTTGGTTCAACTCATTTGACTTGAACCTTTTGGTACTTATGTTATAGATAGGGCTCTCTAAGTCTAGAAAATAGAGTCCTTTCATTAGAGGTGCACTACAATAGAACATATCATTTAAATAAACTGAACAATATTTGTTATTTATTATAAATGTAAATCCTTTCTTGTCCAAACAAGAAACCGAAATGATGTTCTTAGTTAAGGCAAGCACATAACAACATTCATCTAATTCTAGTACAAGCCCAGAGGGCAGAGATAGATCATAAGTTCCTACAGCAACAGCAGCAACCCTTGCTCCATTGCCTACTCGTAGGTCCACCTCGCCCTTTGTCAATGCCCTGCTATTTCTCAGCGCCTGCACATTGGTACAAATGTGAGATGTGTTAGGGCAATCTCTTGTCGTAATATGGTTTTGATGGTGTGGCAAAGGGTTTAAGTTAGTTTGATATGTTGATTTGATATGTGCGTTGAAGTCGTGAAGGACTTAGTAATTCGCACATGGAGCCGTGGCGAGTTTCACATCTCATGACTCGTGCCTTGAGTCGGTGAAGGATAGCTTTGCGGAAGCCGTGCGCTTGGAGCATCCGAGGGACCGCCGGACGAGAAGCTTGGAGTGAAGCCGGAGGAAGTAGACTTCGAGGCAAGAGACGCGAAGGAGCATTGCAGAGCCGTGCGCCTGATGCTGCCGAGGGACGTGGCCGAGAACGAAGAGAACTTCGAAGGCAAGGGACTCTGAGAGATGAGAGTGAGCGATTGTAACCCGGGGAGGGGTAGCTCTTAGGTGAAACTTGGCCATTTGGCCAAGTGTCGGATGGGTTTTCCCGACACCGCCGATCATGCCATGTCATGGCATGATCGCTTCCGAGTCGAGTGAGTTCGACCGTATCCGATCGATGGGTTTATGCCGACGATCGCCATGTAATGGCGCCATCGCCAGAGGATATCTCGCACAGACCGCTAGTAGCCGATCGGGCTCGACTTGAGGAGGCAGCTGACCGTGAGGTCCATCACGATCGCCAAGAGTTTCGTTGGACTACAGTCGGGATCCACGTGTTCGGAGGCCATTGTAGGACGGCAAGCCATCGCCAAGGGCGCAATGATCGTGGCGCCAACGGAAGAAATCAGCCCTCTCTATAAAAAGAGAGGGTGTGAGCCTTTGAGAGGCTAATGCTTATGCTCTAAGTGATCTTCCTAGTGCCCCACAAGCTCTAAACTCTTCTTACTTGTTTTTACTCCATTCTAATTATAAGAAGAGTGATCTTGATTGTAAAGGTTACCTCCACCTAGCTTGGTGCAAAGGAGAGACTAATAGTGATTGGCTTTGGAGGAGTGATTCACCTTGAACGAATCAGACCGTGGATTAGCGGCGTAGTCATGAACCACGTTACATCTTCTTGTTAGTGTTTGTGTCTTCATTTATTGCTTTGTCTTTATTATTTATGCTTCCGCTTGCGCTAACGATTGTGTAGATGAGCAAACGAATGAGAGAATTCCGACATCCATCGTAAGAGGGCTATTCACCCCCCTCTAGCCGGCCGTTCGATCCCCTACAAGTGGTATCAGAGCCAAGGAAAGCTTGTCGAGGACTAACCGCCACAACAAGCAACTTTCAAAATGGCCGGCTCCAACATCCATCCTCCAAAGTTTGAAGGAGAATTCGCTTGGTGGAAGAAGCGAATGGAGGTATTTTTCGAAACGGATTTTGATATTATGATTACAATGGAATCCGATTTCGTTTTGCCTAGGGATGAAGAGGGGAAGCCAATAGAGAAATCAAGGTGGACCAAAAGGCAAAGGGAAGAGCACCTTGCAAATTCAAAAGCCAAGCATCATCTCTTCAATGTGCTCCCCCAACAAGAAATCAACCGAATAGGAGAATGCCTAAGCACCAAGGAGATGTGGGAGAAGCTAATTGAGCTTCATGAAGGCACATCCGAGGCGAAGCTAGCAAGGAGAGATCTCCTCCGCTCCCAACTATCCAACATTAAATTAGAAAAGGGAGAAAAGGTAACTTCTTTGCATTCTAGATTCAAAGAAATTTTAAATGGACTAACAAGTGTAGGAGAAAGGCTCTCCAATCGCGATATGATAATGAAGGCCATAGATGCTTTCCCCCGATCATCCAAGTGGAGTTCAATGGTGGACTCATTTTACATTTCAAAGAATCTAGAGGTAAGTACTCTAGATGAATTTTTCTCCACTATGGAATTACATGAATCTAGGCTTGAAGGAATACAAGAAGAGCCAAAAATACAACCTTCAAGGGGAGTAGCATTGTTGGCAAATAAGGGGAAGAAGAAGATAGAGATCTCCTCCTCCTCCGATGATGAAGCGTCTTCCTCCTCCTCCATGGATAGCACCGAAGAAGCCTATATGGTAAGGAAGGGTAAGACGTGCATTTAAAAGGTTTTCATTTTCATAAATCAAATGATAGGAATAGAAGACCAAGGGGAAGGTCATATGCTACAATTGCCAAGGAGAGGGCACATAAGGGACAATTGTCTCCTAAACAAGAGCAAGGAAGAGAGGAAAAAGAAAGAAGAAAAGAAGAAAAAGGGGAGCAAGAAAAAGAAGGAAGAGGAGAAGAAGACAAAAGAAAAGGGGAAGACCAAAGCTCTAAGAGCAAGGACTTGGGATGACCCATCCTCATCCTCCTCATCATCATCGGATGAGGAGAATGCCTTTGTCACCAATTTGGCCTTGATGGCCTTTGATGACTTGGATTGCTCTTCATCCGAAAATGAAGGATCAAGCTCAAGAGGAGAGAGCTCAAGTGAAGGGAGCTTCTACATCCTCCTCATCCGAAGAAGAAGAAGAGGATATGGAAACTATGGTAGCGAATGCCTCTCCTAAGAAAATAGTTTCCATAATTTCTAGTTTAACTAAGGACTTATTTGGAATGAAAAAGAAAAATAAAAGCATGCTTAATCAAATTAAGGCATTGGAAAATAAGCTAGAAAATGCATGCTTAAATGATAATATTTCTTCTAGCTTAAATGATGCATGCTCACATGATCTTTATGTGCCATTAGATGTTAGTGATGCATGTATAAATGAAAATAGGGCCTAAGGAAAAGGTAGAATATTTAACAAAAGCCCTAGAAAAATTCACAATTGGCTCCAACACATTGAACATGATCTTAGGGAGCCAAAGAGCTAGTTTCAACAAAAATAGGCTACAAGGAAGAAAGAAAAATGAGAAGGCCTACAAATGCCTAATAGCTAGGGGACAAGATAAGAAGAAAGTAATAGCTAGGAAATGAATCCCCAAGGAATACTTAGTGAACCCAATAGGAAAGAACTTATTTTGGGTTCCAAAATCCATCCTTAAGGGTTAGGATAACTCTAGGGTAGTCAACCATATGCAATTGACCTATATCATATTTTGGTTGACTTAGGATGGCGGGATAACATTTTTTTAATAGTGTTGGGTGATGATAACGTGCCCATAAATAGATAATAATGCTTAAATCATGATGATTAATGTAATTGCTATGAATGTTGGCAATCATGATTTATGCTATTGATATTTGGCACATAATCATGGGAAATATGGTTGAATCATGCTTTAGGTGATACTTTGCTTATTATCATCATATAATACCTAATGCATGATTATTATTCAATTAATACATGAGTTTCATGATCATAATGTAGAATTCATTCATATATGCCTTTATGATCATGAGGATTATTAGGTTGATACTTAACCTTGATAGAATTGCATGAATATATTGGTTAAGTATACACAAATACCCCCCTAGGATGCATCTCACACTCACCATAGGCTACCTTGATTGAAAACTTAGCATGAGTGAGATGTTAGGATGATACAAATGTCCACTATTGTCTATGGCATTTAGATGGTCATTTAAAGTATCAAAATAGCAATAATAGACCAATCATGGGGAAGACTTATGTTTAATTCATAGACATATTGCCCAAAGATCATGGTTGGATATTTCATATGTTTTCAAAACAATTTCTTAATCTAAAATCTAAGTATTCATGTTTTGAAACAATTGGATGCAAGACTAGGTGTTAAAATGGATACTCTTATGATAAAAAATCTAGTAGTTTTTAAAGCTTTTGGATTTTTGGAAAATACGTGGATATATAATGATTTTTCATGATGTAATGCCCGTAAAATTCCTAGCAATTTTACAAGAATTTTTGGCTTGATGATCATGGGCTTTATGTGGGCCTTTTCAAAAATAAAAGAAAATAAGCCGAAAAGGGGTGCAAGGCCTAGGAATTGAACTCCAAACCTCTAGAGATAGCCAAGCCTTATAGATGCACCCACTAACCAGAAGCCCAATAGGATTATATGATTAAGGAAGAGGGTGAAACTATAGATAAGTGGGACTAGGAGTAAATGAAGAGGCATGGAAAAGAAAAGAGGAACTTCTCTTTCTCCCCCCTTTATAAAGAAGAGGGAAGGTTGAATTTGGTCACTTCCTCTCTTCTTCTTCCTCTCCTCACTGAAAATCTTGAGCTCCCTCTCCATTTCCTCCATTGGCCGAACCTCCTTCAAGCAAGAAGCAAGGGCTAGGGTTGGTTCTTAGGTCATCTTCTCCACCCAAAACAAAGCGAAGGAAGTAAGTGTCCCTCACCTGCATACGAGTAGTTACGATTGAATGTTTGAACAACCTGTATGTTATATTCGGCCAAGCATGTTTTAGTTTACCAATGAAGTTGAAATCTATGTTTAGGGAGGATATGATGATGCTAAGATGGGAAAAGAGGGTTGGTTAAAAGCTAACCCTAGTTGAGCCGTTCAGTTACATTATTGCTATGTATAAAGTGAAGCTCCGTATTTATGTTTATACAAGATTGATGCTAGATGATGTAGTTAGGATTTAAAGGCGAGAATTAGGTCAAAGTTAACCTAGGAAACCCTATGGACCATTCGGCCAACATGGGTTTTGGTGTTTTTGTTGAAGTTTATATCTTGCTTTACTTGCAAATGATGATGATAGCATGTTAGAGGGATTAGGATAAAGATCTAACCCCCAAAGGTCTCCATGAACCATTCGGCCAAGTCATGGACTAGGGTCTAAATGAAGCTCCATGTTATGTTTATGCTATGTTCTATAACTAGATGATGATGTTAGGGGTTAAAGTGGATTAGGACAAAAGCTAACCCTAATGAACCCTAAGAACCATTCGGCCAATATGGATCTTGGTGTTTTATTGAAGTTTTATAGCTTGTTTTACTTGTAAGTAATGATGTTAACATGTTAGGGGGGTTGAGGTTAAAGATCTAAACCCTAAAAAGCCTATAAGGGCCATTCGGCCACCCTTGATCTCTTTAGGTTACAATGAAGTTCATACCATGAAGTATGCTATGCTATGTTAATGAAATAAGCTATGATGTTATGAAATGAAGTATGCTATGCTATGTGAATGAAATGAAGCATGATGTGTTATGAAATGAAGTATGCTATGCTATGTTAATGAAATAAGCTATGTTGTTATGAAATGAAGTATGCTATGCTATGTGAATGAAATGAAGCATGATGTGTATGAAATGAAGTATGCTATGCTATGTTAATGAAATAAGCTATGTTGTTATGAAATGAAGTATGCTATGCTATGTGAGTGAAATGAAGCATGATGTGTTATGAAATGAAGTATGCTATGCTATGTTAAAGAAATAAACTATGTTGTAAAATAAGCATATAAGTATTTTACTTTCTGCATGGCTTGTACCAAGACCTTAACAAGGTCCAAAGAAGGGATGGGCTCCTAAGATGCCCTAGGTCGATGGAATAAGACTCGGGCCTAGGATGTGCTTCTATGTATGATTGCCCCTAGGTCGATGGAATAAGATTCGGGCCTAGTACGGGATGGGCTCCAAGATGCCTTAGGTCGATGGAGTAAGACTCGGGCCTAGGATGGGCTTCTACGCTATGACGATTGCCCCTAGGTCGATGGAATAAGACTCGGGCCTAGGAACCTATTAGGTTCGAGACTTGCTACCTCGGGCCTATTTAGGGATGCGCGCTATGATAATGAAGAAGTGGTACAATGCCGGGCCCAATTATGTTGAGATCTATATTTACGTACCTAACATATATGTTTTCAAAAGCATCTTGCATATGTATGCCATGATTGTTTACGTTACATGTTATGTTAGATGATATGCCATAATGTTTAAGTTACCTGTTATGCTAGATGATATGCCATAATGTTAAGTTACATGTTATGTTAGATGATATGCCATAATGTTAAGTTACAAGTTATGTTAGATGATATGCCATGATGTTAAGTTACATGTTATGTTAGATGATATGCCATGATTGTTTACGTTACATGTTATGTTAGATGATATGCCATAATGTTTAAGTTACATGTTATGCTAGATGATATGCCATAATGTTTAAGTTACCTGTTATGTTAGATGATATGCCATAATGTTTAAGTTACCTGTTATGTTGATGGCACGCTATGATGTTAGGTTACTAAGTTACATATGATGCCATGTATGTTATGTTTATGTTACTTAAGCTACAAGTTAAGTTGAAGATGCCATGTATGTTACATGATATATTGATTATATGTTATAAATGCTACAAGTCATGATTAATGATGATGTATGGTTTTTGTGAGTAGGACAGGATCTTACTAAGCCTATGTGCTTATAGTTTATTTTCCTCGTCTGAGATAAGGGTAAGGGATGGATAAACTAAAGGAGCAGCAGGAGGGGTCAATGTGTGTGGTAGTGGCATGGTGGAGAAGATCCGTTAAGTCTACTTATACATGTATTACCTATAATGATGATGTCTATGGATGTCTTTACTTATGTCTCCCTATGACGATGATGTTATGAACCTACTAAGCCTTAAGTATCTATATATATATATGATGCATGCTTTATGTTGATAAGAAGAAGTAAAGAAGAAGTAAGAAGAAGTATCTATGCATGCTATGCTATGAAACATACTCTATGTTAAGAAGAAGTGTTAATGCATATTTATGTTTAAAAGAAAAAAAAAAAGTATTTAGGTCTCAAGTCTTCCGCTGTAAGAAATAAGAAGTACATATATATAAAGTCTTCCGCTGTATGAAATGTATGTACGGTCGCGTCACTTCGCCTCCCGGACATTTAGGGTCGGGCGAGTTGGTATCAGAGCGGATCTGCCTCTCCACTACACACACATCAAGCTCCAAATCCTGCTGCTCCAAGTAAGAATTCTATGTCTATACTCTAAATTTTGTTAATTTTGATCATGCATGATATGAAATATCTTTAGATTATTTAGTTCATGTATAATATAAAATGCCTCTAGCTTATTTATAAAATGCCTTTCCCTTATGCTTGATTCATGTATGATAGGAAATGCTTCTAACTTAAACATGCACGAAAATATGTATGATACCCTTATGATTGTTCATGTATGATATAAAATACCTTAAGCTTAAATTATGCAGGAGAACATGAGTGATGCCTTAAGCTATGATGCCTTAAGCTTAAAACAACCTTATGCTAGCCTTAGTTTAATTACAAAAAAAATAATAATAATAAAATATCTATATATATATATATATATATATATATATATATATATACATATATATATAAACAAATAAATAAATAAATAAATAAATTTTGTTATGAAAATTTGATTTTTTCGTAATTAATTGTGTAAGGTCTATGTTCATCTGAATTGAATTAAGTCGGTTTCGTACGGGTTGGTCGGTTTTGTACCGATTTCATTTATTTCAATTTCGAATGGCACTGACGATGACTACTATGACCCGTGATGTGTCACGAAACCGATTAAGGGAAGCTATTGAAGAGATAGTCTATAAACCGATGGTGGGGTCATCGGACACATGAGAAGGCTCGATGGTCTTTTAGGAGACTCGAGCGCGGAGTTTCGCACATCGATAACTATAAGATATGGGCCTTGGTCCGCCTCCGCCAAATGAGTTCATGGTAGTTGCACACCACGTGTGGGGCCGCATGAAGGGCTGATAACCTATGCGGAGTTGTCGAATCGCTGGAGCAGGTTCAAGAGAAGCCTGTGGTAGAGGATCCGGTGGTAGCTGGCCACGGGAAGAAGGAAGAAGGATCTGCAAACAGTCAACTTATTGGCCAACCAAAGACCACCCCGTGAGGCCAAGGGAGATGGGATGAAAAAATACGATCGCACTAGGGTTTGTCCTAGTGGGAGTCATAATGAACTATCTTCTCAAATAGTTGCTGTGGTTTAATTTGGAAATAAGGAATGTTATCTGTTAACGTTTCTCCTTATGATTGGAAAGGAGGAATAAGAGATGTGAATAAGAGACGACAAGTCATTTCCCTTTTTGAAATTGATGATGAGTTCATTGCATGGGATGTGTATGATATAGTTGAACAATCTTTGGGTGGAACATACAACAAAAAAAAAAAAAAAGATTATGCGTTACGGGGTGGAAATCATCTCCGACGACTCTCGACCACAGCGATAGCAGCGTTGTTCGATATCGAAAAGCAAGCACGTGACCCAAGCCTTCAGAGGATCAAGCAAGAGGTCCTAGAGGGAAAGGACGACGGGTTTCGGATCTCTGATAATGGAGTACTCTACCTCAGGGATCGCTTGTGTATTCCCGACAATCCAGAATTGCGGGAGGAGATATTTGAGGAAGCTCACAAAACTCCCTATGCGATGCATCCTGGAACCACCAAGATGTACCAAGACCTTAAACGAAAGTTCTGGTGGTTCGGAATGAAAAGAGATGTGGCTCAGTATGTCAGTACTTGCCTGACCTGCCAAAGGGTTAAGGCAGAGCACCAAAGACCTGGAGGAACACGCGGTGATCCAGATTCGTAATGGAAATGGGAGGACATTTCTATGGATTTCATCTCAGGTTTGCCCAAGACGACAAACGTTTTCGATGCTATATGGGTGATTGTAGACAGTTTGACTAAGTCCGCCCATTTCTTAGCAATCAAGATGACCTATTCGACGGAACAACTGGCTCAGTTATATGCTAGGGAAATTATCAGACTACATGGAATTCCTAAGACCATCATTTCTGACAGAGATGGTCGCTTTATCTCCCATTTCTGGGAATGCGTTCAGAAGGCCTTAGGCACAAAGCTATTGTTGATCGCTCCATCCCCGACGACGGACGAGACCGAAAGAGTAAATCAAGTACTGGAAGATATGTTAAGAGCCTGCGCCCTGGATTTCAAAGGTAGCTGGTGTCGATACTTATGTTTGGCAGAATTCGCCTACAATAATAGCTACCAAGCTACTATCGGAATGGCACCTTACGAGGCTCTATACGGGAGGAAATGTAGATCTCCCATATGCTGGTACGAGGGTGGTGAAAAGAAGAGGATGGGACTCCAGACGGATTTCATCGACGACACCACGAGCTATTCGAACATCGCCGGAGGATTGAACCGCCAAAGCCGGCAAAGAGCTATGCGGATAAGAGGCGTGAACCGTTAGAATTCGAGTTGAGGACCTAGTATTCTCAAAGTAGCTCCCATGAAGGGAGTAATAAGGTTCGGAAGGAAGGGTAAAGCGAGTCCACGTTCGTGGGACCGTATCCGATATCGCAGAGGATTGGCAAGGTAACAGCTAGTGCCTCAAGAGATGTCGGCTATTCACAATGTGTTTCATGTCTCTGTGCTCAAGAAATGCATTTCCAGTACGGACCAAGTGATCGAGCCACAAACAGTACAAGTTCAAGAGGACCTGAGTATTGAAAGTCAGCCAATCCAAATATTAGACCGAGAAGTCAAGAGGCTAAGGAATAAAGAGGTGCCCTTAGTAAAGGTCCTGTGGCAGAATCAGCGATGCGAGAAGCTACAGGAACGCGAGGAGGACATGAAGCAGAAGTACCCACAATTGTTCTAAGTTTCGAGGACGAAACTTTTAAAGGTATGAAGGATTATAACGCCCGTAAAATTCCTAGCAATTTTACAAGAATTTTTGGCTTGATGATCATGGGCTTTATGTGGGCCTTTTCAAAAATAAAAGAAAATAAGCCGAAAAGGGGTGCAAGGCCTAGGAATTGAACTCCAAACCTCTAGAGATAGCCAAGCCTTATAGATGCACCCACTAACCAGAAGCCCAATAGGATTATATGATTAAGGAAGAGGGGGAAACTATAGATAAGTGGGACTAGGAGTAAATGAAGAGGCATGGAAAGAAAAGAGGAACTTCTCTTCTCCCCTTTATAAAGAAGAGGGAAGGTTGAATTTGGTCACTTCTCTCTTCTTCTTCCTCTCCTCACCAAAATCTGAGCTCCTCTCTCCTCCATTGGCCAACCTCCTTCAAGCAAGAAGCAAGGGCTAGGGTTGGTTCTTAGGTCATCTTCTCCACCCAAAACAAAGCGAAGGAAGTAAGTGTCCTCACCGCATCTACAGTAGTTACGATTGAATGTTTGAACAACTCAGATGTTATATTGGCCAAGCATGTTTTAGTTTACCAATGAAGTTGAAATCTATGTTTAGGAGGATATGATGATGCTAAGATGGGAAAAGGGTTGGTTAAAAAGCTAACCCTAGTTGAGCACTTATGTGTTTCGGCCACCCTAGGAAATTAGGGTTAGGGTTTCATGAATGCCTTGTTTTAATTGCTATATGATGTAGTTAGGGTTTAAAAGGGATTAGGTCAAAAGTTAACCCTAGGAAACCCTATGGACCATTCGGCCAACATGGGTTTTTGGTGTTTTTGTTGAAGTTTATATCTTGCTTTACTTGCAAATGATGATGATAGCATGTTAGAGGGATTAGGATAAAGATCTAACCCCAAAGGTCTCCATGAACCATTCGGCCAAGTCATGGACTAGGGTCTAAATGAAGCTCCATGTTATGTTTATGCTATGTTCTATAACTAGATGATGATGTTAGGGGTTAAAGTGGATTAGGACAAAAGCTAACCCTAATGAACCCTAAGAACCATTCGGCCAATATGGATCTTGGTGTTATATTGAAGTTTTATAGCTTGTTTTACATGTAAGTAATGATGTTAACATGTTAGGGGGGTTGAGGTTAAAGATCTAAACCCTAAAAAGCCTATAAGGGCCATTCGGCCACCCTTGATCTCTTTAGGTTACAATGAAGTTCATACCATGAAGTATGCTATGCTATGTTAATGAAATGAAGCATGATGTGTATGAAATGAAGTATGCTATGCTATGTTAATGAAATAAGCTATGTTGTTATGAAATGAAGTATGCTATGCTATGTGAGTGAAATGAAGCATGATGTGTTATGAAATGAAGTATGCTATGCTATGTTAAAGAAATAAGCTATGTTGTAAAATAAGCATATAAGTATTTTACTTTCTGCATGGCTTGTACCAAGACCTTAACAAGGTCCAAAGAAGGGATGGGCTCCTAAGATGCCCTAGGTCGATGGAATAAGACTCGGGCCTAGGATGGGCTTCTATGTATGATTGCCACTAGGTCGATGGAATAAGATTCGGGCCTAGTACGGGATGGGCTCCAAGATGCCTTAGGTCGATGGAGTAAGACTGATTGCCCCTAGGTCGATGGAATAAGACTCGGGCCTAGGAACCTATTAGGTTCGAGACTTGCTACCTCGGGCCTATTTAGGGATGCGCGCTATGATAATGAAGAAGTGGTACAATGCCGGGCCCAAATATGTTGAGATCTATATTTACGTACCTAACATATATGTTTTCAAAAGCATCTTGCATATGTATGCCATGATTGTTTACGTTACATGTTATGTTAGATGATATGCCATAATGTTTAAGTTACCTGTTATGTTAGATGATATGCCATAATGTTAAGTTACATGTTATGTTAGATGATATGCCATAATGTTAAGTTACAAGTTATGTTAGATGATATGCCATGATGTTAAGTTACATGTTATGTTAGATGATATGCCATGATTGTTTACGTTACATGTTATGTTAGATGATATGCCATAATGTTTAAGTTACCTGTTATGCTAGATGATATGCCATAATGTTTAAGTTACCTGTTATGTTAGATGATATGTCATGATGTATAAGTTACATGTTATGTTCGATGGCACGCTATGATGTTAGGTTACTAAGTTACATATGATGCCATGTTTGTTATGTTTATCTTACTTAAGCTACAAGTTAAGTTGAAGATGCCATGTATGTTACATGATATATTGATTATATGTTATAAATGCTACAAGTCATGATTAATGATGATGTATGGTTTTTGTGAGTAGGACAGGATCTTACTAAGCCTATGTGCTTATAGTTTATTTTCCCTCGTACTGCAGATAAGGGTAAGGGATGGATAAACTAAAGGGAGCAGCAGGAGGGGTCAATGTGTGTGGTAGTGGCATGGTGGAGAAGATCCGTTAAGTCTACTTATACATGTATTACCTATAATGATGATGTCTATGGATGTCTTTACTTATGTCTCCCTATGACGATGATGTTATGAACCTACTAAGCCTTAAGTATCTATATATATATATGATGCATGCTTTATGTTGATAAGAAGAAGTAAAGAAGAAGTAAGAAGAAGTATCTATGCATGCTATGCTATGAAACATACTCTATGTTAAGAAGAAGTGTTAATGCATATTTATGTTTAAAAGAAAAAAAAAAGTATTTAGGTCTCAAGTCTTCCGCTGTAAGAAATAAGAAGTACATATATATAAAGTCTTCCGCTGTATGAAATGTATGTACGGTCGCGTCACGCGCCGCCTCTCCGGACATTTAGGGTCCCGGAAGGGCGGGCGTGACACATGAAAACCTATTTTTCACTGATAGATATACTTAAAAGAAATGTGTTCCCAAAATTTCATGATTTTTCGAATTTTCTGGAATTTTTAATGCATTAAAAATTCGCCAAAATCGTCATGGAATCCATTGTGATCGCCATATCGATATCGATCGATAACCTGAAAAACAACCCAATATTTTTTCATTTCAGATTTTAATCAAGTTTTTGGTGTTCTCTTTCTACTATACTTGATGCCATGAGTTTATAAATTAGGATTAATCTTTTTGATGGTGTCAAAGTGGGAGAAATGTATGTTTAAGTAAAGGGGAACATATTTAGGGGGAGAAATGATTATTCTTATGATAGGGGGAGAACATTTTTATGGGGAGTTTCATGGATTAATGGGGAGTTGCATGTTGCTATATCATGTTTACGTTTACATGCTTTCTTTCCTTTAAAATTTATATCAAATGTTTTTACCTAACTTAAACGGATTGTCACACATCAAAAAGGGGGAGATTGTTAGGGCAATCTCTTGCCGTAATATGGTTTTGATGGTGTGGCAAAGGGTTTAAGTTAGTTTGATATGTGCGTTGAAGTCGTGCAGGACTTAGTAATTCGCACATGGAGCCATGGCGAGTTTCACATCTCATGACTCGTGCCTTGAGTCGGTGAAGGATAGCTTTGCGGAAGTCGTGCGCTTGGAGCATCCGAGGGACCGCCGGACGAGAAGCTTGGAGTGAAGCCGGAGGAAGTAGACTTCGAGGCAAGAGATGCGAAGGAGCATTGCAGAGCCGTGCGCCTGATGCTGCCGAGGGACGTGGCCGAGAACGAAGAGAACTTCGAAGGCAAGGGACTCCGAGAGATGAGAGTGAGCGATTGTAACCCGGGAAGGGGTAGCTCTTAGGTGAAACTTGGCCATTTGGCCAAGTGTCGGATGGGTTTTCCCGACACCAGTCGACTGCCATGTCATGGCAGTCGACTGCTCTGAGTCGAGTGAGTTCGACTGGTATCCGACTGATGGGTTTATGCCCAGCAGTCGACTGCCATGGAATGGCAGTCGACTGCCAGAGGATATCGCGGGCACAGAACCGCTCGTAGCCGACTGGGCAGTCGACTACGGAGGCAGCAGTCGACTGGTGAGGTCCATCAGTCGACTGCCAAGAGTTCCGTTGGACTACAACGGTCGGGATCCGACGTGTTCGGAGGCCATTGTAGTGACGGCAGTCGACTGCCAAGGGCAGCAGTCGACTGGTGGCGGCCAACGGGAAGAAATCAGCCCTCTCTATAAAAAGAGAGGGTGTGAGCCTTTGAGAGGCTAATGCTTATGCTCTAAGTGATCTTCCTAGTGCCCCACAAGCTCTAAACTCTTCTTACTTGTTTTTACTCCATTCTTATTGTAAGAAGAGTGATCTTGATTGTAAAGGTTACCTCCACCTAGCTTGGTGCAAAGGAGAGACCAATAGTGATTGGCTTTGGAGGAGTGATTCACCTTGGACGAATCGGACCGTGGATTAGCGGCGTAGCCGTGAACCACGTTACATCTTCTTGTTAGCGTTTGTGTTTTCATTTATTGCTTTGTCTTTATTGTTTATGCTTCCGCTTGCGCTAACGATTGTGTAGACGAGCAAACGAACGAGAGAATTCCGACATCCATCGTAAGAGGGCTATTCACCCCCCTCTAGCCGGCCGTTCGATCCCCTACAAGATGCACACCCGGTATCTTATACCCATGATGAAGAAATAGATAGATTGACTTCTATAACATTTATACCTGAAGTAGAAGTTTCACTTCTTTTCTTCTTAAGATCTTCCAGGTATGCCTTGCAATTACACTTCTAGTGTCCAGCTTCCTTGTAGTGGAAGCAAGCCCCTTCCTTGGCCACCCCTCCTTTGGGTTTCAGTTCCTTGCCTTTGCCCTTGGCTTGGGACTTTCCCTTACCTTTAGGCTTGCCCTTGCCTTTCTTCTTTTGCACCATCAAAATGGCATCAGATTTTCCCTTCTTAAAGTTGAGCTCAGTAGTTCTCAACATGCTAAGCATCTCAGGAAATAGCTTATCAATTTCATTCATGTTGTAATTCATGACAAATTTATTGTTGCTTTGTGGCAAAGACTGCAAGATTAAGTCGATGCTTGACTCTTGGCAAACGAGGAATCCCAATCTCTGTAGGTTTTCTACGTACCTAATCATCTTGAGTACATATGGACCTACAAGAGTACCATCTTGCATTTTGGAACCAAACAATGCCTTAGAGACTTCATATCTCTCATGTCTTGCTTGTCCTTAATATAGTTGATGAAGATGTTCGACCATATCATAAGCATTCATAAACTTGTGTTGCTTCTGAAGCTCAGAGTTCATGGTCGCGAGCATTAGACATGAAACATCTAATGCATCTTCTTGCATCTTTAAGCATCACCGCGAGGCGTGGCGGGGAGGTGCCTCGGAATGGGCTGCTCGAGCGTCTGATTTCCTTTCTTGGGTGAGAACGATTCTCAGGTTCCTGTACCAGTCCAGGAAATTTGCTCCATTGAACTTTTCCTTCTCAAGGACAGAACACAGAGAGAGAGTGTTCGTGTTTGTCGACATAGTTATCTACAACATACAATGCAGAAAATTAATATCATATTCCTTTTATCATTTAATTAGGCCTTTAATCAAATGATGCTCCCACTGAATTATAGGAATTTTATAGAATCGAGTTATGGATGTGGTCAAACCACATTACTAGATTCATACAAACTAGCTATAATTCTTGCAGGACAAGATCCACATCATACTAAGCCTTGAAATAGCTTTGGCTAAATCGCCCAAGACTTAGTACGATCGATGGGTAACACATTATCGATTACATCTCTATGCAACTCTTGTTTATAAGATCAAGACCAACATTTACAAAAGACATTGAGTTAGCTTTGGCTAAATCACCCAAGATTTAGTGTAAATACGATCTTATCCTATCTTTCCAACGGTTAGAATATGCCTATAGTTCTACTCGATCCAATTGAGTTAACTAGTTTTACTCAATCTAATTGAGCTTACTCTAACCCAAGCCGTGATAGGCGGGACCAAGATTGTCCCTCCGCACCCTACCAAGATAATATGCGTTTCTTTGCTTTGGCAGATTCAACAACTACAAATGATCGAGGTAGTGATGGGTATCAAGGACCTGGTAGGCATTTATGAGTTGATTCGATTAAGATCTAATCTAATCGTAATGTGTATCATATACGCATTAAGGCCTTTATTATCCTATATTAGCATGCATCACATACATACAAGCATTATTCTAGCATGCATCACATACATACAAGAAAATTATCCTAGCATGCATCATATACATACAAGCATTATTCTACTAGCATGCATCACATACATACAAGCAAAATCAAATATATATATATATATATATATATATATATATATATATATATATATAATCAACTGTGATGTGGTCATGGCCCTACTACAATCTTCTCATGCGAATGAGAAGATCGGACGATCAACCTAGGGCTAGCGGCTTCTCCAAGCGCTTCCTTTGACCGCCATGTGTCGCCGAAACCCTTCTCGTAACTTCGTCTACAAGTGGACTTTCCACCGCTCTATTTTGTACATTACAAATATGAAACTCGAGTTACATTCGAGTCTAAAACTATTTACAACTAGAATTTCAAAAGAAGAGGCACGACGCGCAGGTCGCATACACTATACAACACGCACAACCACAAAAACGGCACGCATGTCGTATTATGAATTACAACACATTAATGTCCAATCAAATTGTGGTTCTTGGGCCATGACAATCACAGAATTATACATAATTCTAAATCATGTATTTTTACAAAAAATTTCTATAATTTTTCCTATTTGGTTTTTAAATTTTATGAGTCACCTCTCTGTAACGGTCCCGCTAAGCGGTTTCCGGGTGCGATCGCAGGACAATGCCACTTTCGGGGATAGGGGCAGCGCCCCTACTCGCAAAATAAACTTTGCGAGTATCCCTACTACGATCTTACAGTGACTTAAGTCGCTGTCCCAAAAACCAAAAGCGAGAACTCGCCGTTTCGGAATGTTTTTCTCGATGGTGGAAGCCTACAAGTGTCCTAACACTCGTTGCTTCGACTCTTCGAGAAAAATACCCAAAAATTCTATAAAAATAGGAAATTCATAGAAACATAAAAATCTATAATTTTTATATGTAATATAAAAACTACAAAAACAAAACACATACATGCTTCGCACGTGGCTCTGATACCACTGTTGGACTTTCCGAGCCGCAGAAATCGCTTTTTGCGTTACGGAATCCTCGGAAGTCCAGCCACAGATCCGTGCGAAGATATATTAAAATAAAAATATGTATGTGCTAAGTAAACCTAGATCTACCTTAGATCTAGAAGTTGAGAGTGTTACCCTCGTAGCGACGCCCTTCGCTTATCCCGCTCGTCCAAAAGCTTGCCGGAATTCAAGAGTGTCAAGTGTACACTCCTCTATTGGTATCCACACGAAAAAATGGTGGAGAAACTCAACCTAGAGTGTGCTAGCACTCATGGAAATTTCGGCCAAGAAGTATTGGGAGAGCAAGAGAGGAAGAACCAAGGAAGAAGATGAAGTTACACACCTTAACTTCACACTTTCATAACCCCCTATAAGGGGGTTACATGCATGCATGTAACTCCAAGAACCAATGTCTCTTGGTCTCCCTCATGAGGTGGCACCCCATGATGTGTCCATGATGATGTGGAGCATCATCATTGGCCAGCCCCATGCCAAGTTATCATCATGACATGGCATTTGGTCAAGTCAAACATGACCTTTCATCTTCCCTCTCAAGTCAAGTCAAACTTGACCTCTTATCTCCCATGGTTGATCAAATCCAACCATTTGATTCAAGTCAATTTTAATTTAATGAATCTCTATTCATTAATTTAAATTGATTTGATGAATCAAATCTAAATTAGACTAATTCAACACTTGAATCAAATTGAGTCCAACTCAATTAGTCTAATTAGGATTACTCTTAATCCAATTTAGTTCAACACATGAACCTAATCCTCATGGTTCATCATATGAACCTAATCCTCATGGTTCATCATATGAACCTAATCTCCATCTAATTGCCCTTTGTGTGTAACCTATAGGTCCTTGTAACGTTGGCAAAGTCCCTAAACCGATTTAGGAACATATGCAATGAGCGATATCCAGCAACACATCATTGCTACCCAAGTTACAAGAATGTTGAGCTCCAACATCACCTTTGTGACTACTAATTGTGACTCTCACAATATGTGACAATGTCCCTCTATCCTTGACATCTAGATTGACCAATTGAGGCATAGACCGTGTCATCCTCGGTACAATCTATATCTTGAACTCCAAGTAGACTCACTCTAATCAAATGAGCTCAATATGTCATATTGACTCATTTGGGCATGACCATGCACTTCGTGGTCTCACTCTATCAAGAATATCAATGTCACCCCCGTCATATAGGAGGGATACATCCCATCTATATCACTCATATCCCTCCGCATAATTTATTACATACCCAGTAATCGCCTTTATAGTCCACCCATTTACGGGTGACGTTTGACGAAGCCAAAGTGTGCAACTCCTTATGTAGGGAACCTTGGTGACTTCAGGTCTAAGGACTAATAGTCATACTAATAGCCACATGAGAAAGTATATGACACTCATATAACATTCCATGATACTTTCTCATGGCAGGTCATTCAGTATACATTCTCCAATGCATACCCATGTGTCAACTTGATATCTCATATCCATGACTTGTGAGATCAAGTCATCGTGTTGACCTAGATGCTAGTCTCTACGCATTAACATTGTACCTGAATGTTAATACTCGACTAGGAATGATTAAGAGTAGTGTTCTCTATATCATCTCATTATTGATTCAACCAATCGATTGATATAGATAAGAACCTACTACTCAAGGTCATTATTATATTTAGTTATTTGGCACCAATACACATAAATATAATAACCATGCCTTTATAAATAGGAATATGATACAATAAAATCCATACAACAATTATCACATGATTGACTCTAGGGCTTTTCACTAACACAGTCGACTGATGTCATATTCATTGGATTTTTCAAGCATGGATCGCACCGTTGTCTCACAGCAACAGTGTCATCAGTCGACTGATGGTCCTGATCAGTCGACTGATAGGTGAAATCTTGCCTAGATAGCAGCTTTAAAGGGAGCTCGTGGAGGAGATTTTGATTATGGTTCTTTGGGAGCTTTTGGGGCAAATTGTTGGTGTGATTTAGGGTCTCCAAAGCTACTCTTCAAGCAACCAAAAGCAAGCGCTCATGTTCACATTGTGTAAAGTTTTCTTTACTTGTATTTGTGTAGTATACTTGTATTAGCTTGAATTTACTTCTTATTGTTATAAGAATTATTGTAAGAGGTTTCTCCGCCTCTGACTTGTTGTCAAGAAGGAGTATTATTGCTTAGTGGTGTTGTCTGCATCGCTAGAGCTCTTACGAGCCCAATCCGTGGAGTATGAACCATTCAATTCCGAACCATATTATATCGTTGTGTTATCGTGTTTGTATTTGTGTTATTATTTTATTGTTATTTTTCCACTGCGCACTAACCCGACTTATAGACGCAATTACGATTGTAATCCAACAAGCATCGACGACGCTATTCACCCCCCTCTAGCGGTCACCGAATCCTCAACATTTGCCTCTCATCGGATTGTTACTAAAGTATTTGGCCAAAGCATTAGTTGTTTAGAGTAAGGTACTCTTGGATACATGTGCAGTAACTAGAATCCGTAGGACGAGAAAATGATACTTGGGCTAGGTGTGACGTTGTCAGCCTAGTGTGGACTGACACTATAGATCATGTCCTAAACCAAGTGGGTATAAGATGAGTGAAGGGAACGGGGAATGATTCACTGTGGCTGTTGAAAGTTTTCAGAAGATGTTCTGGGGTCAACTGTTGATTTTCCGGTTAATTGGGGAGCATGATGTTCTACTAGGTGTCACTCATGATCGTTCTATAAGTAATGGTTAATTATAGACGGCCAACATAAACCGGGAACCTATTTGGTCACAAGCACAATGAGTGTTATCCGAAGGATTTAAAATGATCTTGAGAATGAGATTCTTAGATCGAGAGAGACTTGGTTTAGTTGGACCAAACATAGAGTGTGCATGAAATGGTTTCAGTCGCATCAGAAGCATAGATGGGTTGTGTCTTTTGAAAACATGATGGATGAACCAAATTTGTTTAGTTCTAATCCAATGGTGGAAAATAAACCAAAGGGGTTTGGTTTGTTTTAAACGAATGAACCAAAGTTAGTTTGGTTTATTTTAACTTAAAATAGACAAACACGGTTTGGTTTATTTTAACTTAAGTTATTGGAGCGGGTTAAGGGATTTTTGGATGTAAACCAATAACCACTAGGTGAAGGTTTCATGATGGTCAAGAAACACACTCTCTATAAAATACGGCTTAAGAGTTTTGGAAACCCTAATGAAGATGTAACGCCCGTAAAAAGTCTCCAGCAATTTTACGAGAAATTTTGGCTTTACGATAATGGGCTTTATGTGGGTTTTCCGAAAATAAAAGGAAATAGCCAAAAAGAGATGCAAGGCCTAGGAATTGAACCCCAAACCTCTAGAGATAGCCAAGCCCTATAGATGCACCCACTAACCATAAGCCCAATAGGATTATATCATTAAGAGAAGAGGGGAATTATAGATAAGGGTGATGAGGGTAAATGAAGGGGCATGGAAAAGAAAAGAGAAACTTCTCTTCCTCCCTTTATAAAGAAGAAGGAAGTTCCCATTTGGCCACTTCTTCCTCTCCTCTTCATCCTCACCAAACCATCTTGCTCTCCATTTGCACCTTTGGCGAACTTCATCCAAGCAAGAAGAAGTTAGTTCTTGGCTTCCATAAGGTCAACTACCCACCAAAAGCAAGCGAAGGATGTAAGATTTCCTCCTGCAGATATTAGTTTTGTAGGATAAATTACATGAAAGAAATATGAAGTTTGGAGCTTTATATGTTTCAACTAAGTTTTGGGCTAGGATTCATGAAAATACTATTAGGAAACCTTTTATAGGTTGTATGCTCCAAGTAGGGATCTTTAGGTAACAAAAGTCCAAAGGTTTTAACCTTATATGTTTCGCCACCAAGGGTTGAGGGTTAGGGTTTCATGAAGAGCCCCCCCTTATGAAGTTAGGTTATGATATATGCCTACATGAATAGATTTAGGTGACAAAAGTCCAAAGATCTTAACCTTACAAGTTTCGGCCAACCCATGAAATTAGGGTTAGGGTTGCATGAAAAATATTTCTAATGATACTATGATAGGTTATAAGGCTTCATGAATGAATTTTAGGGGACAAACCCAAGCTTGAGCCCTCACAAGTTTTAACCCATGAAATTAGGGTTAGGGCTGCATGAAAAATATTTCTAATGATACTATGATAAGTTATAAGACTTCATGAATGAATTGTAGGGACAAACCCAAGCTTGAGCCCCTCACAAGTTTCGCCAACCAATGAAACTAGGGTTAGGGTTGCAAGAAAAAGGCTTCTAAGGGAACTAGGGGATGTTGTATGCCTCATGTAGGAGTTTTAGGTGACTAAACACTGCCATGTTGGAATACCTTACAGGTTTCGGCCAATATTGGTTTTGGGGTGAGGGCTTCATGAAAACACCCCCCCCCCCTTATGTAGTTAGGCTATGTGATGAACAAGTTTTATGATTTAATATGCCATGAATATGCCTAGGAAATATGCTTCATGTTTATGATGTAATGTGCCATGAAATATGCTTAGGTGATGAACATGCTTTGTGATTTAATATGCCATGAATATGCCTAGGAAATATGCTTCATGTTTATGATGTAATGTGCCATGAAATATGGTTAGGTGATGAACATGCTTTGTGATTTAATATGCCATGAATATGCCAAAGAAATATGCTTCATGTTTATGATGTAATGTGCCATGAAATATGCTTAGGTGATGAACATGTTTTTGTGATTTAATATGCCATGAATATACCAAGGAAATATGCTTCATGTTTATGATGTAATGTGCCACGAAATATGCTTATGTGATGAACATGTTTATACTTTAGGACCCCTTTAGGGTACTCTTATGTTATGAATGCATGTGTCCTGGAGATAAGATGGAGATGCTTCCCTTTCAAGTAGGGATCAAGAGCTCTCCTTATGATAAGATGGAGATGCTTCCCTTTCAAGTAGGGATCAAGAGCTCTCCTTAAGATAAGATAAAATGGAGATGCTTCCCTTTCAAGTAGGGATCAAGAGCTCTCCTTATGATAAGATAAGATTAAGATGCTTCCCTTTTAATGTTGGGGATCAAGAGCATTCTTTATAATATGACAAGAAAAGAAAGGAATTAAGTATTTTACTTTGTAAGAGGTTAAGTACCCGACCCGTCAGGTGGTCGTTAATCAAATCCATAGGGACATAAGAAGACGTAAGAGGTCTTGCCCTGGTAAGACGTAAGAGGTCTTGCTCTGGTAGGTCCGTGGCTCGCTACTGACCTATTAGGAGCAGCGCATTATGTGGTAGTTATCCTGGGGCACCACAAACTAGTTATGATGATGTTGAAGTATCTATATGTATATGTTTTGAAAAGAAAAGACTTTTATGAAATTGTGTATGCTTATGTTAAAGATTATGAATGCTTACGAACTCGTCCTTTATGCATTTTAGATGTTATGAAGTTATGATGTTTAGAGTTAAGTTTAAGAATGTGGTGACTATGTACTTTATGCATGTTTCGAATTTATGATGTCGTGAATGCTTAGGGTTAAGTTTAAGAATACTTGTGATTATGTACCTTATGCATGTTTAGGATTGATGTTATTATAAATGTTTATGCTCAAGTTAAAAATGCTTATGATTATGTCCTTTATGCATGTTAGACTCTATGAAGTTATAATGCTTACAGTAGTTTAAGAATACTTGTGATTATGTACCTTATGCATGTTTAGGATTTATGTCATTATAAATGTTTATGCTCAAGTTAAAAATGCTTATGATTATGTCCTTTATGCATGTTAGACTCTATGAAGTTATGATGCTTACAGTAGTTTAAGAATACTTGTGATTATGTACCTTATGCATGTTTAGGATTTATGTCATTACAAATGTTTATGCTCAAGTTAAAAATGCTTATGATTATGTCCTTTAAGCATGTTAGATTTTACTAAGTTATGATGCTTATAGTAAGTTAAGAATATTTGGGTTTATGTACTTCCTGCATGTCTAAGATTTATATCATGAATGCTTATGTTTAGATTATGCCCTGCTTGGTTTTAATTATGCTTAGCATGCTGATGTAAACTCTATGCCATGCTTAGGTTTCATTACGTGGTATGTTGTTGATTAGTGTTACTATGGAATACTTAGGCCATTTATGCTAGCATGCTTATGTTTCTAATTGCTTGATGAAGTTCGTGGTTTTTTGTGAGTAGGCAAGAATCTTACTAAGCTATATGCTTATAGTTTATGTTGTCCATATACTGCAGATCAAGGAAACCTGAACTAGAGGAAGTAGCAGGAAGGGCCCAGTGTGTGTGATAGTGGCATGGTGGAGAAAGACCCTATTACTATCTGCTTATATTTATATGCTCAATTAACAACTTAAGACATTGCTTCCGTTTATAAGACTTGTGAATTATTAGCACCATGTTGGATGTTGCTTAGTTATGTTATTGTTCAATTACTTAAGAAAGTTGATATGATAGAACTCACGAATGGATCCTTATGTTGGGCATGTTATGAAATGAGATAAGATATGGTAACATGCTAACTATGAATAAGATAGGTGATGCATGTAGAAAAGAAGGTTTATGCCATGATAACATGCTTAAGTATGATGGTGGAAGGATCCATGTGTATTATGTTTTAAAAGAAAAAAAAAGAAAGGGGTAAAAGTAGCGCTGCCCTGAGAGCAGATAAGGGCGGGCGCTATAGAAGCCCTAAGAGTTGCCGCCCACTTCTCTCTCCCCTTCCTCTTCTTGCCACCCAACCAAAGGAGGGTCTCCTTGCCGCCCAACCTTGCAGGCACTCCTCCTCCTTGCCACCGGCCACCCACTAGCCGTCGGCGACTCCTCCGGCTATCCTCCATTGGTTGCCGGCGACCAAGGAACAACTGGCCATTGATTGGCCGACCATCTTCTCCACTAACACAAGCTGTCTAGTTTTGGACAGCATGTTTCTCTCTTCGTAGAGAGGACGTTTGGTCGGTGTTTTGCGCTCCGACAATGACCTACTTGCCTGGGATTGGATCTCCGGCAATCCTCATTGCTGGAGGACCAAGGTGTTGATGCAATTGGCCCAGCAGTACCTTGATGGTATTTTGATGATAGACAAAACTCATGACATGGGATTGTCATGGGAAAGTCCAACATGGGTTGGCATGGAAAATCCAAGCATGGAGCTTGGTGTAGAAGTCCAAGGGGGAAGCCTTGGCATGGGAAAGTCCAAAGCATTGTGAAGCCGTGCGCTTGGTGCTTGGCATGGGAAAGTCCAAAGCATTGCGAAGCCGTGCGCTTGGTGCTTGGCATGGGAAATCCAAAGCATTGCGAAGCCGTGCGCTTGGTGCATTTGGGAAGTCTTGAGGACTTGGTAAGTTCACTAGGCTCAGGGTCCTTGAGTCGGTGAAGGATGGCATTGCAAAGCCGTGCGCTTGGTGCATCCGAGGGACCGCCGGACGGGGAGCGAATGGAGTGAGCCCAAAGGGAAGCATACTTCTAGGGACGTAGGCCGAGGGAAGAGAGCTTTGGTGGGGAACTCCATGAGGGATAAGGTGGACTTGGCCAAGTGGCTAAGACTGAGTGTCGGAGGCTCAAACTTGATGTTTGATGGTTTACCCGATGGTCGGATGCTCAAACAACTTGGTGTTTGAGGTTTTGCCCGACATCAGTCGACTGGCATAGGTGCCGGTTCGACTGATCCAAGTCGACTAGAGTTCGACTGGTGTAAGGCTAGGGTTTTGTGCTTGGCCGATCCGATGGATCGGGTGATCGGAGTCACATGATCGCCGAGGGATGGCAGTCGACTGATGGGAGTGTCGCGAGCACAAAATGCTCCATAGCCGATTGGGCAGTCAACTACTGGGTCACCAGTCGACTGATGGGCAACATCAGTCGACTGGTAGGTGATCCGTTGGAACTTGTCCAACGTGGATCTGGCCGTTGTGAGACAACGGCTACAGGGGCAATGACCGGGCCTTTTGGCTGATCGCTAGGCGCAAAAATAGCTCGATGCAGGTTATAAAAGGAGCTCGAGATGGAGGTTTTTGCCATGGTTTTTGTGAAGCTATTGCAGGGGAATTGCTGCTGCATTCCAGTCCTTCAAGAGCCAATCAAAGCAAGCAACAAGCAAAGTGATCAAAGCAATCGGTGAAAGTTTTCTTTTGTATTGTATTTGTGTATTTGCTTGTATTTCTGTATTACATTGTAATTGCTTGTGAGAGGTTTCTCCACCTCCGACGTGTTGTCGAGAAGGAGTGTTATAGTTAGTGTCGTGCGCATAACTAGAGCTCAGTGAGCTCGCCCGTGGAGTAGGAACCATTCGGTTCCGAACCACGTATATGCTTGTGTATTGATTCTGCTTGTATTGTTATTATTATTATTGTTATTCCGCTGCGCTAACGACAATCGTAGACAAGAAATGCAAGAAGAACGAACGAATTATGACATCCATCGTACGAGGGCTATTCACCCCCCTCTAGCCGGCCGTATCGTTCCCCTACAAGTGGTATCAGAGCCGAGGTCGCTCTTCAAGGACTAACCGCCGCGAGAGCACTACAAGATGGCTGGCTTCATCCATCCACCAAAATTCGATGGAGATTTTTCTTGGTGGAGGAAACGAATGGAGGTATATCTCGAAACCGATTTTGATTTTATGATTATTATAGAAAATGGTTTTGAGATGCCTAGGGACAAACACAACAAGCCAATTGAGAAGTCAAAATGGACCCAAGACCAAATCAAAGAATTCAAGACAAATCTCAAGGTAATCAAGTTGATTAGTGATTTATTACCTAACATTATTTGGTCTAGATTGGGTGATTATAGGGATGCAAGGGAATTATGGAATAAGGTAATGAAATTCCAAGAAAATTCCCAATCGACACAAGAAGAGGAGAATGCCATGGAAGAACCCACAACATTTGAAGATGTTGATGATTTGGTGGAGACCTCCACCTCTAGCATTGAGGGGGAGGAGAGGCAATCTTCCATCCCGGAGCAAGAACAAGAAGCATCCACATCCGGAAGAAGTGAAGATCATGAAGAGGCTTCCACCAACTCCCTAGGTGACTCATGTATTATAATTAATCATAAAGATTATATTATTTGTTTTGAGTGTAGGGAGAAAGGGCATTACAAAAGCAAATGCCCTAAATTGGCTAAGAAGAAGGCATCGACACCAAAAGTCAACCCAAAGTCAAACGATGCCAGTGTTCCCAAAATCAAGAGCAAAGAGCACATTGTGTGATTTAAATGCAATCAAAAGAAACACTACCGAAGCCAATGCCCTAGGGGGAGGAAGAAAGGGCAAGAAGGTGCAACTCATGTAGGGGGAGATCCTAAAGCTAACCCTAAGGTACATTTAGTTAATGCACCTTCAATTCCTAAAGTCAAAAAGCATGCTAAAAATTATTTTAGTTCTCTTGCCATTATTAATGAAAAGCATGCTAAGAGAAACAATAAGGTTTATTGCTTAGGCGCCAAGCATGTTCATATGACTAAAGACAAACCTAGGACCCATAATTCTAGAAATATCTTGCCTAGGGAGTCAATTAGAAGAGTAGAAGAAAATTTGGGTATTAATCCCAAAAAGTCTAGGCACATGCCTAAAAAGAAAATCATTCCTCAAAAATCTAATGAAAATTCAAAATTGAGGAAATTAGAGCTAGAAAACCAAGCCTTGAGGTTAAGGCTAGAAAAATTGGAGAAGACCCTAGAAATAATATCAAATTCGGTTAAGGGGTCAAATGTCCAAAAGTCAAGACCTAGAAAGCAAGAAATATCTAAGGGCAAGAAGGGTTTGGGTCACAAACCTATGTCCTACCACAATGTTCCATTTAATTATGGAACCACATCTAGGTCTAGGAAAACCAAGGCTAATAGGGAAGTCATCCCTAAGTCTAGCCATGGTATGTGTTTAGTGGCTAACACCTCAAAGAAATCAAATGTAGCCACTAAGAAGGTCAATGGAGGAGTCACCTCTAGAGTTGACCTAGGAAAGACCCAAAAGACTATGGCTTCAAAGCCTAAAAGGGTCATTAGGAAGGTATCTAGGGAAGTTATCCCTAGAGAATACCTTGTTAACCCAAGGAGCTCCAATAGATATTGGGTTCCTAAAAGCGTGATCGATTCACGCTAAATGGGTTAGGGTGTGTCAACCCTAAGTGGATGGGTAGTTAACCTAACCATAGTAGAGTTGACACATTAGGGTGTGCTAATGTGCTTGAGAAGTTAAAAATGATTTAAATTGGCACATTTAGGTCTTAGAGGTATTGGTGTGCCATTTTGGGTTTTTGGCACACTAGGGAAATGAATGGCATTAAGGCAAAATGAATTTAATTCCTAGAAATGGCAATTTAATTTTAACACTTAGGTATTCTATACCTTAGTATATTTTACTTGTCATGCTTTATTTGCCTTGCCATGTCATGACATCATTTTCATTTTTATCTATAAAATGTCATGATCATGTTTAGATTTATGTTTAGATGTCATGTATGCTTAAGTTTCATTCACATGCCATGACATCATGATATTGGCATATGTTTTTATCTATATCATATCTATGCCATAATCATATCATGCATGCATTAAAATGGAGTTAAGGACTATGGCATGATTTGATGGGAATCAAATAATATTGCCTAGAAATATGCATGAGACCATTTTAAAGAACAAAAACCCACATCTCACTAGATTAATTGCCTTGAATGTGTTTTTACACATCTAGATATAAGTGAGATGTTTAAGGAAAAGAAATTAAAGGTTTTGAAAACTTTTTGAAAACATTTTGAAAAACCTTGGTGAAGCCTATCTTTTGATAGCTATCACCATTGAATGGGATGATACAAAGAGGGCTCTTTATTGAAGCTTTTCTAAACTTTTGAACTTTGTATCAATCTCCTAATTTAGTGGGTAAAATAATTTTCCAATATTTTTCACCCATAGTGTTTAGGATAAGTATTATACGTATGCATTTTCAAGATTTTTAAAATTACGTATATTTACTTATGGATTTCGGAAATCCATTTAAAATGCTAAAGCAAATCGATTATCGATCGACTACCATGGTGTGATCGTGATCGAAGTGGAACAATGCCCGATTTCGATTTGATCGACCGCCCAAGCTGATTTCGGGTAAATCGTGTTGGTTAGGCCCATGTTCAGCTAGGTTAAAATCCCCTAACCACTCCTAACCCTAGGATATGCTTGGGAGAGCATTGGAGAGGGTGGAAATCCATTGGATATGGATTAGGAGTTGGGTTGAGGGTGAGTATCAATTTTAAGGTGGATGTGAGTTCATTGTTGAACTTTGCTATAATTTTGTTTGATTTAATGTTCCTATTGGCTTAGGGAATCTCCAAGGACATTGTTGGTGCAATGGTCAAGGGGGAGCAAGCCTCTAGGGGGAGGTATCCATCATGGGAAGATGGGTGTGTATTTCCTCATGGGAGGAAAATTGGGTTGCCTCTCTTTAAGTGATATGGGATCACTAGAAAGATTGTAGGCATGTGTTCCTCCAAGGGAGAGATTGTAAGATCTCATTGGGATATGAGACATTCATACCCTTGGGGAGGACCTTTTTGATGTAATGTCAAAAAGGGGGAGAAGTTACCAATTAAGGTTCGTTGGAATTCTCATTGGGATATGAGAATTGCCAATATGGGAGAATTGGTAGACTTGAGATGGTAGTTTTGTCAATCATCAAAAATGGGAAGATTGTTGGTGCAATCAGCCCAGCAGTACCTTGATGGTATTTTGATGATAGACAAAACTCATGACATGAGATTGTCATGGGAAAGTCCAACATGGGTTGGCATGGAAAATCCAAGCATAGAGCTTGGTGTGGAAGTCCAAGGGGGAACTTTGGCATGGGAAAGTCCAAAGCATTGCGAAGCCGTACGCTTGGTGCTTGGCATGGGAAAGTCCAAAGCATTGCGAAGCCGTGCCTTGGTGCTTGGCATGGGAAATCCAAAGCATTGCGAAGCCGTGCGCTTGGTGCATTTGGGAAGTCTTGAGGACTTGGTAAGTTCACTAGGCTCGGGGTCCTTGAGTCGGTGAAGGATGGCATTGTGAAGCCATGCGCATGGTGCATCCGAGGGACCGCCGGACGGGGAGCGAATGGAGTGAGCCCAAAGGGAAGCATACTTCTAGGGCATGAGACACGAAGGAGGGCGTTGCGAAGCCATGCGCTTGGCGCATCCGAGGGACGTAGGGCGAGGGAAGAGAGCTTTGGTGGGGAACTCCATGAGGGATAAGGTGGACTTGGCCAAGTGGCTAAGACTGAGTGTCGGAGGCTCAAACTTGATGTTTGAGGGTTTACCCGACGGTCGGATGCTCAAACAACTTGGTGTTTGAGGTTTTGCCCGACATCAGTCGACTGACATAGGTGCCGGTTCGACTGATCCAAGTCGACTAGAGTTCGATTGGTGTAAGTGTGATCGGCCCGAAGTCGTGATCGCCGAGGGATGGCAATGATGATGGAGTGTCGCGAGCGCAGACGCCCGTAGCCGAGGCGATCGATTATTGGGTGTCACGATCGGTGATGGGCATCATCGATCGTTAGGTGATCCGCTGGAACTTGTCCAACATGGATCCGGCCGTTGTGAGACAATAGCACGAGCGATCGGCGGGCCTTTGGCGTGATCGCTAGCGCGAAAAAACCGATGCAGGTTATAAAAGGAGCTCGAGATGGAGGTTTTTGCCATGGTTTTTGTGAAGCTATTGGAGGGGAATTGCTGCTGCATTCCAGTTCTTCAAGAGCCAATCAAAGCAAGCAACAAGCAAAGCGATCAAAGCAATCGGTGAAAGTTTTCTTTTGTATTGTATTTGTGTATTTGCTTGTATTTCTATATTACATTGTAATTGCTTGTGAGAGGTTTCTCCACCTCCGACGTGTTGTCGAGAAGGAGTGTTATAGTTAGTGTCGTGCGCATAACTAGAGCTCAGTGAGCTCGCCCATGGAGCAGGAACCATTCGGTTCCGAACCACGTATATGCTTGTGTATTGATTGTACTTGTATTGTTGTTATTATTATTGTTATTCCGCTGCGCTAATGACAATCGTAGACAAGCAACGCAAGAAGAACGAACGAATTACGACATCCATCATACGAGGGCTATTCACCCCCCTCTAGCCGGCCGTATCGTTCCCCTACACAAGGTTTCGTCAATTGGTTGACGAAAACTGCTTCCGAGAAGCGAGTTCGTGGAGCTCATTTTTAGATCCAAATTTTGATTCGGATTGTGATCATTTCTTGGATCACAACGTCTTCAACACGAGGCTAGTAACTCTTCCGAAGACGAGGCTCGTGGCTTTGTGAAGCTATCCCGAAGATACTCAGCATGGATACGGATAGAGGTGATTCTAGCAAGGGTCGCTATGGTTGATGACATTCCCACTACACGTTATACGTCAGGTATAACTAGAATAAATTTTCTTTTATTGCAAAATTTAAAATAGTGATTATGTCTACACGTGTTATATCCTCCATGCGTGTGGCATGTGTGTTATAATAAAATTAGTTTATTGCTTCTTTTTGCTTTTGTTGTGTGCATGTTTACGAAACATGTTCGAACACACACCCACATCGGTGCCAGAGAATCCCAACAGGTTCTTTTTGCTATATTGTCAACCAATTGTTAAATATCAAAACACTACTCGAGTCCCACTCGAGTTTGGTCAACATTGACCTGGGGCTTGTTGCACCAACAATCTCCCCCTTTTGATGTTTGACAATGCCTTTAAGTTAGGCTAATAATAACCCAATTTAACTCTTCCAATGCCAAAGCATATTGACGGTTTACCTAACTTAAACCTCACTTCTCCCCCTTTGACATACATCAAAAAGCCTACCAAGGGTTTCAATGTTCTATCTCCCAATGAGATCCTACATTCTCCCCCTTGGTCCAAAAATGCTTAGGATGCCTTCACTCTTCATAGTGATAAGTCTCATATCACTAAATGAGAGGCAATCCTCACATTTCCAATTCTCCACCTTTAGTGAGCACAATGAGGCTTTCAAACCCTTCATTTCTCCCACTTTGAGAAATACTCATCCATCATCCCTTGATGTATAACCTCTCCCTAAAGACTTACTCTCCCTTGACCATTGCACCAACAATGTCCTTGGAGAGTTCCTAATCCAATAGGAAACTTAAACCACCAAAAATAAAGTTAAGTTCAAACTTGAACTTTAACCTCCCTTAAAATTCGATACTCCACCCTAAACATCTCTTCTAATAATTTTCAATGATATTTGACCCTTCCCATGCTTTCCAAAGCATATCCTAGATTTATGTGATGTTAAATAGCTAATACATGGCTAAACAAATCTGGTTCAATCAAAATCAACTTCATCAGTCGACTAAAATCAGATATCAATTGACTAACTTACCACCAGTCGACTGGCCAAAGCGACAGTCGACTGGTTTATGTAAATGCAGACAATTATTTTTTCAGAAATAAGTTTGTTAAAAGCATAAGTAATTATATGTAATTTGAAAATTTTGAAAATTCATATGTATATTACATACATCAAATACAATGAATGAAAAATAATTTTAAATTAAGATACCCATTAAATTGCAAGATTGATACAAAATTCAAAACCATTGATAACTTCAATGTTTTTGCCTAACTTTGTGCCAACTTATTCAATGGTGATTATTATCAAAAGATAGACTTCGCTAAGATGTTTCAAAAAGATTTTGAAATGATTTTAAAACATTATTTTAAACCATTGTCTATGGGCTAGATGTACAAGACTTGTACATTAGCTTTCCTCATGATTCATCAATGTCATATTATGAGTTTGAGTTCATCTAGATGCAAGAACTATGCACCTTGAACCTAACTCATTTTTTTAATATCTCACATGTGTCTAGGGTGTATCAATACATGCACATGTCAATTTAATATTTTGTGAGATGTGAGTTTTGGTTCTTCCCTAATCTAGGGTCTCATGCATTTGTCTACGCAGCTCTATTTGATTCCCTTATCATGGGACTTCAAATCATTTCATTGTCCTTAATGTTGGTACAATCACCCTAGGTCATGATTGACCAGACTCGAGTTTGACTCGAACTGTATTTTGATGTTAGACAAAACGTATGACATGGGATTGTCATGGGATGTCCAACATGGGTTGGCCACGTAAATGCAAGTGTGTAGCCTTGGTGGTGAAAAGACCAAGCATGGGGCTTGGTGTTGGGAAAATCCAAGCATGGGGCTTGGTGTTGGTAAGTCCAAGTGTGTAACCTTGGCAATGGGAAGTCTTGAGGACTTGACAAGGTCACTAGTCTCGTAGGCTCGGGGTCCTTGAATCAGTGAAGGATGACATTGCGAAGTCGTGCGCTTGGTACATCTGAGGGACCGCTGGACGGGGAGCGAATGGAGTAAGGCTCAAGGGCTTGGTGCATCCGAGGGACGTAGGCCGAGGGAAGAGAGCTTCTGTGGGGAACTCCATTAGAGGATGAGGTGGACTTCGCCAAGTGGCTAAGACTGAGTGTTGGATGCTCAAACATGATGTTTGATATTTTACCCAACGGTCGGATGCTCAAACAACTTGGTATTTGAGGTTTTACCCGATATCAGTCGACTGGTATAGGTACCAGTCGACTGCTCCAAGTCGATAGCAATCGACTGGTTTTTGACTGATGTGCTTCTGACCGAACAGTTGACTGCTAAGGGTTGACAGTCGACTGTCGACACCATTAGTCGACTGATCAAGGCGAATTCGGGCACGGAAGAATTTCCAGTCGAGTGATCGCGTCGAGCACTCAATTGATGGCTTGACCAGTTGACTGATGGGCATGATCAGTCGACTGATGGTGGATCTATCTTTATATTTTCTTGTACTTTTGTATTACCTTGTAATTTCTTGTACGAGATTTCTCCACCTCCGACTTGTTGTCGAGAAGGAGTTTTTGTTAGTGTCATTTGAATAACAAGAGCTCGTTGAGCTTATCCCGTGGAGTAGGAACCCTAAGGTTCCGAACCACATATATTGATGTGTATTTGTGTGTGCTTGTGTATTTCTTTTGTGTTGTATTCGTTTTTCTGCAGTGCTAATGTAAATTGTAGAGACGAGCATGCAAGAACGATCAAATTCCATCATCGTGTACGATTTGGGCTATTGACCCCCCTCTAGACACCCATCGATCCTCTAACAAGTGGTATCAGAGCGACGAGCTTGTCGCAGACTCATCGCCAACACAAGCACGACAAGATGGCCGACATCAACATCAAACCACCGAAATTTGAAGGAGAATTCTCTTGGTGGAAGAAACGGATGGAGGTATATTTCGAAATCGATTTCAATATGGTGCTAACAATTGAAAATGGTTTTGAAGTACCTAGGGGTGAAGACAACAAGTCGTTAGCAAAATCAAGAAGGACCGAGGAACAACGACAACAATTCAAGACAACAGTTAAGGTAACAAAAATATTAATTAAATTAATACCTAACCATATCTCGTGCAAGATAGGTGAATATGGGGATGCCAAGGAATTGTGGGATATGGTGGTCAAATTCCACGAAAATTCTGAACCGGCACAAGTAGAGAAGGAAGCCGAAGTAGAATGTCTATCAACATTTGGATTCGAGGATGTTGAAGAATTTGAGGAAACCTCCACCTCTAGCATTGAGGGGGAGGAGAGGCAATCTTCTATCCTGGAGCAAGAATGAGAAGAGGCATCTACATCCGGGAAAAGTGAAGATCAAGAGGCTTCCACCACCCTAGGTAACTCAAATGCAATTCTAAATAATAAAGATCACATAATTTGCTTTGAGTGTAGGGAGAAATGACATTACAAGAGTGTTGGGGATCGAATGGCCGGCTAGAGGGGGGTGAATAGCCCTCGTTCGTTGGATGTCGTATTTTGCTCGTCTACAAAACGTTAGCGCAAGCGGAAGCAATAAACTAAGACAAGCAAATAGAAATAAAATCAAAGACAATACAAACACGGAGATGTAACGTGGTTCACGGCTACGCCGCTAATCCATGGTCCGATTCGTCCACGGTGAATCACTCCGCAATCTATCCACTAGATCTCTCCTTTGCACAAAACTAGGTGGAGGTAACCTCTTTACAACCAAGATCACTCTTCTACAATGAAATGAAGATTAAAGCAAGTAGAAGAGTGGAAAATCGTTTAGGGCACTTTGGGAGTTGTTGGGCGTTCAAGCATGAACCCCCCAAAGCCCCAACCCTTTCCTTTTTATAGAGGAAGAGGGTTTCTTCCTGTTGACATAGATCGATCGATGGCACCCATCACGATCGCGTCAGAGCCGCTGCCCAATAACGCCGCTTTCCACGCTTGGATACTATCCAGCCGATGCATCATCGATCGATGGCACCCATCACCGATCGATGTCAACCCCGAGTCCTCAACGAGGTCGACTCCCGTGCGCGTGCGTGACATCCGATCGTGCCGTCCTGGCGGTCGGTGATCAAAGCCATCGATCGCCATCTTTGGTAGTCGGTCGATCAACTTGATTCAGCCACATTAGACCAGTCGATCGACCCATCGACTCAGAGCAGTCGACTGCCATGAAATGGCCGTCGACTGGTGTCGGGAAAACTCATCCGACACTTGGCCAAATGGCCAAGTTTCACCTAAGAGCTACCCTTCCCGGGTTACAATCGCTCACTCTCATCCCTCGGAGTCCCTCGCCTTTGAAGTTCTCTTCGTTCGGCCACGCCTCGGCGATCAGCGACGACTGCAATGCTCCTTCGTGTCTCTTGCCTCAAGTCTACTTCCTCCGGCTTCACTCCAAGCTCCTCGTCCGGCGGTCCCTCGGATGCTACAAGCGCACGACTTCCGCAAAGCTATCCTTCACCGACTCAAGGCACGAGTCATGAGATGTGAAACTCGCCATGGCTCCATGTGCGAATTACTAAGTCCTGCACGACTTCAACGCACATATCAAATCAACAAATCAAACTAACTTAAACCCTTTGCCATACCATCAAAACCATATTACGGCAAGAGATTGCCCTAACAATCTCCCCCTTTTTGATGTGTGGCAATCCGTTTAAGTTAGGTAAAAGCATTTGATATAAATTCTAAGGTAAAGAAAGCATGTAAACATAACCATGATATAGCAACATGCAACTCCCCCTTAATCCATGAAACTCTCTATGTAAATTTCTCCCCCTTTTATAATTAACTTAAACAAAATATTTTCTCCCCCTTTGACACCATCAAAAAGATTATCACTAAGTTAAAAACACATGGCATCAAGTCTAATAGAAAGAAAATACCACAAGTTGATTTAAAATTCAGAATTCAGCCTTTACTGGTCATATATTCAGGCCATCAGTCGACTGGTTCAGATACCAGTCGACTGGCATGTGAATTTCGGGATTTTCTGATTTTCAGACCGAATTTCAGAAATGCATTAAAAATTCCAAAAAATTCAAAAAATCATGAAATTTGGGGAACACATTTATTTTAAGTATATCTATCAGTGAAAAATAGGTTTTCATGAAAAATCATTATATTTCCACATATTTGCCAAAAATCCAAAAGCTTTAAAAACTACTAGGTTTTTGATCATAAGAGTATCCATTTTAACACCTAGTCTTGCATTCAATTGTTTCAAAACATGAATACATGTATTTTAAAGTAAGAAATTGTTTTGAAAACATATGAAATATCCAATCATGATCTTTGGGCAATATGTCTATGAATTAAACATAAGCCTTCCCCATGATTGGTCTATTATTGCTATTTTGATACTTTAAATGACCATCTAAATGCCATAGGCATTAGTGAACATTTGTATCATCCTAACATCTCACTCATGCTAAGTTTTCAATCAAGGTAGCCTATGGTGAGTGTGAGATGCATCCTAGGGGGTATTTGTATATACTTAACCAATATGTTCATGCAATTCTATCATGGTTAAGTGTCAACCTAATAATCCTCATGATCATAAAGACATATATGAATGAATTCTACATTATGATCATGAAACTCATGTATTCATCAAATAATAGTCATGCATTAGGTATTATATGATGATAATAAACAAAGTATTACCTAAAGCATGATTCAAACCTATTTCTCATGATAACGTACCAAATTTCAAAAACATAAATCATGATTGCAAATATACATAGGAATTACATCAATAATCATGATTTAAGCATTATTATCTATTTATGGGTATGTTATCATCACCCAACACTATCTAAAAAATGTTGTCCCGTCATCCTAAGTCAACCAAAATATGATATAGGTTAGGTCCATGTGGTTGACTACCCTAGGGTTATCCTAACCCTTAAGGATGGATTTTGGAACCCAAAATAAGTTCTTTCCTATTGGATTCACTAGACATTCCTTGGGGATCCATTTTCTAGCAATTACTTTCTTTTTATCTTGTCCCCTAGCTATTAGACATTTGTAGGCCTTTTCATTTTTCTTTTCCTTATATCCTAGGCCTTTTTTGTTAAAACTTGCTCTTTGGCTCCCTATGATCATATTTAATGTGTTGGAGCCAATTGTGAATTTCTCTAGGGCTTTTGTTAAATAATCTACCTTTTCCCTTAAAGCCCTATTTTCCTCTATACATGCATCATTAACATCCAAAGGCATATAGTCATGTGAGCATGCATCATCATGGCAAGAAGAAACATTATCATTTAAGCATGTTTTTTCTAGTTTTTGTTCTAAATCCTTAATTTGATTAAGCATGCTTTTATTTTTCTTTTTCATGCCAAATAACTCCTTAGTTAAACTAGAAATTATGGAAACTATTTTCTAAGGAGAAGCATTCGTTACCATAGTTTCCATATCCTCTTCTTCTTCTTCGGATGAGGAGGGTGTAGAAGCTCCCCTTTCATTTGAGCTCTCCCCACTTGAGCTTGATTCTTCATTTTCGGTGGAGGATGAGCAATCCGAGTCATGAAGAGCCATTAGTGCTAGGTTGGAGTAGACATGCTCTTCTTCTTCGGATGAGGATGAAGAGATAAGGTCATCCCATGTCTTGGCTTTGAGTGACATGGCCTTCCCTTTTCCTTTTGCCTTCTTTTCTTCTTCCTTTTTCTTGCTCCCCTTCTTCTTCCTCTTTTCTTCTTTCTTTTTCTTCTATTCCTTGCTTTTGTTTAGGAGGGGACAATTGTCCCTTATGTGCCCCTCTCCTTGGCAATTGTAGCATATGACCTTCCCCCTCGGTCTTCTATTCCTATCATGAGATTTATCAAATCTAAAATTCTTAAATGCACGTCTTACCTTCCTTACCATGTAGGCTTCTTCCGTGCTATCCATGGAGGAGGTAGAGGCTTCATCGGATGAGGAGGAGGGGATATCTATCTTCTTCTTCTCCTTGTTTGCCATCAAGGCTACTCCTTTTGAGGGTTGGATTCTAGGCTCCTCTTGTATTCCTTCAAGCCTAGTTTCATGAAGCTCCATTGTTGAGAAAAATTCCTCCAAGGTACTTACTTCCAAGTTCTTGGAGATGTAAAATGAGTCCACCATGGAGCTCCATTTTGAGGACCGGGGAAAGGCATCTATGGCCTTCATTACCATATCCCAGTTTGATAGCTTCTCACCTACACTCGTTAAACCGGTTAGAATTTCCTTAAATCTAGAGTGTAGTGATTTTACCTTCTCTCCCTTTTCAAGTTTGATATTGGACAATTGGGAGCGAAGAACGTCTCTCCTTGCTAGCTTTGCCTCGGATGTGCCTTCATGGATTTCTATTAGTTTCTCCCACATTTCCTTGGCGCTAGCACACTCTCCTATCCTATTGACTTCTTGTTGAGGGAGGACATTGTATAGGTGGTGCTTGGCCTTTGAATTTGCCAAGTATTCTTCTCTTTGCCTCTTGCTCCACCTAGATTTCTCCAATGGCTCCCCATCCTCGTTCCTAGGCAACTCGAAACCGTTTTTCATTATTAAAAGGATTTCAAAGTCGGTTTCAAAGAATACCTCCATTCTCTTTTTCCACCAAGAGAATTCGCCGTCGAACTTCGGTGGATGGATATTTGAGCTGGCCATTTTGAAAATTTGCTAGTTGTGGCGGTTAGTCCTCGCCAAGCTTTCCTTTGCTCTGATACCACTTGTTGGGGATCGAATGGCCAGCTAGAGGGGGGTGAATAGCCCTCGTTCGTTGGATGTCGTATTTTGCTCGTCTACAAAATGTTAGCGCAAGCGGAAGCAATAAACTAAGACAAGCAAATAGAAATAAAATCAAAGACAATACAAACACGGAGATGTAACGTGGTTCACGGCTACGCCGCTAATCCACGGTCCGATTCGTCCACGGTGAATCACTCCGCAATCTATCCACTAGATCTCTCCTTTGCACAAAGCTAGGTGGAGGTAACCTCTTTACAACCAAGATCACTCTTCTACAATGAAATGAAGATTAGAGCAAGTAGAAGAGTGGAAAATCGTTTAGGGCACTTTGGGAGTAGTTGGGCGTTCAAGCATTAACCCCCCAAAGCCCCAACCCTTTCCTTTTTATAGAGGAAGAGGGTTTCTTCCCGTTGACACAGGATCAGTCGACTGATGGCACCCATCAGTCGACTGGTGCTGTAGCCGTTGCCCAATAACGGTCGCTTTCCACGTTGGATACTATCCAACGGTACTGGCATCAGTCGACTGATGGCACCCATCAGTCGACTGATGTCAACCAGTCGAGTCCTCAACGAGGTCGACTCCATTCTGTGCCCGTGCACAGTGACATCAGTCGACTGCCGTCCCTTGGCAGTCGACTGATCAAGCCATCAACTTGATTCAGCCACATTAGACCAGTCGATCGACCCATCGACTCAGAGCAGTCGACTGCCATGACATGGCAGTCGACTGGTGTCGGGAAAACTCATCCGACACTTGGCCAAATGGCTCACTCTCATCCCTCGGAGTCCCTCGCCTTTGAAGTTCTCTTCGTTCGCGGCCACGTCCCTCGGCAGCATCAGGCGCACGGCTCTGCAATGCTCCTTCGTGTCTCTTGCCTCGAAGTCTACTTCCTCCGGCTTCACTCCAAGCTCCTCGTCCGGCGGTCCCTCGAATGCTCCAAGCGCATGACTTTCGCAAAGCTATCCTTCACCGACTCAAGGCACGAGTCATGAGATGTGAAACTCGCCATGGCTCCATGTGCGAATTACTAAGTCCTGCACGACTTCAACGCACATATCAAATCAACATATCAAACTAACTTAAACCCTTTGCCATACCATCAAAACCATATTACGGCAAGAGATTGCCCTAACAAAGAGTAAGTGCCCAAAATTGGCTAAGGAGAAAGCACCGGTACTAAAAGTCAACAAAAAGTCAAAGGATGCCGAAGTCCTCGCTAAGAAAAGCAAAGAGCACATTGTGTGCTTCAAATGCAACCAGAGAGGACACTACCGAAACCAATTCTCTAGGGGGAGAAAGAAGGGGCAAGAAGGAGCTACACGAGTAGGGGAAGCTTCTAAAGCAAACCCTAAGGTATATCTTAATGCACCTTCTAGCTCTAGGACTAAGAAGCATGCTAGAAATTATTTTAATTTACTTGCTATTGTTAATGAAATGCATGCTAGTAGGAATAAATACTATTGCTTAGGTGTCAAGCATGTAAACTTACCTAAGGACAAACCTAGGAACAACAATTCTAGACCCATTTTACCTAGAGAGTCCATTAGGAAAGTAGAAAACCATCTAGGCATTAATCCCAAAAATCATAGACATATGCCTAGGAAGAGTCATTCCCAAAAGATAAATGAAAAATTAAAATTGGGAAAATTAGAATTAGAAAATCGAGCCTTGAGGTCAAGGATTGAAAAATTGGAAAAGACCCTCAAAATTATGACAAACTCAATTATGGGGGTCAAAGGATCAAAATCTAAGACCTAGGAGACAAGAACCGGTTAAGGGCAAGAAACGTTTGGGTCATAAACCTAAGTCCTATCACAATGTTCCATTTGACTATGAAACTAAATCTAGGTCTAGCAAAACCAAGGTTAATAGGGAAGTCATCCCTAAGACTAACCATGGTAAGTGTCTAGTGGCTCAAAATTCAAGAAAATATAAGGTAGCCACTAAGAAGGTCAAAGGGGGAGTTACCTCTAGAGTTGACCTAGGAAAGACCCAAATGACTAAGGCTTCAAAGTCAAAAAGGGTCATTAGGAAGGTATCTAGGGAAGTTATCCCTAGTGAATACTTAATTAACCCAAGGAGCTCTAATAGGTATTGGGTTCCGAGGAGTGTGATTGATTCACGCTAGATGGGTTAGGGTGTGTCAACCCTATGTGGATGAGTAGTTAACCTAACCATAGTAGAATTGACACTTTAGGATGTGCCAATGTGCTTTGAGAAATTGAAAAATGATTAAATTGGCACAATTAGGTCTTAGAAGTTATGGTGTGTCATTTTGGGTTTTTGGCACACTTGGGGAATAGTTAGCATTATGGCAAAATGGATTTAATTATAACAAATGACAATTAATACTAAAATCAAGGTATTTATACCTTTATCTTTTACTTGCCATATTTGTTTGTCATATACTATGTCATGACATCATATTCATTTTTATCATGTAAAATGTCATGATCAAATTTAGGGTTATTTATATATGTCATGTATGCTTAAGTTTGTATCATATGCCATGACATCATGATTATTGGAACATGCTTTTATTCTTGTTATCATTTATGCCATAATCATTATTCATGCATTAAATAAAATTGAGTTAAGGACTATGACATGATTTGAAGTCCCATGCATAAGGGAATCAAAAAGAGTTGTCTATCATATGCATGAGACCCTAAATAACCAAAACCCACATCTCACTAAATTACTTGACTTATATGTGTTTCATACATTTAGATACAAGTGAGATGTTTAGGAAAATGAATTTAAAGGTTTTAAAAACATTTTAAAATCACTTTGAAAAAACTTGGTGAAGTCTATCTTTTGATAGCAATCACCACTGAATGAGGTGAAACAAAGTAGGGATAAACATTGAAAATTTCAATGGATTTGAACTTTGTGTCAAACTCACTAGTTTATGGGTATTTTATTTTTCTAATATTTGTCACCCATAGTTTTTGTTATAAGAATTATACGTATGAATTATCAAGATTTTTCAAATTATGTATATTTACTTATGAATTTTGGAATTTGGTTTCTTAATCAAATCAGATTCTGATGATATCATGACCGCCATGTATGGCATCGATCGATGAGTGTGGCGCTTGGATCGACATCTGTGAGTCAACTACCACGACTGATTTCGAATAAATAAGGTTTGTTAGGCCCATATTCAGTTATATTTTGGTTCCCAAACCACTCCTAACCCTAGGACATGCTTTGGAAAGCATTAGAAAGGGTGGAAATCCATTGGATATGGATTAGGAGAAGTGTTTAAGATGAGTATCAATTTTAAAGTGTATGGAAGTTTAATGTTGAACTTGTGCCTTAATTTTGATTGTTTAAGTGTTCCTATTGGCTTAGGGACTCTCCAAGGACATTGTTGGTGCAATGGTCAAGGGAGAGCAAGCCTTTAGGGGGAGGTATCCATCATGGGAAGATGGATGTGTATTTTTCCTCATGGGAGGAAAATTGGGGGAGTGCCTCTCTTAAGTGATATGAGACTTATCACTAGGAAGATTAAAGGCATCCTAGATGTTTGTGTACCAAGGGGAAGATTGTAAGATCTCATTGGGATATGAGACATTGACACCCTTGAGGAGGACCTTTATGATGTATGTCAAAAAGGGGGAGAAGTTATCAATTGGAGTTAGTTGGAATTCTCATTGGGATGTGAGAATTATCAATTGGGGATAATTGGTAGACTTGAGTTTGAGGTTTTGTCAAATATCAAAAAGAGGGAGATTGTTGGTGCAATCGGCTTAGGTCACGATTGACCGGACTCGAGTTTGACTCGAACTGTATTTTGATGTTAGACAAAACGTATGACATGGGATTGTCATGGGAAGTCCAACATGGGTTGGCCACATAAATCTAAGTATGTAGCCTTGGTGGTGAAAAGACCAATCATGGGGCTTGGTGTTGGGAAAATCCAAGCATGGGGCTTGGTGTTGGTAAGTCCAAGTGTGTATCCTTGACAATGGGAAGTCTTGAGGACTTGGCAAGGTCACTAGTCTCGTAGGTTCGGGGTCCTTGAGTCGTTGAAGGATGACATTACGAAGCCGTGCGCTTGGTGCATCTGAGAGATCGCCGGACGGGGAGGGAATGGAGTAAGGCTCAAGGGTAGCAAACTTCGAGGGCAAGAAACATGAAGGATGGCATTGCGAAGTCGTGCACTTGGTGCATCCGAGGGACGTAGGCCGAGGGAAGAGAGCTTCAGTAGGGAACTCCATGAGAGGATTTGGTGGACTTGGCCAAGTTGCTAAGACTGAGTGTCGGATGCTCAAACATGATGTTTGAGGTTTTACCCAACAGTCGGATGCTCAAACAACTTGGTGTTTGAGATTTTACCCAACATCAGTCGACTGGTATAGGTACTAGTCGACTTCTCCAAGTCGATAGCAATCGACTGGTGTTCGACTCTATGTGTTGTCAATCAATGACCGCCAAGGGTTGGCAAATGATCGTCAAGGGATGGAAGTCGATTGATCAAGGTGAATTCAAGAACAGAAGGTTTTTCAGTCGAGTGATCTCGTCGAGCACTCGACTAATTACTTGACTAGTCG